>CM065724.1:41225803-41245803 GCA_033310375.1 Conus canariensis
ATACTACAGTCCTGTGCTCAGTACACACTTCACTCTCCACTGGTTTGAAAAGTGTAGGCAAACAGCTATCAGCAAAAACTTTTTCTCCACGTAAGTATGGATGAAAAATCAATATGATCATAACTGTAGTCAACACAATGTATAGCAAACACATAAAAACAATGTATCTTTCACACACACAGCTGTGTGCTTGGTCTAAACCTCAAACAGAGAGCTGCTGTCACATATTTGAAGAAAAAATGCAAAAATTTTATCATCATTTGGTACGTGCAACTCACCATCGTCACTCATAGTCATATCTTCTCTGTCCGATTCGACAAGTTCGGAAAACAGTTCGGAAAAGTTCGACAAGTTCGGAAAACAGTTCCAGTTCTTCATTTGATCGTTCTTCCATTATTCTTTCAGTTACTTCTTGAAATAAGATGTTTCTGTTTGCTACCACTCGCTGACACTTCGGTGCCGACAACATGATGAACACAGGCAGCCAGAGTTATCTCCAGCTGTCCCATAATTTGAGCGAAAAAGTAGAATTAAATGCGAGATATACACCAAGGGAGAGTACCACCTAATAGAGGAGATCCTCAGCTTTCTGTAGATACCACGATTGTTTCCCATAGACCGCACATCTGCATGTGAAAATTCGAGTAAATCGTTGATCACCTGGCGGGCGACACGTCAGTGCGAAGCACTCAACCTGTCGCCTGCCAGGTGATCGACGAGGCAGCAATGAGTTAATCCTTTTTCAAGTGCAGAATGAATGATAATCATATCTGAGCCTGATTGGTTTCAATTGATGGATGGAGTGAGTTTCAATACCACTGTGATTCTCTTGTCATGTGTTACAAACCAGGAAGTAGTTAGATCCAGTATTTACTGATTTAACCCAATACATGAGTCTAACTCTAAAAATATTGGTCCAACCCTGCCCAGTATAATTTCATGTGAAGGGTTAAACTCAGTATGTGCAAAAGGCTATTGGGTCAACGCAGTAAATGTGAGGCAGTCCAATGTCTCGTTGCATGGTGATGAAGAAACTTTGATGTGTTAGTGAACGGGCTTTTTTTTTTCTTTAAGGAACAACAAAACTTTGATGGGTTACAAGGAATGAAGATTTGCCATGGTTGTCATGAAGTCCAGTAGTATCATTTTTATCATACTGTGTCAAACACACACACACACACACACACACACACACACGCACACACACACACACACACACACACACACACACACATACATATAAATGTGACATGAGGTATAATAGACTCCCACCTAAACCTGCACACACAAATTGCCCTTTTTTATTACGATTTTTTAATCATTGAGTTGTCACTCAGGCATTATGAATCACACAGATTTATATGAATGTTTGATGTTGAGTGGCTTCATAAAAACATTCCACCAAGAAAAATTACATGGAGTTGCTTTTTATATATTATTATATTGGGTATTTATATAGCGCCTATCCTCGGTCACAGACCAAGCTCTAACTCGAGTCTAAGCGCTTTACAATAAACACACTACTTCGCTCACTCAACGGGCTGCCTACCCAGGTAGAGCCGGCCGAAGAGCAGCCTACTGGCGCTCATTCAGTCGTTTCCCGTGCCATTCAAATATCAGTCACTCATTTTCATTTATCTCATTTATTCCTCCAGTTTCTCACACAGGATGCATGCGATGTTTATACATGTCCTCCATTTCCACCGGTACACGATAACAGTAAGTGACAATTTTTGTGGCTTGGTAAGAAATACCAGGCGGCTATCTTCAATCTACATCAATTTTGCCAGGGCAGCGGGGACCCCCCTGCTCTTTTCGATTTTCAACTGCCGTGGGTTCTTTAACGTGCGCAGGGGGCCAGGAAAACACACGGGTCCGACTCGCTTATAGTCCCCATCCGATGGACTTGACGTTCAGTTGATTTGTCATTCAAACTAGGAAAGAAAGGGCGAGAAAGGCAGGGCTCGAACCCACGCACTTCTCACACATTGGATTGGTAGGCGAACGTCTTAACCACTCTGCCACCTTTCTTCCTCCATGACCATGTAAAAACAAAATGAAACTAACTTCAGTAGCATGACAAGTTGAAGCCTCTCCAGTTCATTGATGATGGAAGCAAGCGGTAAGAACAAGTGAATGGTCTCCTCTTTGGTTGACCAGATACATGCAACTTAAGCCAGCAGTCAGGACTGGTCTTCCTACAGCCGTCAGGTGACTGCTGTTTTGGTGCATATTGGGTTTGACAGTATATATTGAATCATATTCATTGGTTTCAATCCAATACCCATGTAATGATGCATTGAGTTCTTTTCTAAGCCAGCTTGCCTACAGTAATTCCCTGTTTGCCGAGTGACAATCTGCCTGCCTAAAGTTTGTTGTCAGACTTCTTGGACATAGTCACCTGTATCATGGGTTACTTAAATATGTATATGTAGTGTATTTAATCAGTGCATCAATGTTCATAATTCCATACTATTCTGTGTAAGAATTGCCCTGGTTAAAACACTGTTAGGTTATGAACATGAATTGCTGAATGTCAAACTGGCATTTTCTTCTCTTGATAAAGTTGATTACAAAAAATGAAAAATGTGTGGGAAAAGAGGATTTTGGTGATGTGGACCTAGACAATGATGATGGAAACTCTTATCAAAAAAAAAAAATCTGAACCTCTACTCTTTTTGCCTTTCTTTTGAATGATTATGAAGTAATTATTAAAAACATATGGGATCACTCCTCATATGTGTCATATTTGTTTTAGGCAAAAGCAGGCTCATCATCCAGCTCAAAGATGGCACGACTAAACAGACTAAGAGAATTGGAGCTTAAAATGGTTTGTATGAATTCATTTGTTCAAATTCATGAGTTTGTGAGTGTGCGTGTGTGTGTGTGTGTGTGTGTGTGTGTGTGTGTGTGTGTGTGTGTGTTTGTGTGAGACAGAGAGACTCAGAGAGAGAGAGAGAGAGAGAGAGAGAGAGAGAGAGAGAGATTTGATCCTTACTAAGTTACTTGGACCTGAACTTCAGTGAATTGGATACATTTGTATATGTGTGCATTTTTCTTTGTATAATTTGGGAGTGGGTGAGAGCATCTAGGATCAGTAAGTATTTATATGCAAGTAGAAAACATGTTAAAGGTCTACTGTTTTTATCGAAATGTAAAAGAAAAACTGCTGTTATTCCACCGGACACAAGGGACAATAATCAACATCCATTTTGCATCCAATTTGAGAAGATAAGTGATTACTCAGTGTTTGCTTTCATTGTCTTGAATGTTGTTTATCTTGCTTGGAGGACCAAAGAGGTCGAAACGCATCATGTTTTTTCTTGTAATTTGTTTGTGCCTTTTGTCTAGCAGAATAATAATATTTCTTGTAAATTTGATTAGGTTTCCATGTGCAGTCACCTCACTTTAAAACTCTCTTTATCCAGTTGTAACTAGTGTTGCAGCGTGTGCAGTTGAAATATCCCTTAACACTCTTGCAATCAGTCTGAGGGAAGCCTTCCCCTAGCATGCACATCATTTTTCTAGTTTTAGCCTCAGAGTTGGTGTATATGATTCATAATTTATCACAAATTAATGTTAACAACTAGAATAATGAAATTTGGTGTGTGAAATCACAAGGATTGAAATACCATGTCATTATCACACACATGTTGCCACATATGTCATATGCTGACAGTAAGGGTTTAACAGCTAAAATGCAACTGCTTCATGCTCGAGCATGGTGGTAGTGTAAATTGAAAGCTGAGGCTTATCTGTTGTTTGCCTTTCTCTATCCCAAGAGTGTCTGACATATAGATCCTACTTGTCCCATGATTGTCACACAACTTTTGTTAGTGATTATACAGCTGTGCATTTACTAACTTCACAATAGAAAATGACCATTTTCCCAATGGTTTATGTGAGTGTTCGCAGTACATTTTGCATAAAAAATGTTTTTATATGCATAGTCTTCTCAAAGTGTTGACCTACCCAGTGTTACTGTTGAATGTCACAGTCACTGATATCACCACAAAACACAGGTATGCCACATGAGCATTGATTCAGTTTGGAAAAGTACAATTTGAGTATAATAGTACTACAGCCACAGTACAGGACCATAGGTCATTGTTTGACAAGTACCCCATGTGGTTGATGCTTTGCTCCTGTTATTATCGAAGTTGATTGACAATAGGCTCTCATTTCTTCAGGTGCAATGTCCAGCTCTAGGTTATCATTGGTTTGCTTTTTGTAGTATGTCTTCATTTTGCTTTCCAGTTGGTTACATAAGTGGCAGCTAAGAAGAAAAATGTTAGAGGTAGCAAAAAGAAAGAAATTATCCAGGAGGATTGTCGTTTCGGGCGAGGGGTGTTGGGGGGGGGGGGGGGGGGGGAGTGAGTTGCCCCAGCAGCATGTGTCAGTACCATGGGCTGTCAAGAGTTGGTCTGGTTTGTAGGATGTGTAGCTGGTGGCCATGTTTCAAGATGCGTAGGGAGTTACATGATTCCTGATTCACTTTCATACTTTTTTTTTATATAAAGTATTACCTTTGTCACTGTATGTCAGTGCCTGACTGTTCTTGTAACTCTTGTGTCACATCAAGTCATAGTTTTTCTTTATCTCGTAGAATTTGATCCAGCTCATTTTTGGAAAGATCCTCCATTTTATCAAACTGCAGTGCACTCAACTCGCTGCATGTAATTTCTTTTCTTTTCAGTTAATGTAGTGGTGCCAAAATAGCCTTAAAACTTTATTGGACTGTTGTGAAGAACCCAACTATAAAGTATAATAGGCCATGCTTCTTTGGGCAAAAAAGTGGAAGTCAGCACATGATGGAAAAGTACTGCACACATGTTAGCAGTTTCTGCAGGTACGAAATCTGTTGACACTCAAAGCATATGCTGGGTCCATCGTATGATAGTAAGAGGGTTAATCTAAGTTATTACTTATACGAAAAATGTGTTGTTCTTGTTGTCAGAATGAAGCCAGGAAACTGAACAATCGAGAGGCAGCAGCAGAAGAAGAACGAAACAAGCGACCAGAAAACTGGGAGGCCAAGAGAAAGCGCAGTGAGTGGGAAGAAGAGCAAGACCAGTTACGCAAGGTCAGTGTTATGTTGGATTCGTGTGTGTGTGTGTGCGCGCGCGTGAGAACAACATAAGTGTGTGTGTGTGTGTGAACAACATGAATTGAGTAAGTGTGTGTGTGTGCATGTATGAGAGTGTGTGTGTGTGTGTGTATGTGTGTGTTTGAGTCTTATGACCGTATTCTGGAGAGACGGTGGGAACAGTCAACATTTTCATACATCCAGCTCATGTTTTACATGTATCATCCGTTTATCAACATTTAAAGCAAGAGATATCCGGACGTTGAATAATTACAAATTGCTCTTTGTCATACTGTTACTGAAACTGAAAGGGTTAATGTTGATTTTTTTTTTCTTTTTAATCACAGTGTGTTTTAAACTGTCTGTTGTCCTTTGATGTACTGACAGCCATTGAAAACCTTAATTTGGTGTTTTGCTTACCACATTTTGTCGCAAACTGTCTTCAGTTTGTAACAGTCTGACGGAGAATTTGACCAGCTTTTGGGGGCAAAAGTCAAAGGATTTTCAGGCCTGCTTTTAGATCTGATTTTCAGTTGGTTCTCTTGTAAACAGCAGTGTTCAGTTTATGCTTTATCTACAAGTCTGAAGCTAAGCATCAGTAAAAGATTTCATGCCAGAACCATTGGTATGGAGATGATGGACATGATAAGAGAGAAGAACACAAAGCAGGAAGCTTTCCCCAAAGAGAAATTTGGAAAGCCTCGTAGTCATATTTGAGCTGACTACTCAGCACACATCCTTCATCTCTTCCATTTATTTTAGGGTTTTCCCATCAGATGAAACGAAGAGGTCTTCAGATGCCCAGTCAAAACTAATGGAGTTTTCTTACACGGAAAATTATCATTAAATTTGTCATCGTCAAAACTAACACTGTCTTCTAATACTTCAGGAGAAAGGAAAAAAGGTAATTTCAAGGCAGTGAGCCATCCACTTGCAGTATTAAAGGTCTTTGTGTGCTCATTCCAAGCGAAAATACATACACAAAGACAAAATGCAAGAAAATCTTCCAGCAACTTACCCCATGCTGTGAAAAATCTGAAGCAGTTTGATAGAAACTTTGATGGTCCCATGACTACAAGTGCAAGCCATATGTTCTGTGACTGACTATAAGCTCAGCTGCTGAGAAGTATTCATATGAAGCATTCACCCCCTTGCCACATACAGATTTTTTTGTGGCTGTGCATAAATGGCTTAAGGTTATGTGCCTGTGTGTCATGAGGAGGCTCAGAGAGAGGTGGGAAAGGGGGTGCAAAGGTTGCTGGCAGAGGCATCACAATGGAATTTACTGTTCAATGATTCTAATGCACAGCGTTTGGCCAAGGCTGTGTGTCTTTTAAATCAGACTGAGAAAAACGTTGACTGTTGCTGTATGTTCTGTAGAATGCTGCTGGCCCCATCTAATAAATTCACTTTTGTATATCACTATATGTGTGTGTAACTTTGCAGCGCTGTCATGAAACAGGAGAGGACTTTGACATTGTGAAACTTCGTGAACTGGGTGCTGATGAGGTGGAGAGGTGGGAGAGGAAGAAGAAAAAGAAAAACCCTGATACTGGTTTTGCTGGTAATTCTCTCTCTCTGTCTTTCTGTCTCTCTCTGTCTCTCTCTTTCTCTCTAAAGGTAAGCCAACATCACTCTTATCTTCAATCACAGTTGTTAATGTAAACATCCACTTTCCTGGTGTGAGAATTTACAGCTGTGTTAGTTTTTGCGTGGTTAGAGTAATATCTTCTCTGTATTTAACATTAGTTTCTAATGAAAAAATAATAAAGTTTATAAAAACTTTCTGGTGGTAGTTGAATCCTTTGGAGAGTGGAGACTGACATTTCAAGCCAATTCTCACATGGGCTTTCCTGTCTACACTGTCCTCTTCTCTTCACTTTGACAATGGGCCTATGGCTTGAAATGTCAGTCTCCACTCTCCAAAGGATTCAACTACCACCAAAAGGTTTTTATAAACTTTTATTATTTTTTCATTTTCACCACGAATCCTGCAGTCAACTTTTGTCTCTTCCTTCATTAGTTTTTAATGTTTGAAAGCCTGATTTAAAAAGAAATTTCTTCTTCTTGGCTTTTTTAACACCCAGGGTGTCAGTCAAACTTCCCACCGGTCCAGTAACATTAAAACAAAAAATTATGACATTTTTGAAGATTTCTGTTGTGTACAGTTTTCAAATAGTGAAGAGCACATTTTTTTAGTCTTCTACTATGTCAACATGAGTGCAGGCCTATCAGGGACTAGATCCACCTCACACACACTCACACACACACTCGCACTCACACACGCGCACATGCAAGCACTCACGGATGCACGCACACACACAGCACACACACACACACACACACACACACACCTTCTTAAACTGAAGTACAGGTATCCATAAGGATCTCGTAATCCATGTCAGTGATCGGTGAGTTCTGGAAGCACAAACATACCCATCGTACTCTAGCATACTTCGAGAGGAGATCGGCTTTGCCAAGCATTCCTCACACTCCATTTAACTGCTGTGAGGAATACAGATAGCGTAATAACAGCCTTTTGTTTCTTCATATATCTGCCACAGCACTCTAAAGCCCTAATGGTCACTGAGCAGTATTTCCCTGAAGTTGGAGCATGGCTGCCTTAATGGCAAGATAAAAAACGGTCATACACACAAAACTCCACTCCCTTTGTTGGGCAGATGGGTTTAATACTTGCCTGTCTATACAGGGAGTGTCCGCAGGAGTGTCAGCCTGCATACGCAGAAGAAGAAGAAGAAGAAAAGAAGAGCAATATGATACAGGCATAATGATATCATGCACACATTCAGTGGCATGTGGAACATCTCTGACAATAAAAGAAGCAAATCATCATGCTTTGGTGGAAGAATCTGCCTGTACTGTAAAGGCTGTTCTGTCAATTATTTTTAATTGGAAATGGGGAAACTGTGCTAGGCTGATTACATGAAGGTTACTACTTTCCGTTTTTTTCCTGAATGGATGCAGAAGTGTTGCAGAAAATGCCTCTTGTCAAACCCTATCATTGGAATCTTCTCACTTACCACTGTAAGCATCACTTGTTTCTTGTTTAAGAAACTTAATGCCTGAAAGGTGAAGTCACTGTCGTTTGTATGTGCATCCCAATAAGCTCCTCAGTGTCAAATACTCTTTTTCCATTTTGACTTGTGGTCTTTACATAACATTACATGCACCTGTGAACAATTGATAGCTAATTTGTTTACATATTTCTAGGAAGGTGAATCTTGATAACGACAGAAAATCAGTGTCCATTTTGATTTGTGAATGCTGTGCATGTCATGTTATGTTTTAGCTGTGGATGGGTTTATGGGACAATGGTAAAAAGTTACAAGACATTGGTTTTGTGGGAGATTATGCAGAAGCATTTATGGTGATATGCTTATGACTCCAAAACATGGAATGGATTTTTAAAAGATCTGAATTGAATTGTGCAAATAGAACTTTTATGAGTGTGGTATGTGCTACTCTTGCATCAAATTCAATTCGTGAGTAAGATCTTCAAGTTTTTTTCCCAGACTGCTTTCAAAGTCTCCCCAAAAAGATTGTCCAAGATTGTGGACATTTGAAAAACTAAGAATAATGTTTGAAACTTCTTCAGTCTCACTGAAAGCTTCTAAGCCACTATCTGTAATATATATATATATATATATATGTTTATAAACATTGATGATACTGAAACATTAGTAGCTTTGAAAGCACTAATTTTATAACTGTCATTTTCTTGATTTCTTTGTAAAAAATCAGTCCTTTGGCACATGAATATTTATTGCTTTGTTGCCACTTTGCCATTTATTTTAAAGAACTATCCCTTGGCATATAAATATTTCTTTCTTTGTTGCCACTTTGCAAGAAAGTTGATATCATTGTGATTATTTGATGCAGAAATGTATACGATAAAAATGTTACTGAGCTTTTCTTTATATTTCAGTTATTTGTAGTGCTTTTGTCATGTGTATTTATTTAGTTTATTTTCTGTGTCATTTAAACTTAACATTCTGTTGTTCATATGCACTTCAGATAGCTTAATGAATTTATGTTGGTTGTACATTTTTTAGACAGTGATTTATAAGAGAAAACATCCCTCATTGGTTACATCTCTTTCCAAGAATATGGCTTTCTATGCCACTTTGTAAAAAGCAGAACGTGCTATTACCAATTTTGAGCTCATTGTTACAGAATGGTTCTGTTTGCACCTTTTTTTTTCTTTTAAAGACATTAGTGTGGAGAAGAATCATGTAAGCTATAAACAGGTCCTTCCAAAATTTATTACATTTTTCTTTTATCCATCTTTTGCAAACACTTGATTTGGGGACACTTGGTATATATTGGTTGTTTTTTTTTTTTTCATTTTGATGTTCCTGAATAATTTTTTTTCAACCATATTATTTTTAACATCTACATGAGTACTTCTGTTCCCATGATACCTAGACCACCGTTTTAAGTATTATGAAGCTTTTTCTAAAAAGTTTTTTAGACATAGGATTTGGACCAAGAATCCATGTTTTGATAGTAAATGAGAATTCAGTATTGCAATTCTACAAGGGTGTATAATATCCTGTCATACACATGCAGATGGCTGCAGAAAGAATGGATGTTTTAAACAGTGTCTGTATGTGTTTTTTCAGATTATGAGCAAGCAACCCACCGCCAATACCAGCGATTGACAAAACAGATGAAACCAGACCAGCAAGGTTATGAGCGCCAAAGAGAGAAAATGTATGTACATGATTTGATGAGTGTGTGTGTGTGTGTGGTGTGTGTATGTGTGTGTGTGTGTGTGTGTGTGTGCATGCGCGAATATATGTATGTGTGCGCGTGCACATGCATGTGTTGATTAAACATATGAAATGATGGTTCTCACAGAATGTTGTTTACGATATCGTGTATACTCAGAAATGCACAAACACTGCAGTCTGCTTTTCTTTTTGATTCCGACTTAGTACTTTCAGTAAAGTTGTGCGCCAGTAGAGCTTTTTTCAGTCAAAAGTTTGGCAATGAACTTTTTTTGTCCTTTTTTATTCTTTTTTGTTTAGGGGGGTTGTTGCAGGGGCCAGTTATTCCAACTAGAATTTTGTTATGCATGAAGGTTGCATGAAGGTGTTTGTAGAACCTCAATGTCCTTTGGATGATAGAACTGTTACTGGACTATTAGTTCCATATTGTATTAAACTGTACTTAACACACTAGAGCTTTAAGTATTTACTTTTGATTGTTTAGTGAAGTTTTGAAGCATTGTATTGTTTGATGTGATAACCTGTAGCGTTTCTTCAGGTAGAAGTAAATGTTTTACCTGAAGCCTGAATGGAAGGTGTTTTGTAAGAGAAAATCCCAGAATAGAAATGAAAGCCAGTATGGATGATAATGGAGTGTGCCTATTTATTCAAGATATGTATATAAGAGTTTAAATCACACTGAAAAGAAAAAAGAAGTTTGTCATTCATGGCTGATTTCATGGAGCAATGAGTTGGAAGCCTCCGTCAGGGCACTGTGGGTATTGATGTGAATAAGTGATGTTTTTTCTTCAAGGGTGATGAGTAAAACGCCTTTACCTGGCTATTTACGGCATTGAAATGAATGAGTTGGTTTTCAGGGGTGACGAGTTCTATGCCACGGCCAACACACTGGGCCTGCACCAGAGGAAAGACCCTGAGGATAATGTGGACAGAATGGTGCAGGACTTGGAGAAACAGTAAGTGTTCATGGTCTTGGTGGTGTGTATTGCTGTTACTGGTCAGCAGTCTCATGATGAATGTTAAGGGGACTGACCCATTTGTACACTCTGATGAATGATGGGCAGGTCATTCCATACATTTCACAGGTGTGTGTGTTGTGTGTGTGTGTGTGTGTGTGTGTGTGTGTGTGTGTGTGTGTGTTATGTGTGAACGAGCATACATGAGGAGTGGGGGAGGAAGGGGGGAGGGGGATATCAGACTGGAGAACCCTCCTCAGATCTGAGGATTTCAAAGAAAACCATAAGACTTTTCAGTGGCAGGAAAAACAAACATCTGAAAAAAAAAAATCGGCTGAAAAAAAAAAATGATGAAGTGCCTAATCATCCAGTCTCATACTGCATCCACTTCTTCCAGTCCAGGTTCCTGTCGTTCTGTGTTCAAGACAATGCCACCCATAGCTATTATATCGCAATGCTTCAGCATGTATTAATCAAACCAGTTCAGTGGCGGGAAGATATGTAGGTGAATGTGATTTGTTCCTCCCATTTTTTTCTCTAGTTGAGCATCTTGCATGAATTTTGTCTTTTGAGGGGAAAGACGTTGTCTTGTGTGCCATAAATGGTAAATCGAGGCAAGACGCTGAAGGAGGACATAATTGTCAACTGTAGGAGATGGCAGTGGACTGAGAAGAGTACAAAAATGAGAAATTTCGATCTGCAGTTTTCGACTTTGTTTTCAGAAAGTGAACAAGCCACGAATGGCACATTGTTACTCATTCGCCGTGTTAAAGAGGTTTTTACCATGCCAACCGTGGTTTGTAACAGTGCTCTTTGAACATGTTCACTGCAAAAAACATGTTGATGCTTCAAGAGTGCCAGACCACAGTGAGAACAGACTGGATTTATTGATCGGATGAAGGTTTTACCTTTCGTTTTTGCTTTTTTTTTTTCTTTTTTTTTTTTGTGAACAAACATGCATAAATTTCATTTTGACAGCTCGCTGAGAGAGAAGTGATATGTAAGATGAACCCCTGTGATCAGCCTGGTTGTCGTCAGTAAGAATGAGTTGCACAATGATTGTGTCCAAAACAGGGGGTAGCGTTCTTTCATTACCGAGTTATACATATCTGTTGCGACAAAAACTGATTTGTTACAAAAATTTATGAAATGTGAGTGTGCATCCTGTGTGTGTGTGTGTGTGTGTGTGTGTGTGTGTGTGGCGCGCGCATGCGCACATGTTCATGCGTCCATATGATAGTGTGTAGCCATGTGTGAATGCAGTTGGTTTTCTTTGGTTTCTTTGATTGCTTCATAGTAGTTTGCCTGTGAGGAGAGACCATGAATGGTCTTCAAAACTGCTTAAATTCCATTTTAGCCAGGGGGCTTTGGCCCCCCCCTCCCTCCCTCCCTCGCCCCAACCCTCCATTGAGGCATTACTCCTGGATTCACCGAGGCTGCAGTCTGCACAGATATTTTACAGACCCAAGGTCTCTGTAAAAAAAAGTACCAGGACAAGAAAATAAGGATACAGTACTTGGGATAAGCTTGGTAAATGTGGTACACATTTCTTGTCTCTTGCAGGATTGAGAAGCGAGAGAAGTACAGCCGAAGGAGACGCTTCGATGAGGAGGAGGATGTGAGCTACATCAACGAGCGCAACATGAAGTTCAACAAAAAGCTGGAGCGCTTTTATGGACAGTACACAGCAGAGATCAAGCAGAACCTGGAGAGAGGCACAGCTGTGTGATTTGCGAAATCACCATTGGCCCCTACACTTTTATATTGTTTTATTTCCTTGGGGGGGGGGGGGGGGGGGGGGGGATACAAGACTGTTTGAAAGCATGTCCCTCGTGTTGATTTCTGACTAGAAAAAAGTTGGCAGGTCAGAAGATGAATGGAGGATTGAATGTTGTCGTTGCACAGACTTGTATATAATTCCCTGTGTTGTAATCATATGTCAATGACTGTGTCTTGTCCAGATGAGGAGGGTTTAACTGGAGGTTTGTATTCTTAAAGCAGGAAAAAAATGTTTCCCTTAAAATGAATGGAAAGGAAGTATGTCTGGTCCGGCAAGAAATGAGCGAGGGACAGGACATGCATGTATGGCTTCAGAATGATGTCTTTGTGTGTGTTAAGAGGTGGAAGGGGAGGAGGGGAGGGGTGCTACTGATAAGGGCTATAGGAGATTCTGAGTAGACCGGTTTTAAAACACAGCGTATGTGCTAGAGTGATGACAGATATGTTGCATTTGTTTTTAAGGAATATATGATTGTTCTCTTCTTTAAAAAAAAAAAAAAAAAAGTGCCCCCTTTTCTCTTGTACTACACTGAGTGAATGTTGAATAAGTAGATGAAAAAGAGATGACAGATATGTTGCATTTGTTTTTAAGGAATGATATGGTTCACTTCTCTAAAAAACAAAAAACAAAAAAACCCAAAAAAGTCCCCATTTTTCTTGTACTACGCTGAGTGAATGTTGAATAAATAGATCAAAAAGGTACTTTTTCTCTGTTTAGAACCCACAAACTATGTTTTTTTTATGAGTTTCTCTTTTTGTCTCTTTCTCTCTCTAGCTGTCTTGCTCTCTATCTGTCTGTCTCTGTCTCTCTGTATCTTTCTGTCACTCTATTGCTCTCTGATCTATCTGTGTGTTTAAGGGATCAAATCTCTTTCTTTTGTCTTGCTCTTAGAAACAGCTGTGAACTCTCTTCTTCTTTGTCTCTGTCTGTCTGTCTGTCTGTCTCTCTCGCACATACACATGCATACATACATACACACACTACACTGTCACACACACACACACACACACACACACACACACACACACACACACACACACATATACACACACATCACACACACACACTCACACACACACACACACACATTACAAACGCATGCATACACACATGCGCACACACTAGTGCTTTCATTATCATCAGTGACTCTGAAAAATGGACAAAAATCACAAATATATGCGCAAAGTTCCTGCTTCTATTACATTTTATTCAGTACTCCGTATTCATAGTTCGTAGTATTTTAAAGGGGAAATGTTTTATAAAAAGGATCTCTAAACAGACTGATTTATTATAACAGTGAAAAAAAAGTGAGTGGGGGGGGGGGGGGGGGGGGCAGGGTAAAGGATTGATAACTGCAGCCAAAGAGAATGCTTGAAAGCTGCCCAAGACACATTACACAATGAGAGGTGCGTGTGTATGGACATATGATTTAATTGTTTTCAATTAATTCCATGCATTCATATGACTTGGACTTAACGTGTGTTTGTGTGAGTCTGTATGTACGTGTAGGTGCGCGCACCCTCGCCTGGATATATTTGTGTGTGTGTGCACATGCGTGTGTGTGTGTGTATGTGTGTGTGTGTGCGCATTTGTGGTGGTCGTAATGGTGTATGTGTGTGTGCATGTGTTCGTGTGCATGCATGTGAATGTGTATGCATATACACAGAAGTGTGTGTGTGTGTGTTTAAAAGACCGAAATTCTCATTCTTCATTTCTTTTAGTTCATTTTCTAATTGTTTTATCGCTGACTATGCATATCTATGAGTGACACTTCACAGTGAAAAGTAGCCAAGAAGGCATCGCAAAAGAAAGCATAGAATAGACCCTGATTACCGCAGACCTGCCAGCCAACCAGAAAAGACATGAGCAGGAAGCAGCAGGGCAGGCACCAGCTAAAGTGACAGGGGTTTCAGCTCCCGATACGACTTGTCAACACAAGGCTTGTCTGGCACCTTGAGGAGCATCAGCTGCTGAGCCCTGAACAGGCAGGCTTCCGCCAACACAGATCAACAGAAGACCAGATCACATTCATCACGCAAAGCATTGAGGACGCTTTCCAAGAAAAGAAGAACACGCTTGCTGTCTGGATTGACATGGAGAAGGCGTTCGACAAAGTCTGGAAGGACGGACTTAGGCTCAAACTACGGCGATGTGGTGTGTCTGGGGGGATGTACACCTGGATCAGCCAGTACCTACACAATCGCCAAGCCCGAGTCAAGATTCAGGGCCAGAAAAGCAAGAAGAAGGTGCTGAGACAGGGAGTACCACAAGGAGGAGTCCTTTCGCCAACGTTGTTCCTCATCTTCATAGATGACATCGTCAGAGAACTGCCAAAAGGGGTCAGAGGAGCGATCTACGCAGATGACCTGGTGCTTTGGTGCTCTGAAGAGTACACCACCACAGCACAGGTACGCCTCCAGACTGCGCTCAACAAGATCAGCGACTGGACCAAGGAATGGCTTGTCTCTGTCAACTCAAGCAAAACAACCTACACAGTCTTCAGCCTATCCAGCAAGAAGCAAGAGGCGAAGCTGACACTGAACAACCAAAGGCTTGCAGAGGAACCCACACCTACCTACCTGGGAGTGACCTTTGATCGCAGGCTCACTTGGAAACAGCAGATCACCAGATGCTGTAGCAAGGCCAAGTTGAGACTGGCGATCATGAGGAAACTTGCGGGGACGAACTGGGGGGCTGACGAACGTATCCTGAAGAGACTCTATACAGGGAGAGTCCGACCTGTAGTTGAGTACGGGACATCAGCATGGGCATCAGCTGCAAAGTCTAACCTCAACCACCTCAATAAGATACAGAACCAAGCTCAGCGTGTCATAATTGGCGCCATGAGATCCACCCCAATCCTGAAGATGGAAGAGACCACTGGGCTACAGTCATTAGAGGACAGAAGGGACACAAAGATCCTCATCCAAGCAGCAAAATTCAAACGCCTTGAAAACCATCCAATGAACAACAGAATGAGCAGACCCACCAAGAGCCGGTTGAAAAGAGGCAGCTTCATCTGCCAGTCAAGACGCCTTGAAAGACAAAGCCCAGTCTTGATGGAACACGAAGCAAAGCCTATCCCGGCAAATGTCACCCACCCATCTTGGAAGAGGCAGGTGTTCCCAACAGTCGTCACCAGCATTCCCGGAGTGGAGAAGAGAGGAATACAGTCAGACACCCAAAGGAAGGCCCTGGCCATGGAGTACATCTGCAACCAATATCCCCAAGAAGACTGGACCCATGTCTTCACAGATGGCTCCGCCACAGAGGCAACGAGGGATGGTGGAGCTGGAATCTTCCTTCGATACAAAGACGGAGATGAAGAAATTGCAATTCCAACAGGAAAATACTCCACCAACTTCCGAGCTGAGCGAGAAGCCCTCTGTGAGGCAGCCACAACAGTCTTGCAGAACTCCAAAAGAACAACAGGGCAGGTGGTGGTCTTCTCTGACGCTCTCTCCGTGCTCCAAGCCCTCAAGAACTCCCGCTGCAAAGAACAGAACCATATCACTTCAGCCCTTGTTGCCCTGAGTGCCAGAGTGGAGAAAGTGGTGATACAATGGGTACCAGCACACTGTGGCATCAGAGGCAACGAAAAAGCGGACATTCTGGCAAAAGATGGTGCACAGAAGGAGCAGGCCAACAACCTGGTGTCATACGATGAAATTAAGACAATCATCAAGGCACAACAAGGAATAAAATGGCGCCTCCTGCATCCCAAATACAACCCAGAAGACACATACCATTTGCTGGGACGACGGGAACAGGTCAAGATCTTCCGCCTGAGGACTGGACACAATCGCCTGCTCCACCACATGCACACAAAATTTGGCATTGGACAGAGTGGAGAGTGCCCTTGTAGTGAGGGACCAATGACAACTGACCACATCCTTCAAGTCTGTACGACGTATGCAGCATCCAGGAGAAAGTACTGGCCAACACCGACAGCAGTGGAAGCCAAGCTGTATGGCACCCTGGAGGAGCTGCGACGGACGGCAGCCTTCATCGAGGACACCGGGCTGCTCATCTAACGGGATGGCGAACGAGGAAGAAGAAGAAGAAGAAGCTCCCGATACATCAGTCAGACGACCAGCGGACCACAGCAGCAGGAGCACATGCAGTCATTAAGAATGGAACCCTGGAACAGACCACATGATTAGCACTTTATTATTTAATGGCAAATAGCCCATCTTTGCCACAGACCACATGATTAGCACTTTATTATTTAATGGCAAATAGCCCATCTTTGCCACAGACCACATGATTAGCACTTTATTATTTAATGGCAAATAGCCCATCTTTGCTGCAGACCACATGATTAGCACTTTATTATTTAGTGGCAAATAGCCCATCTTTGCCACAGACCACATGATCAGCACTTTATTATTTAATGGCAAACAGCCCATCTTTGCCACAATGAGGGGATATACAAACAGTGGCAGAACTGGAGTTTAAGGAGTGGGAAAAAAAGAAAGAAAGAAAATAAGAAGGAGGAGGGGGAGAGGGGGAATGTTGAGTACGGGCAAGATGCATGATCCAAGGCCATAAAAAAAAAGCTGATATTAGTAAGGAAAACCCCATAAGTATAACATCAACACAAACTAAACACTAAGTTGACCTCCGGACAAATTACGAATAAACACATAAAACCACTCGCAAAGGAACATTCAATATACATTGACACAAATGTCACAATAGGCTTAACACAACTAAAATTCAGAAATGATGCACTGCAGATAGCTATCAACAACAGAATGTGTGTGTGTGTGTGCGTGAGTTCGTGCGTGCTTGCGTGCGTGTGTGTGTGTATGTGATTTATGACATCTGAAACATATTTTTGTTAAAAATGTGCTTGTCTCTTTCATACTTTATACAAAATAAGTGTTTCTTTGTACGTTTATTATAAATTGCCCTGTTTTCCCACAGCTGGTTAAATCTGAAATCCAGAATGTATAGCTAAGTGATGGAATTCACTTCTCTCGTAAAGAATCTTTTGAAAATTCAATTATCAGGGAGCATTTTTTTTTTTTTTTTTTTTTTTTTTTTTTTTTTACGAGAACAAAAGAGAGGGAAGAATTTAAAGAAGAAAAAATAAGAAGAGGCACTTGCGACGTTCGTGACCAGTTTGATGCTGATGTAGCCGCATACGATTCGTCAACCACCACCCCATCCCTTCACCTCCCTACCAACGTACCAGCACCCCTCTCTCCTGCCACCACGCCCTCCCTCCCTCCCTCCCTTTCTTTCCAACCACCTTCCTCCTCTCTCTCCTTCCTGTACTCATTTGGCCTGTAAGGTTGTTGCAGGTTCAGCAACACCCATCAACCACATGCCCGCATGCACCAGCCTCTCTTCCCTCCAGAGAGAGAGAGCGAGAGAGAGAAGAAAGAGACTGACCTTGATTCGTCGATGGTCCTCAGCTTGCTCCGCATGTGGACGATGGTACAGGGGAGAAACGCAGGCAGCAAGAAACACTCGTGCATTCGTTTGGCTGTCCGCATCCTCGTGCAGCATAGGCTCAGGCAGCTGTGGCAGCCTGCAACCCACCTCAGCCACGTTTACCTTGACCTGGAATCCTCCTTCAGCCATATCTACATCAACCTGGAACCCCTTGCAGCCATGTTTACATCAACCTGGAACCCTTTTCAGCCATGTTTACATCAACCTGGAACCCCCTGCAGCCGTGTTTACATCAATCTCGAACCCCCTGCAGCCATGTTTACATCAACCTGGAACCCCCTGCAGCCATTGTTTCATCAACCTGGAACCCCCTTCAGCCATATTTACATCAACCTGGAACTCCCTGCAGCCATGTTTACAACCTGGAACCCCTTGCAGCCATGTTTACAACAACCTGGAACCCCCTGCAGCCATGTTTTTTTACATCAAGATGGAGCCCCCTTCAGCCGTGTTTACATCGACCTGGAACCCCCTTCAGCCATGTTTACAAAAATTGGAACCCACTCCAGCCGTGTTTACAATAACCTAGAACCTCTTCAGCCATGATTATAGCAACATGAAACCCTATTCAGTCATGTTTACAACAACCTGAAACCGCCTTCAGTCATGTTTCCAATCACCTGGAACCCCCTTCAGCGATGTTTACATCAACCTGGAACCCACCTCAGCCATGTTAACAACCACCTGGAACCCCTTACAGCCATAATTGCAACCACCTGGAACCCCTTCAGCCATGTTTACATCAACCTGGAACCCACTTCAGCCATGTTAACAACAACCTGGAACCCCTTCAGCCATGTTTACATCAACCTGGAACAGCTTACAGCCATGTTTACATCAACCTGGAACCCACCTCAGCCATGTTTACAACAACCTGGAACCCACCTCAGCCATGTTAACAACAACCTGGAACCCCTTCAGCCATGTTTACATCAACCTGGAACCCCTTACAGCCATGTTTACATCAACCTGGAACCCACCTCAGCCATGTTTACAACAACCTGGAACCCACCTCAGCCGTGTTTACAACAACCTGGAACCCACCTTAGCCATGTTTACATCAACCTGGAACCCACCTCAGCCGTGTTTACAACAACCTGGAACCCACCTTAGCCATGTTTACAACAACCTGGAACCCACCTCAGCCGTGTTTACAACAACCTGGAACCCACCTTAGCCATGTTTACAACAACCTGGAACCCACCTTAGCCATGTTTACAACAAACTGGAACCCACCTCAGCCGTGTTTACAACAACCTGGAACCCACCTCAGCAATGTTTACATCAACCTGGAACCCCTTGCTGCCATGTTTACAACAACTTGGAACCCTTGCCGCCATGTTTACAACAACTTGGAACCCTTGCAGCTGTGTTTACAACAACTTCGAACCCTTGCAGCCATTTTACAACAATCCAGAACCCACGTCAGCCATGTTTACATCAACCTAGAACCCGAGGCAGCCATGTGATGTACAAACCAGCCGATTGCTGCATTGAAGCTGTTAGACAAGCGCTGAGTTTGGTTGAAGGGTTGATAGGGACATTGGGTGGACTGAAATTGTCACAGACTTGCGAGGATTTTATCTAAACAGCAAACCCTGTTGGTCATGATATTCAGAACTGCTGACATCTTGTTAGGCCTCGGGCAATCTTGTAAGATGCAACAAATACCCTTAAGCCACTGGTGACGGAATTGTAGAGATTAGGGATAGCAAATGTAATTACCTCTCTGGACTTTCACTGCTGAGTAAACGAATTTTGCCGATTTCCAATCTGAAGAGAGAGAGAGAGAGAGAGAGAGAGAGAGAGAGAGAGAGAAACACACAGAGTGACCTACAAAGTTTGGCTTTCTTGTCGAAGTCACACACATTTTCGTGGACCATTTCCGCTCCCCGTCCACTGGCAACCTCTGCCCCGGGCCACCCTTAACCTCTTGCACCTGCCGCCCCTGCCCTTCCCTACCT
>CM065724.1:41250803-41355803 GCA_033310375.1 Conus canariensis
TGATACGAACGATCCGTTGAAGTCTGCTGTCCGAGCACGTGTGGCGGCCTGTGGTTGGATTACTCGTTGTAACAAAAGATTGGCCGAACTTTGTGAAAATATTGAAGTGAACATTGTTGAACTTACTGACGCTATTGAAGAATTTGACAGCAGGCTTCGCATTTTAGATGAAGCACAGTCAGCGGTCGAGCTTGAAATCGAACTTTCGGAACTCAACAGTGACATTGCAGAAGCAGCTGACTATCGTGCAAATGCAAGAGTGCCTCGTATTAAAACTGCAAAGTTACTTGCAGTACGTAACAGTAAATCTGCAGGTGATTGTGGTTATGGGTCCCATTCATCAAAAGGTTCTGGTTCTGGTGTTGCGTCAACTGCAAATGTGGAGGCAAAGTTGCCCAAATTAGAATTACCAATTTTCACAGGAGATGTCACTACTTGGACCTCTTTTTGGGAGCCGTTTCGGGCAGTTGTGGATGCCAGTGAACTACCTAACATAACAAAATTTTTATATCTTTTGTCGCTCCTCAAAGGGGAAGCCAAAGCAGCTGTACAAGGGCTGTCTTTGACTGCTGCCAACTACAGAGCTGCTTGCGATATTTTGAGAAAACGGTTTAGCCGTCCTGAACGTGTTATCTTTACACACATTGAGGCGTTGCTTGCTATAAAAGTACCTCGTCAACCTTCAGTTTCAGTTCTGTGGAAAATATTTGATGATTTACAGGCACATGTTCGCAGTCTTGAGTCATTGGGTATTTCAGGACAGCAATATGGAGTTGTTTTGACGCCACTCATCCTGTCTCGCCTGCCTGCTCTGCACATGGAGTGGGCAAGAGACGGTGCTCAGTATGAGAGTGACTTACAGTTTCTGTTAGATTTCCTGCAGTGGGAAATAGAACGCAGTGAGCGTTCTCAAACCTTTCTGAGAGATGGTGTGAGCAGTTCAGTGTTTGACAAGTTTGTTTCTGTGGATACTGCAGCATCTTTGAACACAACTGAGACTGCTCGTCTAACTGTGAACTGTGTCAACATCATGGCCACACACTGGAACGTTGTTATGGCATTACCAAGGCACCAGTGGGGGACCGAAAAGATGTTTTACGGCGTGTAGGTGCATGCTTTCGTTGTCTGACCACAGCAAAGGGACACAATTACAGAAAATGCTCTGCAAAATGTACTAAATGCAAGGGAAAACATCATGCTCTGCTGTGTGTTCCAAGACAAAATTTCCCCTCTAGTGGTAACACTAATGTCAATGCAATACAGTCTAGTACAACCACACCCACATCTAACACAGTGGTGTCAAATGTTAATGCAAATCTGTCAAGTGTGAACACTATCTCTGAAAAGGCTTCTTCCCATGTTTAGTTGCAAACTGCCCGTGTTTCAGTGCACGGAAAGTGTGGAATCACTGAAGCTGTCGTCTTGCTAGACACTGGGTCTGATAGAACTTACAATTCGAGTGATCTACTGGACAGAATTCAGCCTGAGTGGGTTGGGTCTCAAAGTCTTGCTTACGCTGCCTTTGGCAAGGATCAAATCAGCAATGCTGAACAGAGGAATGTGTACCAGGTAAATTTACAGGGGTCTGAAGGAAATGTGTCTATGAAGGCTACTGAGATTCCTACCATTTGTGCTCCCATGTACCGTCCAGCTATTCCTCAAAATGTGCTGACATCATTTGGCAAAAACATTGAGTTTGTTGATGTTCATGAGGATGGTGAAGTAAAAGTGGATATTCTTGTGGGTCTTGATGCCTACTGGAAGCTGATAACACCTGAGATGGTGTTCTTGTCTGAGGGTTTGGTTGCTCAGTGGTCGGTGTTTGGTTGGATTTTTGCCTGGTCCTTTGCCTGGAACCAAAGATGTCTCCGACAAAGTTGGTATTTCTCATCAATTGTTTTGCGTGGAGATTTCGGAGTCCAGTTTGAATAATTTTTGGGACTTCGAATCAGTTGGCATATGTGACAAAGAGCCTCCAGTAGTTGATCCGGTGTTGGATGATTTAAACAAAAAGGTTCACTTCTCTGAAGACAGATATGTGGTGTCTCTTCCATGGAAGGTTGAGGATATGAGACCCACACTTCTTGACAATGAAAAGCTGGCTCGGTCCCATTTGGATCACTTGAGTCGTAAACTCAGCAAGGATCCTGAATTGGAATCTAGATATCATGAGGTTTTCTGTGATATGTTGAAAGAAAACATGATTGAAAAGGTTCCTCAAGATGAGATGGTTTGCTCTTACCCAGTATTTTATTTGCCACATCATCCTGTGGTCAAGGAGTCTAGTCTGACAACAAAGATTTGTCCGGTGTTTGATGCTTCAGCAAAAGGGTTCAGTGGAGTTTCATTGAATGATTGTTTGGAGACGGGTCCTAGTCTGATACCTGACTTACCTGGAATTTTAGTACGGTTCAGGCGATGGAAGGTGGCTCTGTCTGCTGATGTAACAAAAGCATTTCTTCAAATCCAGTTGAATCATGAGGATCGGGATGTGCATCGATTCTTCTGGAATGGCTGGGGTGATGTCAAAAAGATAAGATTCACTCGTGTACCCTTTGGTAACAAAAGCAGTCCGTTCTTGCTCAGTGCGACCATCAAATACCATTTGGGCCAGTTCCCTCCTTCTCGTGTGACTGAGGAGCTTTCTGAAAATCTCTATATGGATGATTGGTTATCTGGGTGTGATGATCATTCAGAAGCATGTGACATGCTTAGAGAGGCTAATGAGATTATGAGTCAAGCTGGCATGTCTCTGTCAAAATGGGGTTCCAACAGTGAACAGGTAGATGATGTACTTTGCAGAGAACTTCAAGATAAGTCTGTGGGAACAGAATCTTTCAAAGTGCTGGGTATGCGATGGTTGGTTTCTCAGGATTGTTTCTCCTTTGATGGAATTGCAGTTTCTAGTGATCTGTCACGAAAAGGGTAGTCCCGAGTCTAATCTCAAAGTTATTTGATCCCCTTGGATTTCTCACACCTTTCATCATAATAGCAAAATGTATGTTTCAAGAACTT
This sequence comes from Conus canariensis, assembly GCA_033310375.1. Lineage (NCBI taxonomy): Eukaryota > Metazoa > Mollusca > Gastropoda > Neogastropoda > Conidae > Conus > Conus canariensis. Next base: position 41,253,819 of record CM065724.1, read on the forward strand.
TGGAGGCTGGGGATACCTTGGGATCAGATTGTGCCTGTGAGCATACAAGAAAAATTCACAGTATGGGTCAAAAGCCTTGAGCATCTGAAAAGGTAGAAAATTCCTCAGAATTACACAGGAGCTCCAAGGACTGACATATATGTTTCAGTTGCAAGCTTTTGGTGATGCTTCTCAGTCTGCTTATGGTGCTTGTGTTTACTTGCATGTGAAGATGCAGGATGGAACCTGGAAGTCGTCTCTGGTGATTGCATGAGCTAAAGTAGCTCCCCTCAAAAGACTGAGTTTGCCACGCCTGGAATTATTGGGAGCCTTACTCTGTGCTCGTTTGGTGTTCTATGTGAGGCAGGCTTTGAAGTTACATGATGATGTGGTTTGTCACTGTTGGACAGACTCAACCGTGACTCTCGCTTGGATCCAGAGTGACCCATATAGGTGGAAACCTTTTGTTGCAAACAGTTGCTGAGATTCAGTCTCTTGTTAGTCCAGCACAGCAAAGATAATCCTGCAGATTTACTTACCTGTGGAATCTCAGCAGAGGAGCTGTTGTTGAAGTCAAAGTTCTGGCTTCAGGGTCCTGACTTTCTGTCAAACAAAGCTGCTTGTGGCAAGGAAGACCTGAACGGTGGGAAGTCTGAGGAAGTTCAGCAAAAATTAATGTTTCTGATGTTGTTTGTTCTGAAGTTAAAAGGTCTTGTGTTACTCAGCACATGCTGATCACTGTGGCTCAGGAGGAAGAACAGCCTGCTGTGACTAGGGCACCACAGACAGATCTTGAGGTGAAAGAAATCCTTGACATTGAAAGGTGGAGCAGTCTGATAAGAGCATTGCGGGTGATGGGTTGGATACTGCGTTTCATGTCCAACATGAGAGTCTCAAAACAGCAGCGTCAGCATGGTGATTTGTCCTTTACTGAACTCTGTGATGCCAAACTCAGACTGTTAAAGTATGTGTGGAAGTGTGCGTTTTCAGAGGAACTGGAAGCACCGCAAAGTGAACAAACAGTACCACGTGGGTCTTCTATTCTGAAATTGTCTCCGTTCATTGGAAAGGATGGTCTCCTTCGTGTTGAAGGAAGGCTTCAGTTTTCAGTTTTTACTCTATGAAGCCCAACACCCTGTCATCTTACCCAAAGGTCATTTCAGTATACTGTTAGCTCGTCAAGTTCACACATCCTTGAAGCACGCGGGTGTGAACAGCATGTTGGTTGAGCTTAGGAATCAGTATTGGATTCTGGGCGCTAGGCGTATCTGCAAAGGTGTGAAACGAGAATGTATGTCATGCCAGCGTCAAGACGCCACTCCTGGTACTCAGACCTGGGCTCCTTTACCGGAGTTGAGAGTGAAACAAGCACCACCCTTTTCTGTTACAGGATTAGATCACTGTGGACCTTTGTCTTGTTGTGATTTCACTGCAAAGAAATTCTATGTTCTTCTTTTTACCTGTGCGGTGATCAGAGCAGTACATCTGGAACTGGTGGAGTCCATGTCTAGTGAGGCTACTGTCTGCCTTGAGGAGAATTTTTGCTCGTCGTGGCATACCTTCAGTCTTGATGTCGGATAATGCAAAAGGATTTGTGGCTGCAAAGGATCAGTTGGTGAAAGTTCTTGGTGCAGACGCTCCTGACAGGCAGTTCATTCTACCACGTGCTCCATGGTGGGGAGGTTGGTGGGAGCGGCTAGTCAGAGCTATAAGACAGCTTTGAAGAGATTAGTTGGCAAAAGATCACTGACATGAGTCGAACTGGAAACCATTCTTCATGAGGTTGAACCTTGAGTCAATTCCCGTCCTTTGACATTTGTTGGTGATGAAGTTGACTCAGGGTTTGCTTTGACTCCTTCTCATTTCCTCCTGGACAAAAGGCCTTCTGGGTTGATACCTGTTCTCACTTTAGGAAATCTTGCTGTACAGTCTCAAGATTTAGTTCAGAGACAGGAGCTGCGTAGACAACTATTGGACAAATTTTGGTTGTGCTGGGTTAATGAATATCTACGCAATCTCCCACCTTGCAAAGGTAATCCAGTCAACAGAAAGGGTATCCGAGTGGGTTCAGTTGTTTTGGTCCAAGATGAACGTCGCAGCAAGTTAGAGTGGCCTTTGGGGATTGTGCAAGCTGTCTATCCTGGTCGGGATGGGTTGATTCGGTCGGTTGAAGTGAAAACTGCCAGTGGAATCATGAAAAGATCTGTCCAACATGTTCATGATCTAGAAGTGATTGATGCCTTCAATGACTCTCCACAAGTTTCTGCACAGACACCAGATGCTCAATCAGATGTTCATGTGCCATCAGACATTGTTTGTCCTGAACCTGATGCAGAGGTTACCGGTCATAGCACAGAGAACATGAACAGAGAAGAAATCTTGTGTTCTGACTCATCTGTTGAAAACAGTGACTCAGTGACGAGATATGGACGTCAGGTCAAAAGACCAGTAAAACTGAATTTGTAAACTTTCAAACACAGATTTCACAGATTTCATTCCCCCTTCCCTGTTCCCTTCTCCATCCCCTCACATTTCCTACCTCTTCCCCCGCGTTAAACAGAGTATCAGATTTAATATGAATTAAATTGTTCAGGACATGTGCACTAATATAACTTTGAACTAATATGCTGAACATAACTTTGAATTAATACATTTTCATTGATGGGACTATAAATATGTAAAAGAAACCTCATCAAGATGGATCTTCAACTCTCCTTCGCAGTTGGGACTGTGAACTATGTTTTCAAAGAAAAGGTCAATTATTATTATTATTATTGCAGGAGTCTCTACAGAACTGACTTTACAGAGACTCCAAGGTGGGGAGAATGTTGAAGATCGTTATTTGTTTTGGATGTTTTGCATCTACGTATAGTGACCAGTGTTATTTTAAGCTCTCCCATCTAGAAGTACAGAAAAATAAATGAGTTATTAACGACCGTTGATGGCTTCGAGTCTTTTTTACGAACCACTGTGTAGTTTGTGATATGTTCCATAGTTTATTGAACACTCAGCTAAATTTGGCAAGACGCATATGTAAGTGACATACGCTGGTCCTGAATTTACGTTGTTAAATTTGGCAAGACATATGTACAAGTGGCCTATGTTGGTCCTAAATTCAGTAATTTGGTTATTTTTATCTGCATTTCTGCCTGGTAAAATCATGTGAAATGGTTCAATCTTCACAAAACGTAACGTTGCCATATTTGGATTAACATCATTTCAAATGTCTTTCATATGTGTGAAAAGAAATAATTGTAAATGACCAACATTTTAAAAGAAAAGGACGATTGCGTTAAAAGGAAAGTATTGCTGAAAAGGTTAATCTCATATTCATGGCCATTGCAACTCAGTTGAATGGCTGGAAAGGCCTTAATAATCTCTCTGTGCCAAGTTCGATGATACTAAAGATTATATGTACTTAGAAAATGCCAATATTAATGCTTACCACAGAAAGACACTTACCTGGGGTTCAACGCTGGAATACATGCACAAACGCACACACACACACACACACACACACATGGATTATATAAAACTGCGTAACGACACTGACTCACTCGTCTATACATGTAAGTTAAAACTTCGTTGTATTCCATCGAATGTGAACAAATTGTCTGGCATAAAGTGAAAACCGTCTGTTAATTCAAAACAAAAACAAACAAACAAACAAACAAAGCCAACGTGTTAGGCTAGCTTAACGCGATTTAAAACCACAACAACACAACACAACACAACAAAAATTCATGTTTAGTAGCAATAGTCGTCCAGGTTTCTGTCGATTTACAATCCAACACAATACGATATACGATACAATCCAATACAGTAGAGAGCAAAAAAAGAAAGCCAACAATCATTCACTTATTTCAGCCGTGCCCCTTTGTGCTTTTCTCATCTTCCTCCCTCGCTGTGCGGACGTCACAAAACGCCACCCCCTCCCTCCACCCGACCCTTCCATATCGCTTTCCTGTCATCCACCCTACCCTCCGCTCCCTCCTCGGTCTGGTCTCCTCATGACCTGGACCTTCCGTTTGACCTTGACCTCGTTTCTGCCCACTTCCTGCGCGCTCCTTCGCCGCTTTTGGGCCTTGGCTGACTATGCCGTGATCGGTCGGGGTTCCTCTTACTCCTCTCCTGTGGTAACTTATGGTAGTTTCAGAGGATTTCTTCCTCGGATTTGATGAGGAAGCTCCTATCTGTTCGTTCACCTCCCCCCCTCCTCCCCTGCAGTAGGATGTAGGGATTGAGGTTTTCCTGCTTCGGGAAGGAGAGAAAACAGCTCCTCCTCTGTGTAACAGGGATGAAGACGACTGTGACCTTGAGGAGCTTTGAATCCACGCACTCCGCGATGATTGAGGAGCCCTTGCACTGCTTCTTTTGCTGCTGTAGGAGGAGGGAGAGCAGTTCCCGTGCTTGATGTCTTGTCTGGCTGTGGAGGTAGGACGTTGTTGCCGGTGCGATGCTTCGCCCAGGTAGAGGTCTTGGAATTCGATGGACCTGCGACGACCTGTTCTGGCACATCTGCGTTCTGAAAGGAGATGGTCTTGGTTTTAGGTTTTGGTGCTAGAAAGGCCAGTTTATTTGACCTGTCTGTCCGTCTGTCTGTCTCTTTCCTTCTCTCTCGTACTCTGTTCGTGCGAGTGTGTATGAGTGAGTATGCATGTCTGTTCCTCTTCAATTTGGGTCATTTCAAATTATAATGATATTTGACTTGATAAAGAAGAAAAACGTTTGGGAGCACAAAACTATGCCTGTTTATATGTGAAGGTAGGCTGTCAGGAAAGGACTGGGGTTCAACGAACGGCTGTGTGCGTGTTCGTGTGCGTGCGCGCGCGTGCGCGCGCGCGCGCGCGCGCGTGTGTGTGGGTGTGTGTGTGTCCGTGTGTGTGTGTGTGTGCGTGAGTGTGTGTGCGCGCGCGTACACACATTTGTAGGTGTGTTTATACCTTCACGCAAGTGTGTGTTAATGTGTGTGGATGCACACGTGTGTGTGTGCGTGTGAGCACATGTACACGCAAGACGATATATACGATGGATTATTCTACTTGATGCATCTGTTTTGGATTGTCCCATTTTAGCACTTAGTTTCAGTCATTTTGGCCAAAATGCAAAATAGACTATGTACTTGAATAGATTATGTAGAGGTTTGCTGTTGAAACGAGAAACGCTTTAATTTGCTGCTTCAGTGCAGCGTTACATGCTGGATTCACCGTGTATAGACAAATCCATATAATCTTATATAGCAATGTGAGGTTCTATATTTTGTAATGTGTACATCTGCAACTCTGCTTGGTGGAAATCACACTATATGGTCGGACCGCTTAAAATGTAACTTTATATTTGTTCCTATGTTTGCGTATGGTATGATTTTAATCATATCTGTTATCATTGTCTAAAGCAAAATTGCAGCTAGTCAGTTTCTAAAAAAAAAGTCATTTTTCTTAAATCAAAATGTTGCTAAAAACTATTTTTAGATTTACAGCTCTTACCGTTCAGTGTCATTTTTATGCAGGGAATGGCTGGAAATGCCTTAATATTTGTTGTCATACCAGCTTTGATTATACAATTTAGCGCTTTCAGTTACCAAGAAAATACCAAAAACAGAGTTTACTATAGACACGACATCTTCCCCCACTCCTTGCACACAACACACACACACACACACACACACGCACGCACGCACGCACGCACGCATGCACGCACGCACGCACGCACACACACACACACACACACACACACACACACACACACACACACACACACAGTGACTCGGGCGAAAGAAACAGGGTGATGTGTTTACACACGAGTCAATAAAGAAGTTGACTTACGCCTTTTGCTCTGGAGACAATGATAATATGATGTATAACAATGTTTAGCATAAGCACAATGATGATATGATGGAATAATAAAATTTAATCACAATGATGATAAAAAGGAATAATGAAGTTTACCACAAGCATAATGATGATGTAATGGAATAATGACGTTTACTCTAAGCACTATGATGATGTAATAAGTAGAGCAGTTTAATCACAATGATGATATGATGGAACAATGAAATTTAACGTATGCGCAATGATGATGTGATGGGATAATGTAGTTTACTATAAGCACGATGATTATGTTATGAATAACGGAGTTTAATAACAATGACGATAATTATGATGGAATAATGACGTTTACCATGGGCACAATGATGATATAATGAACAGTGCAGTTTAATAACAATGATAATATGATGGAATTGTTAAAGTCCACAATAAGCGCGCTGATGATATGACGGAATTATGAAGTTTAATCACAATGATGTTAAGATAGAATACCCAAGTTTACCGGAAGCACAATTATGATATGATGGAATAATGAAGGTTAATCACATGTCGATATGATGGAATAATCAAGCTTACCGGAAGCGCAGTTATGATATAATATAATTTGATCACAATGATGATACGATGGAATGATGAAGTTTACCGTTAGCACAACGATGAAATTATGGAATAATGATATGATGGAATAATTAAGGTAACAGTAAGCACAATGTATTGCTATAGAATTATAACGTTTACCGTAAGCCTTCTGCGCTGGGGACGCAGGATCATAGACCGGCGTGCCAAATTTAGACTGCAGGATCTGGAGAGTGTCCTTCCTCGGTTCAAGGTCTAAGGGAATAAGTAAACATATATACCGTAAATCAGTCAAGCAATCAACCAACCTATCAACCAGCCAGTCAGAATACCAACACCAACCAACCAATGTATTATATTATCAGTCAGTTGATCCCTCGATCCATTAGAGAGAGAGAGAGAGAGAGAGAGAGAGAGAGAGAGAGAGAAACGGTGGAGTGCACGCTACCCTGAACACGTGCTACCCTGAACTCTTGTTTAAATGAAAAAAAGTATCTGTGAGCGTTGGAAGATGTATTTTAAAGGGTTGTGTGAATGAACGACTTGTGAGTTGACTTCAACGTGGTGACAGCCCTGAAATGGCTCTTTGCAGTCGGCTGGGCTGTCTGTGAGCGAGGTTGAGGGGAGCAAGTAGAGCAGGGGAGGGAGGGGGGAAGAGGGGTAGGTAGTGACAGACGAATGCCAAAAAGACAGAATGAATGTGTAGTCCTGTATATGGATATAGAAAATAGAAGTGGTGGGTGTGTATGTGGGGAGAGAAAAAGGGGAGCGGGAGAGGGTGTGGGGAACAGTTTTAATTGGAGAGCCATCGTGTGCGCCTACGGAAGGCGAATCAACCTCTTTTTTGAGTTGTCACGCACGGAACATTTCCAGTGCATTCGACTGCTCCAAATTCTTTATCCTCGACGAAGGGTAACCAGCTCTCCAGGCTTTCCAACAGTCAGTAGATTTATGTGAACATTTCCTTTCTATTCGACACCTCCCCCACCCTTTCCCTCCAGCCTCCTCCCATTCCTTTGATAAACCAAAAAGAAAAGACGGAAAGCGCGGCATCATAAATGGCGGCAATACAACTGTCCGCTTCAGAGGACGGCGATGGGGGTTCATTGTTCAGTATCAGGCTGTTTGGATTTCCAGTAAATGTTGCCGTTTCGAGACGTTGTTTTCTTTCAGTCACGCCTGATGTTCTGCGAAACGTTAACAATTTCCAGTCGGCGAGGTTCATGTCGTTGTCACGGTAGCCGTACAGTCGATTGAAATACAAAATCGAGTGAGACTAGCAGGGCTTTTATAATCAGTTTACTGGCAGCCTCAGGTTCTTTTAGCTGAAGCCCTCCTTTGATATTGCCGTGTCCATTGTCTTTTCCATGTGTTCCACAGTTTATAACAACAACAACAACAACAAAAAAACCCATATATCAATAGACAAAGAGAACCTCCTGGGAATCTCCCAACTAAAAAGTACATGTCTGGTTCAAAAGGGCCGTAAGCGTTCTGAAAATGTACTGCTGTCTTGACCTCTTGTATGCTGGAAGCGAAGATTCAAACAATATTTTGTTTTAGAATTTTGTTGATATTGTATCAATCACTATATTCTTAAGTTAAACTGGTTAACACAATGGAAAATCTTGCAACCTCGTTGGATATGATTAAATAAATCAGTATTGAAAACAAGTTTATACTACATTTAAAGGCTATAATTCGAGGAACAGACACAGAAATTAAAATGTCATTAAACCTTAAAGATACATTCTGACAGATTTAGAATTCATAGCCAAAAATACTGTTGAAGCTAGTTTTTGCCCGTTTGGCTCAAAGCAGAACTGAAGAAAAGTTATAACCAGCCGCCGTGGCGAAGTGGTTAGCGTCGCGGACTCCCGGCTGGGAGGTCGTGGGTTCGAATCCCATCAGTCATGTGGGTTTTTCTGCCCCGACCGGCTCCTACCCAGAGTTGAGTTTGCTGCGGACTCAGTTGGGAAGACTGGGACCACACAGTCGAGTTTCATCCACTTAATGGATGCGTTTCTGAGAGTGTTGCTCAAATTTCCTGACCAACACTGCAGGTGCCTGTATCTCTCGGGCCTGGTTGATGCCGGGATATATTTTGAAAGGAAGCGTAGAGTACAGCCCTGTCATGTAGTCTCAGACCGAAATGGAAATCCGTAGCATCATCTTAATCATCCTCATTCTCATCGATCAGCATTAAAAAAAAAAAGTCTCAAATTCTGTGGCCCTTCATGCCCTGCTCTCATGGTGACCTCAATTTCGATGTCCTCCCCACATCTGTGGCCTTGGTTTGGTTCCGTCGGGGTCACCGGTATCGGCGAGTCCATGGGGGCTGTCGTTGGACAGACGTGGTGGCGCCCTCCGGAGGGAGAGCTCACTCACACCGGCTCCGCGACTAAGCAATTATTGTCGTCAGTAGGGGCTTAGTAGGTGGCGTCCTGCGTATGTTAGATCAGAACAGGCGCCACTGAACACCACCGAAATGACTCGGCAGTAGTGCAGTGTCTCCTCCGGTGGGTTGCCTTTTGACGACTTGACATTGACCGCTCCCTGTGGATTGCCGGTGCTGGGGCTGCGGCGGGGCCGACCGGGCTGTGGCTGTGGACGGGGTGTCGGAACGAGCGGCGTGGGTGCTCTGCCTCTGAGGTGGCGCAGAGGTTGGGACAGCAAAAAAAAAAAAAAAAAAAAAAAAAAAAAAAAAAAAAAAGAGAGAAGAAAGGTTAATATCGCACACACGGTGAAATAAAGATAACCGCCTCACCACCCCAACAACAACAACAAAACTCAGATTGTACGTCTTGCCCACACACAATGAATACCACACATTCTACACTAAAATGATAAAAGCATACCGACTCCACAATGCAAGACACTGTTAAGAGAGAGACAGACAGACAGAGGCAGAGAGAAAGCGAGACAGACAGACAGACAGAAGCATGAGAGCCAGACAGACAGACAGAATGGAAGGCGGAGTGGAGGGAACGGGAGGAAATTCAGGGTGAGGGGGAGTATCAAGAGAGACAGACACAGAGGCGGATACACAGACAGACGAGGAAAACCTCTAACAATCTGTCAACAAAGCAAAACCTACCGGGGGGTAATTTCTGCCTGGAGACCTCAGCCCGCAGAGCCTGCAGGCGGTGTTTCATATCGGCAAGCGACCCTTCCTCTGACCAGCACGGCGTCATCTTGACTGGGGATGAGGGAATGGGAATTTGGAGTAGTGGGGTTTGGGGCGGAATGGCGTACAGAAATCGGTTAAATCACGCAATCAGAAAAAAATATAATACTGTAGTTTGTTTGTTTATTTGCCTAACGATTAATAGATTCATCTGCCTATTTATATGTTCATGTATCTATCTATGTATCAACCTATCTATCTATTTCTCTATCTGTCTGTCTCTATCTATCTATCTATCTGTCTGTCTATCTAATTGTATTTTGTATCTTTCTCTCTAGTTGATGTCCATCTAACTTTCCATCCGTTTCTATGTCTCTACCTTTCTATCCAGCTATTTACCACTTCAGAGTTCCTTTCAATTCCATCTCCCTATCTCTCTATCCCCCGCTGTGTGTGTGTGTGTGTGTGTGTGTGTGTGTGGTGTGTGTGTGTGTGTGTGTGTGTGCGTGCGTGCGTGCGTGGGCGCGCGCGCATGCGCAACTCTATCACCCCCTCCCACTCTCTCTCTCTGTGTCTCTTTTGTTGATTGAAAAAACAACAAACACTTAATACGCACGGCGAATTTTTTTTTATTTTTTATCTACGCTCAAACCTTTTTTTTTTTCTTTCTTTCTTTCTTTCTTTCTTTCTTTCTTTTTTTTTTCTCACAAATTTTAGATTTAATTAATAGCGAACCGCCAAGAAAACGTAGACAAACGAATCAAATTGGTTTTACTTTTAGATTTTCGCCTGCAGTTGCCTCACTGCAACTAGATCTAACTTCTTTTTTTTTTTTAAACTTCAAGGCCTATAAATGACAGCGTGACGAACGCCTTTATTGTGCTGAAAATGAATGACACGCATGAAATTCTGCTCACCCCATGCTATCTATGTCTTGTTTCCGTGTTTACTGGCTCACAAGAGTAACTATAACCAATGGCAATACACGCAATAAAACCGGGAAAGTCAAATGAGACCTTAAAAACAAGCAAAATGACAAGCATAACAGATTGTCTCTTCCATTTCACCACTTAACTTCATTTTTTTTTTGTGGTGAATTCTTTATTATCCAAGAAGTGATGGGCCAGTAATGCCCCAAATTTAAAGATACAAAAATCTATTTACCGACGTATCCACCAACCTGACTTCTCGCCTACCTTTCTGTCTATCGATCGGATTGTCTGTCTGCTTCACCTACATATCTGCCAATCTACTTGCTGACCTACCGAGCTGTCTGTCTATTATTCTGATTGTTTGCCTGTCTTTTTATCTGTTTTGCTTACTGACACTTTTTAGAGAAGAGGGAAATGCACAAAGTACCCCCATCATAACCAGACAGGTAAAATGGAGTCTTAAGTTTGAACTTATTACACACTTTCGATTGTCTTTTCTTTCTTTTTCCCCCCCTTTTCCTGCAGTTTCTTTTGCTCTATTTCGCCTCCTTCTCTTCCTTTGCCTTTTCTATATCTCTTCCCCATCCTACTTTCTTCTGTTCCTCCTACTTCTATTTCCTGTCTGTATTAGCTGCATTCTTTTCTCTTCCAATCTTCCTCCTGCTTCTTTTTCACCATATTTCTCTCTCTCTCTCTCTCTCTCTCTCTCTCTCTCTCTCCTCTCTCTCTCTCTCTCTCTCTCTCTCTCCCCTCTCTCTCTCTCTTGTCTTTCCCCACTTTCTTATCTTGTTCTTCACTGCTTGTTGTCTGTCCATTTTAATTCTAGCTCCCTGTGTTTGAAAGACAATACATGAATCATTTTCTGCCTCCAGATATCTTCGTCTTCCTCCTCATCCATTTTCTCTCATGTTCGTCTTTCATGTGGAGTCTTCGATCTTTGTTTTCTGTTTTTCGATTATTCGTTTGTGTGCTGGTTTATCACATTCCTCGTCATCCTTTTCGTTCTTCGTTTCAACTTTTTCTTCCTGTTTCTCTTCAACTTATCATGCTTCCTCTTCTGTAACTGCGATCAATTTTCACTGTTATCATCTCCAGTATCGAAAACAAAATAACTGCAGAAGAAAGGAACCGTGCATATGTAGTAAAGATACTCATTTCAAGAACTATAGCTTTTTTGCTGTCTAAATCGGAAATTTAAAAAAAGGGAAAAGGAACTGCCTGTGAAATATATAAGATAAATAAGTAAATAAATCAATAAATAGATAAACAAATCACACATACACAGACATACACACACACAGATACACACACAGACACACACACACACACACCAAATAAAAAAAAAAGAAAGAAAAAAAGAAGAGATGAATTATATCCTCTTTATCCTGTTCACAGTATACAAGAACAGAGGAGACAAAAAGCTTGTATGTTGTTTACACTAAGGCAAGAAGGGAGTGCAAATGATATCAAACAGAGTTATCAAAGGAAGAAACCATTTTGTTTTCAGCGAAGAAGAACGCAGCAAAACATCACTCTCAGGCTTCAGATAATGTACACTTTCTGCACAAGAAGTGTTCTTCCTTAGACGAACAAAAATCTATACAATGCTTTATCTTTTAAACATTTTTTATAATGTAAAACGTACTCGTTTGTCAAGAGACAACTGACCTTTTTTCATCAGGCAATATTTTTTTTTTATCTGTGAGATGTGCATGTTTAGATTTCGCTGTCAGTTCTACTTTGTCTGCGTACTCCGATGTTTTTAAAATCAGAAGATCAAAAAAGATATGGAAAATATACATACCTGGTAAAACAACTGTATATATGAATTCCACCAACAGGTTTTTGATGGTCATAAAGCGCAGACGTTTTGGTCTTATCAAAACCCGTTGTCCATTTCTGAATGAATGCCTGCTGCAGATATTAATTCACCTTTTCACATAGTCTTTGAAGAAAAGCTTTCTGGAGTCTAAAGGCATTCCAAACGACAAGCTATAAGAATAATGTTAATTCATGAAGCTTGAAAGTACGAATTAATCACCTCCTCACTGACTACTCAATGTCCTGTCCTCACTCCATATGTCTCGGAGATTTTATCCAACCTAGAAAGAGAGCGTCAATTTGAGAGAGAGAGAGAGAGAGAGAGAGAGAGAGAGAGAGAGAGAGAGAGAGAGGGGGGGGGGGGGGGACTGAAGGGACTATGTGTGTAGGGAAAGGGTGGAGAATGGAGTGGGGAGATGGGAAAGGGGGAGGGGCTGTGACACAGACATCCACACACACAGCTTATGCCACTCCTGCTGAGCAATGATAGACCAATTTGGCTGAGGTCAACAGGCACATTAATGAATGCATTGAATCGTTTTATGGTGAGGTCGCCAACAAGGATTAGGTTGAAAGTTAAGTTCCCTGTTCATAACGTGGGCTACGAGACTACAGAGCCGGATGCTTGATATAAGCCTTGACACTATGCATGATGTTTGAGGACCACAGGATATGTCAAAACGTGAGCTTTTATTTATCTGATTTTTTTTTTTTTTTTGGTGCGTAGAAGAGGATACGAACTGAATGTCCCGTAATGACCTTGCAAAACAAGAGACTCAGAAGAAAAAAATGAAATAATATCAGTGACATAAAAGGCAATTAAGAGAGACAGAGAGAGAGAGAGAGAGAGAGAAGACAGACAGACAGACAGACAGACAGACAGACAGACAGACAGAGACAGAGACAGAGAGAGAACGAACGAACGAAAGATATTAATCGGTAATAGGCTATGGCCCCTTCCGATAGGGGTACAATAATAACAATAACAATTCATACAGTAAAGTTACTATTATATAGTTTAACAATGAGAAGCTGACAGATAAGCACGCTAACTATACACAATGAAAACGACAGTTGGGTTCAATTAACTGACCATAGCTGCGCGTCTCTTAAAGGCCTTGTATAAATATACACATATGCTCTTCAGTACTTTCTCATTTTCATTTGCCATGAGCAAAGCGGCTCGAAATAAGCAAGGGTTTTCAAAGAATGTCCGGGGAATGCATTCATATCGTAAATCCTTCAGCACAGGACAACAAAGTAGGAGATGCAATTCGTCTTCATTTGCGTTTTTGCATAAAGGACATAGCATACTAACGTTATTGGTATTTGCATATCAATACTGATGCGTTTTGATGTCTGAAATTCCTAATCTAAATCTTGTCAGATAACTTCTAATGTGCCTGAAAATATTAAGTGAGAGATATTTTTCACATCTAACAGATCTTTTAAAAGTTCTATAAAATGAATATCGTTCACTGTTCTGGATGTTTTCATGCCAATTTTGCCATCAGTTATCAATCAGTGTTTGCCGACGTTGCTTCAAGGACGCATTTACATTTCCAACCCCATAATTCATCCAAACAAACCCAAATCCATTATGAAACAGAACATCTCGAACACCTGAAACCCACGATCTTTTACCACGCGATTCCAATCCCTGAACAATCTGAATAATTCTCTGAACAATCTTCAGCCAGTATCTGATGCACTGCACAGATGAATTGATATAGATTGGATAGCGGGTTGTTTCCCCATAAACACATTCATTAGGTGTCTTCATGTGAACCCCTAAAATTTCTTTAAAGCAAATAAATTAACGCTTTCTACATGAACAACAAATTTATCTAGGCCCCAGATCTCAGCACCATACTGAGCAACCGGTTGAACCTGAACATCAAAGAGTTTAAGAAACACTGTCAGGGAATTATTATTCAACATGTATAGTTTCTTCCAAACACACAATAAGGCGTTTTCGCTCTCCTTGCTAGATCCGAACAAGCGACTGTAAAGTTAGCGTGTAGAGAAATAGATACCAAGGTATTTATTACAATTTACAACAGCCATCCTCTGTCCTTTAAAATACCATCTTTCGCTTGCTGCCGAGTTACCTCCTTTTCTGAAAACCACAATATTACTCTTTTTCATATTTACTTTTAGCTGAAGTTTAGAAGCTGCCTGGCACAAATTGTTTAACTGAGTCTGGAGGCCAATTGGAGTCTCAGATAATAAGACAAGATCATCAGCAAGTAACAAAATGAATAATTCAATAAAATCAGGAGAAAGTGTTACACCGTGCCTTCCTTTTGCTATAATTTCTAAAGCTAATTTGTTTATAAACAATGAGAAAAGAACAGAGCAACAAGCATCACCTTGTTTTACTCCCTGTATACATAAAATATAGTCAGCAAGTTCCCCACCAGATCATACTCTTGCTTTAACATTATTGTACATACTTTTAATACATTGATATAATTTGCCGTTGATGCCATGCTTTTTCACTATTGGCCAGAGTAATTTTCTAGAAACAGAGCCGAACGCTTTCTCAAAATCAATAAAAGCTACATATAACTTACGATTATATGAAAACTGCTTTTGAACTAAACCCAAAAAGATGAACATGTGATCTACAGTGCAATGATTCTTTTTGAAGCCAGCTTGATATTCACCAGTAATGTTATTTTGATCGATCCATTTTTGTAATCTGTTTTTAATAATAGATCTGTACAATTTGACTGCTTATATCAGACAGTGATTGCCAGGATCATTTGCGGTACCTTTCTTAAATAGTGGGATGGTGGTCGATTCAGACCAGCTTTCAGGATACAGTCATGTATCAAAAAGAGTTTTGAAAAATTTAAGAAAGAATTCAATCACGATACCACCACCATTCTTAAATACTCGCCAATCAAACCGTCAGGACCCGCAGATTTTCCATTCTTTAATTTTTTCATCGCAAATAGAATCTCCTCTTTTGAGATGGGACTATCCAAGTAGCTTGTTTTGTTAATTTCTCCTGTGTCTGCTTCATTGCAAACATCATTTTCCAACATATTTTTTGAAATGCTGGTACCACTCTTCGGTAGAAATGTTCTTGTGTATATGATATGTTTTTACAGAAATACTATGAACGTTTTTCCAAAATTCCTTCTGCTCATGAACTAAGTTAATTAAATAATCGAATAACGATTTTTTCTGCTCTGCTTACTTTCTGGGCAACATATTTTTGTATTCTCGTCGAGCCTTACAATATTTTACGCGACCTTTTCTATCAAGGGTTCTGCGAAACACTCTTAAAAGTTTTCTTGTGTTTGTTTTGGTCATTTTACATTCTCGATCAAACCATGAGTCATTCTTTCCACCTGGGTTTATTCTTATTTTCTTTTTCGTACATTCTGCTTTCTTTATAATACAATCATTAAACATACATAAAGCTACATTATTATCTTCGTCTATGAAACTAATAGCTGTTTTCAGTATTTATTATTATTATTATGAACATTTATGACGCCTAATCAATTGAATGCCCTAGGCGTTTACAATATCACAACAGACATCAAATCACACAATATATAACAATCATACATGAGAAAAAGGCATCAAAATCCAAAGCAAGGACACAAACTCACAAGCATGCATACACGCAAACACGCACTCACACAGACACGAACGCACACAAAGCAGACACTCGCATCACACATTGCAAACGTCGGGTCACAGGGAAGACGAAGTTACCTAGGAAACAGATGAGTTTTGAGAAGGCGCTTGAATGTAGGCAGTGAGGGTGAGTATCTGAGAGAGCGAGGCAATTGATTCCAGGTAGTTGGAGCTTGATAGGCAAAGGAACGTTGACCAAAGGTTTTAGTGCGAACAGTGGGGATACTGTAGATACGAGTGTCACATGAGGAACGTAAAGCTCGAGATGGGGTGTAAAGATGTAACAGGTGGGTGAGATACTCAGGACAGGAAGACTCGATAGATTTGAAGCAGAGAGAGGCAATCTTGTAGGATATTCTTAGCTGAACAGGGAGCCAGTGGAGAGAGCGGAGCAATGGGGTAACATGGTTATATTTAGAAGTGCGGAAGATGAGACGGGCAGCATGATTCTGAACTCTTTGAAGTTTGTTGATGAGATGAGAGGGAGAGCCAGACAAAAGAGCGTTACAGTAATCCAGGCGGGATAGAACAAATGCGCAGACAAGAGCTTTTGTTGTGTTTTCTGAGAGAAGATGGCGAATAGAAGCAATTCGGCGGAGTTCAAGAAAGCAAGTGCGACAGACATTGCTGACATGCTGTTGGAAGGACAGGGTTTGATCAAGAGTTACACCGAGGTTGCGGGCAGAATGAGAGAGAGTGATAGGTGAATCAACAAGTTTGATGGAAGTCGGAACAGAAGGGTGGTTTTGAAGTTTTGGTGGGGTGATCAGGATCAGTTCAGACTTATCTTCATTTAGTTTTAGTTTGTTTCGGGTCATCCAGTCCTTAAGGTTGGCTACACAAGACTGGGTGTTTTGGATCATGAGAGGAAGGTCAGAGAGAGGCCCGGAGACATACAGCTGATTGTCATCAGAGAAGGAATGATACTGAAGTAGGTGTTCTTGGACGATAGAAGAGACAGGATAAGAGTAGAGAATGAAGAGTAGAGGGCCCAAGACAGATCCTTGTGGCACGCCGTAGGTCAGACAAGAGGGATTAGAAGAAAGGCCGTTGACAGAAACTACTTGTTGACGATCAGTGATGTAGGAATGAAACCAACTCAAGACTGTGTCATCAAGCCCAAAAGAGTGATGTAGGCGGGAAATGAGGATAGAGTGGTCAATAGTGTCAAAGGCAGCAGATAGGTCCAAGAGAGTCAAAAGTGATACATTGTTACAGTCAAGGGCAGTCAGAATGTCGTTACAGATTTTGAGAAGAGCAGTCTCAGTACTATGTCCAGAGCGGTAAGCAGACTGAAGGGGATAGACAAGGCTGTTGGAATGAAGGTGGTCTAACAGTTGGTCAAGAACAACTTTCTCTAAAATTTTTGAAAGAAACGGAAGATTTGACACAGGTCTGTAGTTTTTCAAATTGTCAGGGTCAAGAGTAGTCTTTTTCAAAAGAGGTCTTACAATTGCAGATTTGAAAGAAGAAGGAAAGAAGCCAGTTGAGAGGGAGTGGTTGATGATGATGGTAATATGAGGGAGTAGAGTGTCAAGGCAATGGGTGAGGAAAGAAGCTGGTAGTGGGTCAAGTTCACAGGTTTTAATGCCAGATTTCATGATGATTTTCTTTACAAAGACGTCAGAAACAGGATGGAAGGAAGTGAGGAAAGTTCCCGAGAAAGGGGGATCGGGAAATGGTGCATGAGTATTAGTCAGGGAGTCCAGTGAAAGCCTAAGATTAGTGATCTTGTTGACAAAGTAGAGTATCATCATGGTTCGTCAGACTACGAAAAATGTGTGAATTATCATCATTCCATTTGAATTTCTCATCAGTTTTTTTTGTTCTAAGGTTTCAATTCGTTCACACAGAGTTTGATTTTGTTCTTTTAAATGCTGGTTTTCATGTTTTAAGTCCATCACTTCCTCCCTCAAAAATGCCACATCCACATGCAGACCTGCACACATGTCCTTCACTTCTTTCACATCCTTCTTCAGTTTATCAAACTTTGAGTTTAAATCGGTAAGAGAGGCCAAAATGCTTTTTCAACACTGGGTCACCAGATGTCTTAGACGGGGTAGATAGGGATCCGGAAGAACCACCGCTTGCAGATGCCAGCCGGGTCTGTCTCAGGCTCTTCGTCTTCCCAGCAGGTCCAGGTCCCAGGTTCAGATCCACATCACCACAGCTGTGCAGAAAAACGCCGAGGTACAAATAGGCTTGGAGAAAACCTACGATGACACCGTCCCGTAGTCTTGAGATTTTCAATGTCCGAATGAACGTAGATTTTATCTGCAATGCTCGGCGCGACATGAATGCGATGAATATTGATGTGAATCCGCCACAAACGGATCGAAAGGCTAAAAGTTACCTCCGGCATAGTCACCTCCAACACGTTTACAGATCCAGGGAAAGAGAGAGAGAGAGAGAGAGAGAGAGTGGGGGGGGGGGGGGGGGTCTGTCCACCTGTTGTCTCTCCACATTTTCCTTTGTCGATCTAGTCTCCTCTTCCCCTGCACCGTTGTTTGCAGGATGAGAGTCCATTTGCCTGTTATGACCTCAGAGTTCTTTCTCTCACTGTGGCCAACATGATGTAGGCTACAATGATTCATATGCTGCTGCGTGATTTTGTGGATTGTGATAAACTCAACAGTCAAAGACATCAATATGGGCTAGGCCTGCTGTTACAGAGGGGGTTTTATGGTGAGTCTTTGGAAAAGAAAAGAAAAAGAACAATAGAGTTCAGAAGGTTTAAAGTGTGTATGTAGGTGCGTGTTCTTTATATCCCCCAATTGCACGCTTTCGTTCATACAGTAAACACGACAACAGACTGACAACTGGAAATATGGTGGGCAGAGACCAATGATCATACACATGATATTTCATACAATACTATTCAGATTAACAGGTTATGTTAATGTTATTTAGCACAGTCTTTACGGAATTGTTCACAATCGGTCCGGCACATTCTAAGACGTTCCACTATGACTGAACTGGCAACACCTTCCTGCCACTTCCCTCTTTCTTAATCAGAACCTTCACAATTTTGGTCAGGCTTCGCTGGATCTGTCGTCAGATCTCCGAATAAAGAAAAGGCAGTTGAAAAAAACCCAACAGACTTCCGGTGCATGCTGGTTATCTTTTTCAGATCTAACTCCCATTGGTCCACAGGGTTAAACACCCATGTTGCTATGGGGAAATAATTACAATGTTTTACATTGGTTTGCCTTCAACATTTTTACGTTTGAGAAAAAAAGACTGCATTAAAAAAAAAGAAAACCCAGAAATCCTTTGATTGGAGAAGTTTTGTTTCTTGGTTTTCAACATGTACTCCACAATTTTACTTCACATGCCAGTCCAAAAACATTTCTCATTTCAGCCAATGAAAATATAGGTAATGAAATGAACACCAGCTAGCCTACTCCACAAAGCAAAAACGGACCAACCTACACCAATTACAACAGAATAACAAAATAACTGTGAGAATGATAACAGCACATCCGTCACACCTACAATCGTCGGAATAGACCCCTCCCCTCCCCCCCTCCGAACAGAAAGGCCTCCTTACATCGTACTCGAACAAGATATGCTGAACAGAGTTATCACTTTACTACACATGACTTCACAGCAATAAACTGTCCTTTATGAATGAAACTATACTCTGCATGCTAAACGTAAGACTCGCCTACTGTAATGATAAGAAGAAGAAATGTAATAATGATGATAATAATAATGATGATGATAACAATATCAGGGATTTCAAAGCTCTGTAATACATTATAAACACCTGACGTCAACACTTTAGTACACATCACACATTTACCAGAAGGAAAATAAGCTAAAGTATAAACACTCATCTGTGTTAGAGACACTTTGATGTAACTTCTTTGTTCACGTGCGCACTCGCGCGCGCGCGCACGTATTTATGTGTGTGTGTGTGTGTGTGTGTGTGTGTGTGTGTGTGTGTGTGTGTGTGTGTGTGTGTATGAGCATGCATGCACGCGCACACGTGCACAATCATGAGTATAGTAACTATGCCTGTTTATCCACCACCACAGACTAAGCAAACAAGCAATCATTCGATATTTCCAGTAACCGTGCATTCGGCAACAGTGTCGTGCGTGTACTTGATCACTGATTGTGTCTTGAGTGTCATACTGAATCTGACGACAAATTTAATTGGACCTCATGGACCAAAAGGTCGCGGTGTCAATATGGTTTCGGCGACAAAGTGCTACATGTTCCAAAAAGTCGCCCGATAGCCACAACATGGTGTTGGCGTCAAAGTGATGGAGGCGTCAAAACGGTGCTCCGTACCCCTCCTTTCCAACTTCACCTTTCCCACTTCTATTTATTCGCACACACACACACACACACACAACACACACACACACACACACACACACGTGCACACGTGCACACACATACACACGCACACACACACACACACACACACACACACACACACACACACACACACACTCACACACACTTACCGCGCGCGCGCGCACACACACACACACACACACACACACACACACACACACACACTGTTACCCAACCACCTGTTCACATCGTCTTTCCTCTTCTCTCTCCTACCCCTCCCCCCCCCCCCCCCCCCCTCCCTTCCCCCCACATACACACACACGCCCAGCCGCTTTCTCTCTTGTTTCATTTATTATTGTTTTATGCTGTGTCACGAGGCGGCTCCACTTCAGTTTACAGTATTATTGCCACAACCGCCCATTGACTGATCCTTGTCTTTGGATGGCGAAAACGCCGTGACTCGACTCCCTTGAAGCATGCAATGAATCCTACACAATGCGCCGAACAAACTGGATGGAGAAGTATGGTTAAGGAGGGAGGGAGGGAGAGAGAGAGAGAGAGAGGGGGGGGGGGAGAGAGAGAGAGAGAGAGATCGACAGAGAGAGAGGGAGCGACAGAGAGAGAGCGACAGAGAGAGAGAGAGGGAGACAGACAGACAGACAGAGAAAGATAGAGACAGATACTTTACCTTAGTTACCGACGAGAGAAGCGACACAGAATGGAACGTATTCCAGATCCAACAGAGTATTAAATAATCGGAATTTTAAGCCATTTTGACAGCCCACCAGCATGCTCTCAGATCGTTTAGACAAAATTTTATACCCCAGAAGAAAAGAAGAAAAAACATGTTTATGATAACCAGTATGAACACTGGTAGACACTTTTCGATCGTGAAAGGACAGTTCAAACGTAAGACAACTAACACTTTCTGCTACACATTCTCGTCCTTTGGAACCCTTGGTGCCCTGTTGACGTCTCCTTGCCTCACCCACACCCCACCACAATCTGATTCGGCGGTGAATCTGGTCAAAGGTTACCAAATTAAAGTCCTGGCCACTGTACCAAAGTTCTGTCCCACGTCCATCAGTTCGGATAAACTACGCTTATCTAAAGATACTGGTGAATTGCGTAGACGCTCACATCTGGAACAAATGCTCACATCTGGAACAAACATCCTTTGATACAAAGGATGACACGCACAGTTTTCACCACAATTTTATGCTAAAACTTCTCATAACTTTCCGAGGGGAAGGGGTCCAGCCCTGGACAGCTTCTGCCAGACTATCCATGAAGAGACTGCTGATTACTACCAAGCAGCAGGCCCGTAGCTGATGTCCGTGGTGAACATACGAAGGTCATACAAGAACCGCGATAACTGCAACTGCGGAGAAAAAATACCCACCACCGCGCCGACAAGGTTCGGGTGTAGTGGTAGAAGACGTGGACAAGTCCGTACTGGAGCCATATTAGACTGATGAATAAGGCTGACCGCTACACTGTGGTAAAGAAAGACCTCACAGCTCAGATCAGCATGTCTTACAGAATCTGTATGACCAGGGCCATGTTGGCGAGTAGACATACAGATGGGCCAAAGTCGATCGGCCAAAGTCAGATCCCCTTTGTTTTTCAACCATTTACCTCAAGTGCACAAAACACTGATCTGTCCTTAGAACATCTAAGCGTCGCAGGTGTAGGGTACTCGACAAAAACCCTCTGAGATGCCCCCATACACCTCCATTTTAATTCCAGTCACCTTCGCCACTACATCTATAACGTCCCATATAGCTGTATAGTCATCCGACAACGTTGGAATGTTCAGTCTCCACCCCAACAGCGACGACACAGCCCGACCCCTGGCCCTGCGAGGCTAACCACAGGAGATTTGTGCAGCCAAACAGAAAGCGATGAATACGTCATGATACCCGACTGTCCAGTTAAAAAAGGAGTCAGACAGCTGCCCGCCGGTCATTATTACCCACAATCCCTTCAGCCCTTCGAATAGAAACTGGCACTGGGAGAAACTGGCCATACTCCACAACAATGGGCAAATGAAGCAGGCCATCCCTACAGTCCCTACTCTGGGAGACAAGAATTGTTTCCCATCTCAACATCATAATATCATCTTCCCAGATGATTGTGGAACCCAGAGCCAGGCTGCTACAACTGCACCAAAAGTATAGCATCTTAGTAGACAAAACAGTTCACACGCTTGTGGACTAGGGGAGTGTTTACTATAAAACAGATTGTTATGCTATACTTCCGATATTGCATGCACTTTATATTTCAACTCCCGTTACTCCCAGTATGTAGGTCAACGTAAAAACAGTTTGATTTCATACCAGTCAAAGCGAGGTTACTTGAATTTTATGCTGTTTGTCCCTATATTTCTTTGACTATATTCAAGATAAAAAATGTTGTGCCAGTCTTGAATAAATGTTATTTTGTGTTTCTTCATTTCTCTAGTTGTTGTTGCTGTGTGCATGTGCCAAGTACAGGGTTATACGGGAAAGCCTGAAATACCCTTTTCTGGGAATGTCTCTTCGTTTGTTCTGTATGGTCTGATTTGACATTTCTGCCAACAGAAAAAGTTGAAACAACAACAACAACAACAACAACAGCAACAACAACAACAACAACAACCCCGTCAGATCGCGGGTGGATGGTCAATAGATGTAGTCTAATGACTGATACACTTTAGAAAAGTTTGTGTTTTTCATATGATTTTGATGTCTATACAATTAAAGGCCTCAACTGGTTTAAATAATAATTACGATTGTTGGCCATAAAATGGGGGAAAAAACAAGACTAGTTGGCTGACACCATAGGTTCCAAATGCTGGCAGGCAACTAGTAAACGGCTGTTACCATATATTCAGATCATTCATTGGTATGATCCTCCGCAGAAAACAGTATTGTCATGGTGTCACAGTTAATTTTTTTAAGTTTCGATAATAAAAGGCAATGAAAGCAAATATGAAAATATGCTTCAGATGGCTACTGCCCATTTTTTTTTTATCTTTTGAACCTACTAACCCTTTTAACACATGAATATGACAGCGAGCTGTTTTGAAATGAAAAATTATATCATTTCTAAAAGGATGTTCGTCACCTTCAGCCATATAACAATAGAAGCTAGCTTTTGAGGAAGAGGTGGAATATGGGACAGTGGGGGTTGGGGTGTTTCAACATCATGAGCACTTTATATATGCGTCACTTTGTGACTTTAACGTCATTTAGGCATTGCAGTGCTAATAATTGCCACACTGAAGATTACCGACTGATGTGAGAAAAAAACAGTAAAATTCGTCCAATAAGGTGATGATTAGATTGGTAAACAAGACTTATATCGTCATTTGTCCCACCTAGCAATCGCCCTTCGTCTGTATGTAGTATTTATTCTACATACAATGGTCATTTATGCTTTACTTTACATTAGCGAAGCGTGCTAGCCTTTCATTAAATAAACCGATGCGTGTACTTAATGTATACAATACCTATTGGCCATTTCTTAAACAAATCGACTTGTTTACCTTGTATCATCCAAACTTGGCTTTTCGTTAATCCTTTGACTACTGAATTTCACTCGATTTTGCAAAGGCTTTAAAAGTTGAACTGTTTCACCTGAATGAGCACACCTCTTTACCCTAGAAGAGACAGACAGCGGCATTTTTGTTACCTCAATCTGTCTACCCCATCCAGTCACAAGAAACCGACATTGTTCACCTGAGTCAGCCAGACTTAACGGTCTTTCATTAACATAGCACAAAATCCAGCATCAAATCGCATCTGGTGACAGAGTCTGTGACCAAGCTATCAGAGAGGGCTGAGGTATGTGTTATCAAAAGATGTGTACGTTGGCCATCGATGAAATGCCACAGAACTCAGGTTTTGAGTGCATCAAAGTCAGGATGGCGGAGGTGTGTGTGTGTGTGTGTGTGTGTGTGTGTGTGTGTGTGCTGTGTGTGTGTGTGTGTGTGTGTGTGTGTGTGTGTGCGCGCGCGCGCGCGCGGGTGTGTGTGTGTGTGTGAAATCTTTGTCATATTGATCTGAGGAGAACAAGCCTCTGTCAAGACCCTGTTTTTAAAGTTTTGACGTACAGCAAAACTGCACCACCTGAGAGGAGAGTTAAATATGAATTGTCAGTTCATGAGTTTTTAAAAGTTTATTATATACACGAACGATATCCTCCTCTTTCAACCCATATGATCCCCCCCTCCTCCCTTTCTGACATTGCCCCATAACTTCCTCGCTTCCCTCTCTGCCTTCTTGAAAGGCCATAGTGTCCAAAATGATTTTGTACAGCTATTCGACAATTAATACAGTGATTGCTTCCCCAAAGCTCGATGGCTCCCAGGACTTGATCACATATTAAACAGTGCCGGGAAGATTTGGACCCTAAGTGAATTCAACCTGAACTAAGTACAAGCATTGAAAAAACAAAAAAAAGAACCTCTACAGAACCTGACCGTACTTCTATCGGTCTGTCGATCTAACTACCCATCTATCCGTGTGTCTGTTGTTTTGTCTATGTGCTTTTTGCTTGACGGTTTTCAAATGCTTGGGCTGCGAGTCGTGACTTAAGCAGTGCCAGTAATTTTGCTTCCTTTTGTTGATCTAGCCATTGCCAGGTAAGACTCCACAGGTGGAGAAGTGGATTGAGAGCAGAGCTCAAAGGTAACACAAACACCACCATGGTGCCATGGATCTTCTTGAACACGTCTATATTTGATCTCACCGTTGTCACCAGTCCGAGCATAACCCAGCAAGTAGTACATGGGAAAGCCACTTTTCTCATCACGTGGATTGAAGAATAAACTGACCTCTGTTTTGGTTCTAACGCTATCCTGTATATTGGTGTTTTTCTGAAGATAGCTGACTGGCCTATTCCTATCATAACACACAAAATGAAGTTGATAGCGATAATAACTGTGAACCACCTGAAGTTTTGTCCGTATTTGTAGTTTTCGAACAATGCCAGACGACAGAGACCAGACTGATCGTTGAGGCCCCAGTCTGATAGTCTGGGAATAAATGGAACCGATGCTAATGATATACTGACAAACCACACAGCTGCATAAGATGCAGCTGTTGTCCGTTTGTTAAATCTCCACCGACAGTTTGTGGAACAAAGAACACTGATGTGGTATGAAGTAATTACACAGACGATCAGAACTGACACCACACTTGATAGAAGGAAAAGAAACCCGGCCACTTTACACGCCAAACTTTCGGTCCATGCCTTTTCATTTTGAATGTATTCCCCATGGAAAATCACGTTTGCTGCCACAACAATGCTAACATGGAACCCCATGCAAATATCAGCATATTGCAAATGAGCAATAGCTGTCACAAAAATGCTCGTAAATATTTTCTTCACGGCAAGTGACGTGATAAAACCAGCCAAGTTCCCTAAAACAGCGGAGACGCTAACCAGCCAGAAGAAAATTCGTTGCAGTTCACTTGGTATCAGGGTTGCACAAGAGGGTAGCATACTGTCAGGAGCGGAACACTTTATTTCACTGGAGTGTTTTGGAAGCAGGTTCTGGCAGCAAAATCTATAGTCGGATGAAAAGATACGTTTTAACCGAGACAGCCTGGACAAAAGATCAAAAGGGTAATCGGTAATCGTGTTTCCTCTTATGTCCAGTTCTGTGAGTTGTGGCATAGTTTTAAAACCTGTCGGTTCAATATATCTAATCCCACAAAATGATACATTCAAAAGTTTTAGCAGGGGCATGTAGAGAAACATTTTACCGTCGAAAATATTAATACGTGTATATGATACGTTCACTTGTCTCAGGTTTGAATGAATCATCTTATTGATTTTGGTTGTAAAGCCACTCAATGGATTATTTGCTAAATCTAAGATTCTTAAATTTTTCATTTCGAGGAAAACATCAATATCAACAGTTCTCAGAAAATTGTAGGCAAGACCAAGATACCTCAAGTTAATGAGCTTAGTACGCGTAATATATCTGAGATAACAACGAGATAGAATCAAGCGTACAAGTTTCATATTTTTACTGAAATCAGTCAGTGACATGTTTGATCTTGACGCGTCTACGTACCGCAATTCAGGAAACTGAGAAGACGGAAATGGATTTGTACACAGAAAGACATGACCTCGGCACAGACAGGACGCGGGACAGGTCATGTCACACATCAGTTCATCATCTCGTCGTGGACACTGACCCCAGCCATCACAGAGATGATGTCCAGAAATACAAACTGTGGAAGACTGGCATCGGTAGAAGCCAGGGCACGTCATTGTCTCACAATGTTGTTCGTCTTCTCCATACACACAGTCAGAAAACCCATTACACAGAGTGTAGACAGGCAGACAGTACAACCACTCAGCTTTGCACCGGTAGTGACTCTGAGGACAGGGTTCTGCAACCGTCATCACCTGTAGGATAAAGTAGCCTGTCCCGTCTAGATTCACATGCAAATTTTGCCCCCTATCTTGTCCTGCCTCTGTCCTCTCAACAGGATAGGTAAGGTCATCGAGACACTTCATTTCGTCAGAATCATCCACACAATCTGCATACTCATTGCAACGCTGACTTAGCAACACACATTGACCATTAGAGCACGGAAAACCAGTACATAAAGGATGATCACAGAAAGATTCGTCACTGTTATCTACGCAGTCTTCTCTGAAATCACACACAAGGGTGTGATGCACTACCTTAATACCATCACTACATCTAAAAAAGGCATACTTATGTTCAAAGCTTCCGAAAAGGAACAAGTCAGCATTGTGATCATCACTCACGTTTGTAACTGTGTACATGCTTGAATGCACCAGTTTTACAGAGAGACTCTTGGGTTCACAAGGCAAGTATACTTGTGTGATATGCTTCTCTGGACATACGTGTAAAGACAGCAGTGTGCATGTAAAAATGAAAGTAGATACTCTTGGGATATATAGAAGTGTGCTCGAAGGAAACTGACTGGGCGATTTTAATTCTAATTCACACACTGTCGCGTAATTTGCAGCCCATTTATGTTTGAGCAACATTGAACAAAGAGCAGCAAACTTTAAAGTTCTGGAAGGAATATATTCAAAACACAGTTTGATATGGTTCATGTAATAAATCAAGGTGTTATCAGACCATTTTTGAAATTTGCTGTACATAAATGGCACGACAGAATGCCAGCCTGAATTGAAGCCCAAAGCAACATTAAAGTTGGAATATCTTTTAAACAAATGCAATAGATCTTTCAGCTCATTTCTAGATTTTGCTCCTGCCAATGTTAGACCACTTCTCTGGCACTCATAATCGGGTAGTACAGAGTAAAGCTTTGTGTCCACAAATGCCAGTTTAAAACACTTGTTTCGAGAAGCCACCAGTCCCTGGCAATTGGCGCTACTGTAAGGACAGTGTTCTGTTTCATCACGTCCATCTGCACACTCTACCAATTGATTGCAGTCTACATGAAGCCGAAAACTAGAGTAGAAATTTACAGAACAATTCAAAAGTTTATCAACCAGCTTTGTAGATGTATCATTCACAGGGAGCACAGACACAGATATTTTCAAACCAGCATGAAAAGAAGAAAAATACAGGAGGTAGATTTTAAGGTATGATGAAAAAATTATTTTTGCTGACGACAAACGGTCAATACACACATGCTCAATTCGTTGATGAGTAGCATTTGGTTCTGAATATATCAGTTGAAGCCAGTACAACCTATCAGATACACGACAAAACTTAAGATGTGTTAATTGTTGAATACTGATCATGACAGCAGATCTGGAGGGTAATCCCCATTCTTCGCTGATGATTCTATTGGAAACAGAAATCATATTAGGTACTAGAACAAACCCGGAATATTCCTCTGTATATGTGACAAGATTATGCCGTTTGATCGCATATATGGAAAGTTTAATCATGGGGTTGTTAATGTTCAGTAAAAACAGTCTGTTTGTATTAGATTCAATGGAGATATCTTCAAGGGTATGATAATCGCATTCGATGTCAAATCTATAATCGGAATACACATATAACGAAGGCACGGTTATTCGAGTTGTCCATTGCCTAAAACCACACCAATATTCTAGCCGATGGAGAAGAAGTCGGATATACCTATCCCGAGATACCTCAACATGCAGTTTACAGAATGAGGTGAAATCGTCACATATCCCGAAGACTGCTCCCTGATGAGGAGCATAAAGTGCTAAACTGCTTTGACAGTTTGATACATTGACCTGCTGGACTGAGGCGTTTCGGTTTACCAGGTATTCTACACCCGGGCATATCTCATTAATGTTCAGCAAACCAGCACTGGTAGTGATGGGGGTAGTGTTCATACTCCACGAAGCTGCAGCCAGATTGGCACAGACAAGTAGAAGAGGACGCACTAACGAAATCCCAGCAGTAAGAATGCCTAAAGGGTTTGTTTTAGTAAGCCTTGAAGGTGATGTACGACAGATCATAGTTCTTTATTACTTAATGACACAGGTTACTATTTGTATGGTATCTTATGGAAATATGTGACTTATGCTTTTGAGCTTTTACGCTTAAGTAATCATCTTCCAGCATTAACGATTAGATACGATCTGTTCAAAAGCATATATGAAAGATGATGATTTTGAAAGAACGAACACACACACACACACACACACACACACACACACACACACACACACACATATATATATATATATATATATGATGAATATTATTAAACTGCCTCAAATGATTTTAAAAGCGCTTGACCCCTTGGGGAGCAACATTTGTTTAAAATCAAGTGTTAAAAGGAATATTAAAATCTACAATATTGTTTCGAGCTCTTCCTCTCGTCAGGATGATGTTTGGGTCACCCACCGCCGATGTTTTACAGCGTGTGGGGCCCAGTTGTCACTGTTTACACGTGCGGGTTAGTTGCACGTGTTTTGGGGGGGGGGGGGGGGGGGGTGTTTCAGGTAGTTGTTTGGGGTGTGTTCACTAACAACGATTTCCATTTGTGCCTGCAGTTGTTTACTATTTCTGTTTTAGTGTTTAAGGTTGCTAAGTGTGGTTTACATAGTATTAGTCATTTTTCAGTTAAACATAAGTTGCATCTTTTTGAAATATTACTGTATGATGATGCCCTTTTTATGATTTTCCAGGATATGTTATAGTTTATTTTTGCATCTTTAAGTTTCCAAATGTATTTGCTCAGTTCTGTTTGGTTTTTGTATTTTTCTTTATTGAATGACTGTTTGTGGTTTGCATATCTGGTTTTGAAGTGGTTTTCAGTAATTCCTACATATGTTTCGTTTTCATTTTCTGATGTTACAGTGGCTTGGTATACAATATTGTTGTAGAAGCATTTGTTGCTTAGGGGGCACTGCTCTTTTTTGATGCAATTACAAGATTTCCTTTCTTCACCCTTCTTTGTTGTGTTGGTTTTCATTTTGTTGGATGCATCAATTAGGTTTTTAAGGTTGGGCATACATGAATATGATAGTTTGACGGTGTTTTTGTTGAATATTTTAGACAGTTTGTGTTCTTTTGGGAACGATGTTGTTAAGATTTTAAAGAATTCTTTCCCTATGTTTGTTTTAAGTTTCCCGTCGTATGGAGGGTTATACCATATGATTTTCCTTTTCCTGTTTTTCTTGCTTTTGTTCATGTTGTTATCAGGGTTGTATTGTAGTTTGTAGTTATAACCACTTTTTTGGAGGGCTTCTTGGTATTCTACTGCTGCGTTGTTGAATACTCTTTCATTGCATGACAGGTTGGATAATCTCTTGTTTAGGCCATTGGGTATGGTCTTTAGTACAGATGGTGGGTGGTTACTTTTGATGTTTACATAGATAGGTGTGTCATTAGGTTTCTTATATGGTTTATATATGTGGTTGTTGAGGTCAAGTGTTATGTCTAAGTAGTTCACTACCTTTTTGTTTGCTTCAATAGTGATTTTTAAGTTATGATTTGGAAGATTTTGCATAGTTCTTTTTTCTTGTTTTCGATGGTTCTTGGGTTGTTGGTTAGTGCAGCAAGGCCGTCGTCTCTATATAGTCCAACTTGCTTTCCAAGCTGTTTCTGGATGTTGGACAGTATGGACAGGCCGACCAATTCGCATGTTTCTGCACCGTCATATGATCCCATGATTACGTCAAACGTTGAGTTTCGGTTTGTGTTCTTGATCCAGGTCTCATTTTTGCTGTATAGTAATTTTTTCTTGGTGTGAAGGATGATTTCCATTTCTGACCCTGTTATGTCTGTGTGGTTACTAGCAAATTTCAGAGCTTTGTTGAGTAGTTCTTCGTCTATAGATGGGTAGAAGTCTACTATGTCGAATGTGATGAATACTGTGTTCCTTTGTTTATTGAGTTTTTTGAACCATTGGATAACTTCGTATGTACTCTTCCAGAGATTGTAATCGGAGTTTGATTTTACGTTTTTTTATTACTTTTTCTAGAATTTTCTTACTTATTTTGCCTAGTTCAGATTTAGATGGATTTATTAGTCTACATGTTGGGTTGTTGTGAAAGTTGGGCTTATGATCTTTGAGTGTTATAAAGGCTTCTTTTGTTGCTGTCGCTTCTACCCTGTCACTTAGGTCTATGCGATGCACAAGTTCTTTTTCTTTAATGCGGATATTGTCATGTGTACTTTTGTTGGCTTTTTTTGTAGTTTTTCTGAATGTTTTTATCAAGAAGTTGTGAGTATTCATTTGGTTCCATTTTGTAGTAATTACTGGTTTTGTCAGCCTTCGCAAATATTTTTTTGTCATTTTGTATTTGTTTTATTTGATTTTTTAATGATGTTTGGAAATCATTGTTAGATTTTTTGAATTCAATGTTAGCTATCATTCTTTTCATTTTATCCTCGAAAGGTTTCATTTCGTCTATGGCAGGTGGTGATCGCCATGATTTGAAGCCGTAGGTGTTTTTGTCCTCTTTTCTTGCGTCTGGGTTCAGAAAAAAGAATGCTTTCCATCTCATATTGCGTATGAATTTTTCAGTTTGTTCTATGAGTCTTTTTGTGTAAAGTTGTGGGTTGGCGAACGGTATGTTTTTTGTTGACTGTCTAAAATTGATTTCCTCCATTTTAAAATCTCTCAGGCCACAGTGCTCAACGTGAGGAGCAAATAAGATGAATATTTAAAAATGCCTAAAATGATTTTAAAAGCACTCGACCCCTTGGGGAGCAACATTTGTTTAAAATCAAGTGTTAAAAGGAATATTAAAATCTACAATATTGTTTCGAGCTCTTGCTCTCGTCAGGATGATGTTTGGGTCACCCACCGCCGGTGTTTTATAGCGTGTGGGGCCCAGTTGTCACTGTTTACACGTGCGGGTTAGTTGCATGTTTTTTGGGGGGTTTTCAGGTAGTTGTTTGGGGTGTGTTCACTAACAACGATTTCCATTTGTGTCTGCAGTTGTTTACTATTTCTGTTTTAGTGTTTAAGGTTGCTAAGTGTGGTTTACATAGTATTAGCCATTTTTCAGTTAAACATAAGTTGCATCTTTTTGAAATATTACTGTATGGTGATGCCCTTTTTATGATTTTCCAGGATATGTTATAGTTTATTTTTGCATCTTTAAGTTTCCAAATGTATTTGCTCAGTTCTGTTTGGTTTTTGTATTTTTCTTTATTGAATGACTGTTTGTGGTTTGCATATCTGGTTTTGAAGTGGTTTTCAGTAATTCCTATGTATGTTTCGTTTTCATTTTCTGATGTCACAGTGGCTTGGTATACAATATTGTTGTAGAAGCATTTGTTGCTTAGGGGGCACTGCTCTTTTTTGATGCAATTACAAGATTTCCTTTCTTCACCCTTCTTTGTTGTGTTGGTTTTCATTTTGTTGGATGCATCAGTTAGGTTTTTAAGGTTGGGCATACATGAATATGATAGTTTGACGGTGTTTTTGTTGAATATTTTAGACAGTTTGTGTTCTTTTGGGAACGATGTTGTTAAGATTTTAAAGAATTCTTTCCCTATGTTTGTTTTAAGTTTCCCGTCGTATGGAGGGTTATACCATATGATTTTCCTTTTCCTGTTTTTCTTGCTTTTGTTCATGTTGTTATCAGGGTTGTATTGTAGTTTGTAGTTATAACCACTTTTTTGGAGGGCTTCTTGGTATTCTACTGCTGCGTTGTTGAATACTCTTTCATTGCATGACAGGTTGGATAATCTCTTGTTTAGGCCATTTAGTATGGTCTTTAGTACAGATGGTGGGTGGTTACTTTTGATGTTTACATAGATAGGTGTGTCATTAGGTTTCTTATATGGTTTATATATGTGGTTGTTGAGGTCAAGTGTTATGTCTAAGTAGTTCACTACCTTTTTTTTCTGAACCCAGACGCAAAAAAGAGGACAAAAACACCTACGGCTTCAAATCATGGCGATCACCACCTGCCATAGACGAAATGAAACCTTTCGAGGATAAAATGAAAAGAGTGATAGCTAACATTGAATTCAAAAAATCTAACAAGGATTTCCAAACATCATTAAAAAATCAAATAAAACAAATACAAAATGACAAAAAAATATTTGCGAAGGCTGACAAAACCAGTAATTACTACAAAATGGAACCAAATGAATACTCACAACTTCTTGATAAAAACATTCAGAAAAACTACAAAAAAGCCAACAAAAGTACACATGACAATATCCGCATTAAAGAAAAAGAACTTGTGCATCGCATAGACCTAAGTGACAGGGTAGAAGCGACAGCAACAAAAGAAGCCTTTATAACACTCAAAGATCATAAGCCCAACTTTCACAACAACCCAACATGTAGACTAATAAATCCATCTAAATCTGAACTAGGCAAAATAAGTAAGAAAATTCTAGAAAAAGTAATAAAAAACGTAAAATCAAACTCTGATTACAATCTCTGGAAGAATACATACGAAGTTATCCAATGGTTCAAAAAACTCAATAAACAAAGGAACACAGTATTCATCACATTCGACATAGTAGACTTCTACCCATCTATAGACGAAGAACTACTCAACAAAGCTCTGAAATTTGCTAGTAACCACACAGACATAACCGGGTCAGAAATGGAAATCATCCTTCACACCAAGAAAACGTTACTATACAGCAAAAATGAAACCTGGATCAAAACAAACCGAAACTCAACATTTGACATAACCATGGGATCATATGACGGTGCAGAAACATGCGAATTGGTCGGCCTGTTCATACTGTCCAACATCCAGAAACAGCTTGGAAAGCAAGTTGGACTATATAGAGACGACGGCCTTGCTGCACTAACCAACAACCCAAGAACCATCGAAAACAAGAAAAAAGAACTATGCAAAATCTTCCAAAATCATAACTTAAAAATCACTATTGAAGCAAACAAAAAGGTAGTGAACTACTTAGACATAACACTTGACCTCAACAACCACATATATAAACTATATAAGAAACCTAATGACACACCTATCTATGTAAACATCAAAAGTAACCACCTACCATCTGTACTAAAGACCATACTAAATGGCCTAAACAAGAGATTATCCAACCTGTCATGCAATGAAAGAGTATTCAACAACGCAGCAGTAGAAGACCAAGAAGCCCTCCAAAAAAGTGGTTATAACTGCAAACTACAATACAACCCTGATAACAACATGAACAAAAGCAAGAAAAACAGGAAAAGGAAAATCATATGGTATAACCCTCCATACGACGGGAAACTTAAAACAAACATAGGGAAAGAATTCTTTAAAATCTTAACAACATCGTTCCCAAAAGAACACAAACTGTCTAAAATATTCAACAAAAATACCGGCAAACTATCATATTCATGTATGCCCAACCTTAAAAACCTAATTGATGCATCCAACAAAATGAAAACCAACACAACAAAGAAGGGTGAAGAAAGGAAATCTTGTAATTGCATCAAAAAAGAGCAGTGCCCCCTAAGCAACAAATGCTTCTACAACAATATTGTATACCAAGCCACTGTGACATCAGAAAATGAAAACGAAACATATATAGGAATTACTGAAAACCACTTCAAAACCAGATATGCAAACCACAAACAGTCATTCAATAAAGAAAAATACAAAAACCAAACAGAACTGAGCAAATACATTTGGAAACTTAAAGATGCAAAAATAAACTATAACATATCCTGGAAAATCATAAAAGGGCATCATCATACAGTAATATTTCAAAAAGATGCAACTTATGTTTAACTGAAAAATGGCTAATACTATGTAAACCACACTTAGCAACCTTAAACACTAAAACAGAAATAGTAAACAACTGCAGGCACAAATGGAAATCGTTGTTAGTGAACACACCCCAAACAACTACCTGAACCCCCCCCCCCCCCCAAAAAAAAAAAAAAAAAAAAAAAAAACATGCAACTAACCCGCACGTGTAAACAGTGACAATTGGGCCCCACACGCTATAAAACACCGGCGGTGGGTGACCCAAACATCATCCTGACGAGAGCAAGAGCTCGAAACAATATTGTAGATTTTAATATTCCTTTTAACATTTGATTTTAAACAAATATATATATATATATATATATATATATATATGTGTGTGTGTGTGTGTGTGTGTTTGTGTATGTGTGAGATATTCCATTCCAGCAAATTACAGAGCAGCTTGGTGTTGCAATGACTGCAAGAAATATTGAATTATAACAAAGCTTGCTCTTATGTCTTAGATTGAAGAAATAGGAGGAGATAAGCATTCATATCTGCAGTGGTGGATAATTCTGCCTAACTAACAGTATGTGCTTGAGTGGGTGAATGGGGAAAAATAAAAAAAATGCTTCTCAAAGTGAGCCTTCAGCAAGCTTACAGTCTCCAAGGGGGAGACAATCTCCAATGGGGAGGAAACTCGCTAGCATATAACTCCTGTTCAGATACCGATATTTCAAAACCTGATTGTTTCTCCTCAGTGACCGCGGAAAACAAGTTCAGACTAACAATCCCCTCGCCATTACATTAATGACTAGCAAACATTAAAAAATAAGAGGGAAGGGAGGGGGCAGGGATAGGAGGGGGGTGGGGGCTAAGCTTGCGGCTGGGGGTTGG
The DNA here is from genome assembly GCA_033310375.1 of Conus canariensis. Taxonomy (NCBI): domain Eukaryota; kingdom Metazoa; phylum Mollusca; class Gastropoda; order Neogastropoda; family Conidae; genus Conus; species Conus canariensis. Next base: position 41,289,050 of record CM065724.1, read on the forward strand.
TGGTTGTGAAAAAGTGAGGATGTGAAAGAAACAATATGGGAATGAAGAATCAGGGTTAGATTACACATTATCATGACTTGAAAACCCTTCACTAGCAGGATATGGGGACCATTATAGTCCAGAACCATAGTAGCCTTGGAAACAGAACCATTCATATTGCTTGTTCAGAGGCCTTTCATCCGCTGAATCGGACTCGTCAGTGACACACAGGTGACTGTGTGCGTGCTCCCTTAACATCAAATGGAGATACACCACAGTGTATAATTCTGTGGTATTCTCACCATCAAAGATTCAAAACCAGAATCCGACGGCACCCCAAAGCAGCCAGCAAAGGGCAGGAAGGTAAAATCAGAAGAAAACACCGTTAGGAAATTAGTAGCTTAAAACATAAATCATCATGTTAAAGAGTATTACGAATATAAGGAATAACGTGTTTATCTAGATACAGTTTTTCCTTTTGTGTTTGGTGTGAACCCCAATCACCTTCAGTTTTTTCATTTCTATTTTAAAATGTTAACCGGTGGTGAAATTGTTGGTGGTCAAAGTAAAACGAGATAGGAAATAAGCAGGAAAACGTGTAAAAAAAAAAAGAAAAGAAAAAAAAGAAAAGGACTTAGACGAAGAGTACAATATGCACTCGAAGGCTTCTCCTAGTCAAAACCTTCGCGACAGAGAGTACCTCCTCGAGTTTGATCCTCGCTCAGCGTACACTTTCAGCACGTGCAATGTCAATTGCAGATTAGCAAGTATTGATGACTTATCTGTGATTAAAACTGGTCATGAGCCATAATTTGTCACACAATGCTTAACAGCAGTGGTCCCATTAGAATCTGCATACGATTGTAACGAGTCACATAGATAAAGGGAATTAATCAATCGAGGCAACGAATCTGCGCAACTGGCCTCGTAACTTTTTTTATTTACCATACACGCAGACCACGTTCGATTTGAGATGAAAAACAGGATGGTTAAAGACTGGCGACATGATGCAATAATCAGAGACTATCATAAATGATAGCCTTTACAAACTTACAGACACTGCCAAATGAAAACTTTCAAAACTACACAATTTATCGATTGAATCTGAAACCTTATTATCAGACAAAGAAATGTTAATGGTGAAAGCTAACACATTAATAAACTGACCATGAAAAAATAGATAATTATCCATGTCGACGATGGCAGTCTCTAGTATGACATATTTGCCATGGGGATTATTGTTGAACGAGAAATCAAGACACAGGACATAGAGAGGAAGAAAACACAGTTTTTGGTGCTGAACATATCTGGCTGCCGTATTGTAGTATTTGACACAGAAGAAAAGGATCATTATTCAAATATTTTCAAGTGTCAGGACACGCTTAGCAACATCGTATCAGATTATCTTAAGGATTATTTTCATCAACTTTTGACAGTATCTGGCATGCAGCCTTATGGGCAACCATGAAGAAGTACAATACCGGTGTGAACCTTATTAGGATCAACGAGCAACTTCATCAAAGAGCTATGTTACGGATGGTGTGCAGTGCGTGTTTTGCTGTCTGACTCTCAATAACACTAGATACTATATTGTCACATCACACCAAGCTGGCACCCATAGCAGTGTCACCACAAACAGTCTATGCACTTGGCCGCATCTGGCGCTAGTCACCCAGTCCTCACACAGTTCAGAAACCACTCACGGGGACTCCCACACAACAGAAGAACACACGTCGACTCGACGGAAAACGAAGCCGCCCACGGAAGCAGTTCATGGATTCCTTCCAGGGACTTCCACACAACAGAAGAAACACAAGTCGTCGTCCCGACGAACTCTGACGCCCTTTGACACGCTACGTCGTTGCTGACCTCACGGACAGCCTCTCCATACCCCCACGTGGTAGAGAAAGCGGCTGGGCATGCACATACGATGTCTACTGACCCTCGGTCAGCCTGTCCATACCCTCACGGGGTAGAGACAGTGGCTAGGCACCCCACACCCGGATGGCAGTCAATTCCAGGTCGGACTCGGGGCTTCACCGACACCTGGGGGAACTGATAGCTACCTTGATTATCTAGCCTACTTCCAACACATTTATCGATCTTGTTTGTAATTAACAGTCACTCTTCCAATAATACATTTTACTGGAATTTGGGGGAAAATACCCATAATAAAATCTACTAAGTTTCAATACAGTGGATGCATTACAATAGAAAATGTTCTTTGTGTAAGACCATGATTGTTTACATTATAGGAAAGGATTTCCACATGGAACCCTTTTTCAAAGTATCAAGAATACAATTATTACATATAAAGGAACGAATTTCGTTTGTCCCATTTTATTAAGAAAAGAATGTTTTTATCTTATCACATCATCACTAGACGCGTCCAATTACATTTCAAGGAACGATTTCAATTTGTCCCTTTTTATCTTTCCACAACAAGAATCAGAATACATTTTCCGATAATTTATGCACAATAATTTTCATTGCTCACTTCCAGAGCTCACCAACACTCACATCATTTATGATACTTTAGGAGAAAATATAAACAATACTTTTCCCCCCAATAATACAGTGATTTAACTAGATTAGTTTTTTCTGATCACATAATAGTATACATATTCTTTGTTCTTTCTACTCACTCCATTCTCCTCATTCTCCTCTCGACTCACATTCACTAACTTCAACTTCCTACTGTCACCCTATGTCTCGTCAAATCATAAGATATATCAAGGAAATAATTAAATATTTTAGACCATTACTAAACACTGGAAAGTTCCCAACCACTTGTAGGAAAAAACAACTTCATTAGTACAAATCCTAACTTCAATTCAATTATCAGCACATACCTGACTACCAGTGAGGACCTGCCTTCAGTCTCCCTTCAGGCTCTTCTGAATAAGGTGCTCGGCTGGTAGCTCTGCGGAGACTGCAGGGAAATCCTCGCTTACCCGACTAACACAAAACGCAGGTGAGTAGCTGTCTGGTAAACAGGTCAACCGGTTTTACAGATTTACCTGTTCCGGTTAAACGTGTCTCCAAAATTTGGGACCGGACGAAATACGGTCCGTCACAAGCTACCAGCGCAGTACTCCACAATGGCAGCCTATGCGACAGTTTCCGCATGACTGTTCGCGTTGGACAGGGCTGTCTATTTTCCCATACCCTCTTAATGTTGTTTTTTTTTTTTTTTTTTTGGAAAGACTCATGACTATAAGACAATCTTGGAATAGTGAGCATTGAGGCTGGACCATCACCAGCCTGTATTTTACTGACGACATCAATGGCTTGACTGGGCGAGAGAAAAAAAAAACCCAAACTTCTCTAGCAATTGGAACGTCAGGACAAAACATCCGCACCATATGGCATGGAAATCAGTACAGAAAAGACAAAAATTAACAAAACAACACCTAAGGCATAAAAACAGAAAACAAAGTCAGTGGTTGAAAACTTTAGAGAATTAGCGCCTTCATGTACCTGGGAACAGTTGTGGAACACGAACGGCCCAAACCAGAAGTCCTTCTTGAATGGTAAATGCGTCAACAGAGCTGTAACAACTCAAAACCATCAGGAACAACAGCAACATCTCTCTCGGTTCCATCGTGAGAATGATGTGAACACTGGTAATATTAGTCTTTCTCTATGCTTGTGAAACATCAACCCTGATAGTAGATCTAAAGAGAAGAATCCAGGAGATTGAAATGAGACGTTACACGAAGCGCTAGGAAATTCTTATCAAAACTATGTCACAATGAAGTGCGCAGAAGAATGTGTATCCCTCTCACCCTCGTCCTCTCCCCCTTCCTCTCCACCGTCCTTTTTTGTGATGTTTGGTCTGTTCTGATTTGCCTTGATCTCGGATCTGTATAGTCTTTTGATAATCATTGAACAACTGACTTTCCAATAATATTCAGATTTATTTCACAAAAAAAAAAACCTTCGACATAAATAGACCACACAGAAAGGTCCAATCAATCTGGAATGTTTAATGCATACATAGGTATAAACATCGAAGGTATGAGAACATGCTAACGCCTGTTGCAACGTTAGTAAGGTTTCTTCCCCATTGGAAAAAAACAACAACCCCGGTTTAAACGACCAAAAGTAAAAGCAACTGTGACAATTTTCGCCTGCTTGAACGGGTTAATTGTCGGCATGGCATACTGGTAATGTCGACTATATTTGAATCTGTTTTTGTTTGTTTATTTGTTTGTTTGTTTTGTTGTTGTTACACAGATAGATAACTCAAGCATGACTCGAAGCTCATATGAACATACTATGCACATTAAAATGACCTTACAACAACATCAATAATCGTCTATAACAAATGTCAGTATTCATTAGCTTGCCTTGTATTCGGCTTCAAACTCCTCCCTGCTGCCCACTGACAGCACAACTACCAGTCATATCTCTACTTTGAATGCATTGTCTTGGATTGTTTCACCCTGGTCAATAAACGTTTGTCTGCAACAAAACGTACCCCTCCCATCAAAACAAAACAAAAGCAAGTTTAATGTAAATATGATGCTTCAGCATATGTAATGATATAAAAGTTACTGTAGTTACTGTTAAACATAAAATCATGATATGAATCGTGGTTCATAACCTTCTAAAATAAGTCATAACATAACACATGTTTAATCGTATTCCACATCAACATTTTGTTAGGGAAACTGACCGATTGTCACACAATATATTGACGATCCACATGTTTTTTAACTACAGATAATCATGATCTTCGGATATCTTTTCAGACCCTACTATTATTACTAATATGCAGATGATGAAATGACCGCACCAAATCAGCGTCCATAATTTGTTAGGGAAACAAATATTAACGACATAACAAGATTTAGATTGGTTCAACTTAAGTACACAGACAATCAGTTCAGTTTACATCGTTTAACGATCTTGCGAATGTCTCTGCAAGAGAACTGGCGAAGTGAGATCCGTTTTGTAATATCTACTTTCACATTGTCAAGATGGGGCGATATCAAATCATTCCAAACATACCAACATTTTGAGGAAACTTTTTTCTGGTTTAACGTTTTGCTAACAAGTATGTTCATATTATGAATAATGCTTGCCGGGATTTCAAGGGCTCTCCAGTACACACACACACACACACACACACACACACACACACACACACACACACACACACATACACACGCACGCACGCACGCACGCACACACACACACACACACACACACACACACACACACACACACACACACACACACACACACAGTCGGAGGGGAGGGGGAAGGGGGGGAGAAATATGGATACGGATGTTTAATTCATACAGGCCATGGCCCCTAATGAAGGGGGTATTGTGATCAAATCGTTTCAGACAGAAATAAGCAAATCATCAAACATCTAGGCATCCACAAGTAAAAGCAGACTCGATATTAAACAACATACAACAATCAATGCCTAACTTAAATGCCTTGTACAAGAAAATCGAAAAACATTTTACAGTAGTTTCATTTGTAGATGCCATTAGTAATGAAAGTCGAAATGAAGAAGGATGTCTACAATATTTTTGAGGAATGAACTGATTCCTCAGGTCACTTAGAGCGGGGCAGCACAACATAAAATGAACTTCATTTTCTTCGCCACATTTACAAAGCGGACATGTCAGTCAAGTCAAGTCAAGTCAAGTCAAGTCAAGTCAAGTCCAGTAAACTTTATTATCTCAATTCGAGAAATTAGTTTGTTGTCACACACATTCACAGCACATAAATAATGATTTTGTCACATCACCCATTTTGTCACATATGACATACGTTCATATATATAAAAAAATTTGATTTCAAGGTGACTGCATGATATAAAAATACTACTATATAAAATAACATTTCTACAACGCATTTGATAATAAATTCTAAGATGAGATTTAAAACTAAAATAACACGACTATTTGTTATCTAAATGTAACAGTACGCTCACTCTGAGTTTAAATTATATGTATATTTATAAAACAAAATGTAACAATAATCCATAGTTAAAAAGCAATTAGACATCACATCTGTTCAGAAAATCAATGGACAGGGGAATAAAACTTTGTTTAAATCTGACACTTCTGCATTTCACCGATCGATATCTTCGTCCTGACTTAAGAAGGTTATACTGATTTGCAAGAACGCGGAACTGGTCACACGCAATCTTCTTCGCTTTACAAACAACACGGCACCTGTACAGCTCACTCGGACTTTTTTGTCTCCCACCAACAATTTTTCCTCCCACGTTCACCAATTTCTCAAGCACATTTCTACTCTTCACAGTCAACCCACCATACCAACAGATAAATGAGAAATTTAGAACAGATTCCAAGAAGCATGAATAAAGTATCCGAAAAATGTCAGTATTCACATGAAATGATCGCAGCTTGCGAAGACAATACAATCTGGTTTGACATTTTTTGTGGACATAATTAACATGGGATTTAAAATTCAGCTTATTATCTATAAGAGTTCCTAAATATTTGTACGATTCAACACGTTCTACTTCAGCACCTTTGATAAAAGTTCAAGTTTATTATGATTCCTGTAACAATAATAATGAACAGAAAGATACCGGCACAAAATGTATAATTCTGAACTGTCTATAAAAAGCAAATCGGTCACTTTCATGAACATGACATGACCATTCTTGCCATCTGCAGTCTATCAATCTATTCTGAAATGCACGAAGAAATCCATTTATGTCCCCAACGCTCTGTTGTAGCCAAACATAGCCAAAACCAAGTTTATATAATTGAGTCCACACGTTAGAAGCCCAGTTTCTTTTCCCTTTACCATCCAAATCATATAACATATATGCTTTCCTGAGCAACCTTGAAATTTCCATTTGTGTTAGTTTCAACCAATAGCCTAATGTATGCAAGCTGTGGCAGAATTCAAATGTATTGGATATATGTTTACTTCGCCGTAGACTAAATCGTTAGGTGTTCGCATGCTCACTCCTAGGAACTTTTTTTCAATGCAAATAAATGGACATTTTCATACGGAAGGTTACGGAGAGAGAGAGAGAGAGAGAGAGAGAGAGAGAGAGAGAGAGAGAGAGAGAGAGAGATTCACATTCAGATTCAGATCTTTATTCTGTTAGGCCACAGCCCCTCAGAAGGGGGATACAATAATTGAGATAATATTCTAATATCAATGCGACAAGTAAAACAAACAAAAAACAAGTTCACAACGTTCACATTGTTACAAGTTTTAAGCCTGCGATGCATCAACGCTTACACTGCTTATTGTTATACACTTAAACAAATATATGTAACCATATTAAACGAAATTCAAGCATTTGATGATAAAAAAGAACCTAGGCTGTAAGAAATTTTCGAATCATAAATGCTTTGCACAAAAACAGAGCAAACCGCTTTACAAGTGTTTCATTTTTTGAAGTCATTAACATAATCAGCTTGAAGATACATGGTTGTCTATAGTATTTTTCTGGAATAAACTCTTGCCTAATACAATAAAGTTCCTGGCACGAAAATACAAAATGAACTTCATTATCAAAACCCTCGTGACATAATGGGCAAAGGAGATGATCATCGCTGAGTTCTCTATAACGATTAAAATGACTATTTATTTCTGTGATACCAAATCTAAATTTTGTTAAGATGTATCTCAAATGTTTGTCTAAGTTTATAGACAAATACAATGGCAATCTATGCTCTGCGTTTAACATATGATAGATATCATATCTGTCACTTTCCTGAACATGAGAATGCCAGCTTTGCCATCGACAATCTATTAATCTCTGACGAAATTCACGGATAAAACCACGTATGTCCCCAACACCCTGACTTTCCCATACAAAGCCAAATCCATATTCATACAATTTTAATCTTACCCTCGAAGCCCAATTTGTCTTGCCTTTGGCATCAAACTCAACTAACATATTGTAAGCTCTATGGGGTAATCTATGTGACTGTATTCTTGTTAACTTTAACCAATACCGAATGGAGCTGACTATAGAAACTAAATATATAGGATACCTATTTGTTTCCCCGTAAACTAAATCATTAGGCGTATATATAGATACTCCCAAAAACTTCTTCAGTGCGTATAAATGTAGCTTCTCCACCTCATAAGCAGAGCTGCTGATACCCCACAGTTCAGCACCATATTGCACAATTGGTTGGATTTGAGAATCAAACAATTTTAAAAATAGTGCTAAAGAATTGTTATTCAATATTATCAGCTTTTTCATGATACACAATAAGGCGTATTTAGCTCTGCTCACAAGATCTTTACAAGCAAATGTAAAGCTCAGGCGTGTTGAAAAGAATATACCCAAATATTTGTAAACATTTACTACTGGCATGATATTTCCATTATAACTCCATCTTTCCCTAACAGCAAGATAACCTCCTTTTCTAAAGACTATTATGTTACTTTTTGTCATGTTTACATTTAATTGAAGTGATACAGCAGCTCTTTCTAGACTGTTCAGCTGTGTTTGCAGACCAACAATAGTTTCGGATAACAATACCACATCATCAGCTAATAGCAGAATAAATATTTCTAAGACATCATTTACAAACCGCACGCCATGTCTTCCAGAATTAATAACTTCCAACGTTAATTCATTAATGAATAATGAGAACAAAATAGGGCTGCAAACATCTCCTTGTTTTACCCCGGATGTACAGTATATATAATCTGTAAGAGATCCTCCACATCGCACTCTTGCTTTTACAGAGTCATACATGCTGATAATGGACTTATACAATTTACTATGAACACCATTCTTGAGCAAAATCGGCCAAAGGATACTTCTATTTACAGAATCAAATGCTTTCTCAAAATCTATAAAGGCTACATATAATTTACGATTCAATCCAAACTGTTTTTCAACAAACGACATCAAAGTGAACATATGATCAACTGTTGAATAATTCTGTTTAAACCCTGCTTGAAATTCACCAGTTAAGTTATTTTCTTCTACCCATTCCTGAAGTCTTCTATTAAGGACAGTGCTGTATAATTTACTGCATATATTGCTCAAAGATATTCCACGATAATTGTTTGGATTATTAGCATCAGCTTTTTTATACAATGGAAGGATAATTGACTCCGACTAAATTTCTGGAAAAAGACCCCTGTCAAACAAAGCATTAAAGAAATTCTTTAGAAAACAAACAACCAGTTCAGATTTGCAAGCATATTTAACTATCTCTCCAATTATCCCGTCAGGGCCTGCAGCTTTGCCATTTTTTAATTTTCTTAATGCCAACATAATTTCTTCATTTGAGATTGGACGATTTAAAGGACAGTTACCACTATCGTTGCCAGCACTTTCGCCATCACTATATGGTTGTGCTAATAAATTACCAACATCTTCATTTCTTTCAAGCAGTCCTTTAAAATGTTCAAACCAGTTTCCAAAGTAATATTATTTAAAGGCTGTTTCTTACCACCTCTAATCTTCAGTACTGTGTTCCAGAAATCTTTCTGAGAGTTTACAGACGCTACTAATTTTTCTAACAATCCTCTGTTAAAATCCCTTTCTTTCGTTTTCAAAAGTTGTTTGTATTCCCGCCTAGCATTACAATACAAAACTCGATCCGTTGAAAGTTTACTACGATTTGACTTACTTAGTGATCTTCTAGCGTTCCTTTTACTTTGGCGACACTCAGTGTCATACCAATCATCACATTCCCTACGACTATTTACATTTATCCGCTTTGTCATACATTTTGCAGCATCTTTTAAACAAGAATTAAAAGTACTGAGCGCATCATTTACATTTACATCAGTCTGATAGCCATTTCGACTCTCTGCTGGATCTCAGATGAACACATCATGTCTGTAAAGTGATCTTTATAATTTTCATTCCAAACAAACTTTGCCACAAAGTTGTTAATATTCTTGTCTTTGGGTTGATTTAATCGATTATTGTTAACATTAATGGTCAAAACAATAGGCATATGATCAGACTCAATACGTTCATATACATGAAGTACACAGACGTCAGAAACACTAGCAAACATATTCCTTGACATTAAAAAATAATCATCAACACTATTTCCACTTTCAGATACGTACGTGTAGCGACCTTCCTGGTCGCCATCACACATACCATTCAAAATACATAAGTATAGACTTGTACACATATCAAGCAACAGTTTGCCATAATTATTAAGTTTTTTATCCTCAGAATTTCTGTCAGTGTATAACGGGCCGCTAGAATGCTGTTTACCAAAATCTAAGATATTTTCACCAAAATCCTTTGAAAAATTTGCAGTTCTGGCATTGAGATCACCACTAATCAATACAAACACGTCATCACAAGAAAGCATACAGTCATATATAAATTCAGACAATAAACTTATTCCATTTTCAAGATTGAAGTGCAAGTAATATGGTGAATCCACAGGAGGCACATATGCACACACATATAATACATTTTTAATGGTACCAAACACAGATTTGTCAATTATAAACGCAAAGAAATTATCCGACTGAATATTCAAGAGTTTTACAAATGAGCAAAGCTCCTTTCTTATCAGACACAACAAACCACCCGAGTGTCTACCACGAGCTGAGAGCTTTATAGCTGGTTTACAATAAACTTCATAATAAAAAAATACAAAAGAGTGAAAATCTTCCACAAAAGTTTCAACCAAAGAAATAATATCAAACGAACGAACAAACGAGACAAAATCATTGTCACGTAGTTTTGAAATTTACCCGTTAACATTCCAGTGTAAAAAGGTGAAAGATTTGGAATCAATATTCAAAACCTCGTTTTTATCCGTACTGTGCACAATGGCCGAGGGGGGACAATCATGTGCATTTTCAGACACACAACACATATCAGATTGTAACACACATTCATAGCTTTCGTTTTGTTGAAGGGGAAGCTGAACTAACGTCAGAAAACAACACGCTGTCAAAGACATCACGCTCTGCACGTGCTACCCCAGTGTCACCTATACTGCCACACAGCGAGGCAAGGACCGGTGTTACACTAGTGTGTGTTCCCTTTAACCATGGTTTATTTTTACACGAGTATTTGGGCAGGCCGACACATTATTTCATTTTTACAAGCTCGTCGTTTCCATTTACAATGAATTTATTGCCATCGATTAGGAGATGGTCGAAAATCATAGTGGCCCGCTTACCCTCGCTCCTAGCTTTTTTCACATGGGGTGTCAACCTCCTCCTAATCTCTCTCACACAAACAGAAAAGTCTTCACCGACAAAAATATTTGTTCCCCGGAGTTTGCCCTTAGCCTTCAACACTTCTACTTTCTGTTTATAAAACACGAATCTCGCTATGATGGGCGAGTCACGTTTGGGGTTTAGTCTATGCACCCTATCGAATTCAGTTTCTTGGGCAAGTTCCAACTGGTCAGTTATTAACTCTTTTAACACACTTTCACAGTCAGTGTTGGTTTCATTCTCGTTCCTTGGTATACCATAGAAGATCAGATTGTTCCTTTTCGACCTGCCCTCGAGGTCGTCTGTTTTCCGCTCCAGGTCCTCGATCTTCTTAGTCAGGTCGTCGTTTTGTCTCCTAAGGTCTTCATTCTGTTGCTGCAGTCCGCTGATCTCCCCTCGTAGCCTTCTGAATTCGTCTTGCATCGCCGTACACTCTTCTCGTAGAGTATGGAGCTCCGACTTCAACTCTCCGAAGCGATTGTCCATACTTGTGCTCATGGACTGCATCATGTCCATGAGGTCAGACATGCTGGGTTCTTTCGTTGTGTCTCTTTGGCTCGCACCTATGGGATTGCCCGGTCCCTCCATACTGGTCCTGGTACCACTGTTCAGGCGAGCCTGTCTCGTGCTACCTTTACCCAGAGTTGTTGGTCCCGGGTTACTCTCCACATCTCCACACTGAAGAAGAAAACTGCCCCAGAAGAAATACGTGAGGACCAGTCCTAACACTACACCGTCCGTTCTCCTCTTCAGGGAGACAGAGAGAGAGAGAGAGAGAGAGAGAGCTCTTGCGTTTGCGCTGTAATCGATGCATGCTGCACGCGCCGAGCAGAAATGCATGATTTAAGAGACAGGTAAAGCACTGATTTATTTATGTTGTTCTAGTTCTTTCTCGCTTCTGATCTCAAAAGATATTTTCACATTACACACACACACACACACACACACACACACACACACACACACACACACACACACAGAGGCATGCACGCACACATGTACGCACGCACGCACACACACCACACACACACACACACACACACACACACACACACACACACATATGCATATCCATAGATATGTATGTATGTATATCATATCTATCTATCTATCTATCTATCTATCTATAAGAGAGAGAGAGAGAGAGAGAGAGAGAGAGAGGGAGAGAGAGAGAGAGAGAGAGAGAGAGAGAGAGGGAGAGAGAGAGAGACTTCGGCAGAGACAGAGACAGACAGAGAGAGGGAAAGAGAGAGGACGTGTATGTAAGTATGCATGCGTGTGTGTGTGTGTGTGTGTGAGTGTGTGTGTGTGTGTGTGTGTGTGTGTGTGTGTGTGTGTGTGCTGTGTGTGTGTGTGTGTGTGTGTGTGTGTGTGTGTGTGTGTGGTGTGCATACGTGCGGCGTGTGTGCGTGCGCGCGCGCGCGTGTATGTGTGTGTGTGTGTGTGGTGTGTGTGTGTGTGTGTGTGTGTGTGTGTGTGTGTGTGTGTGTGTGTGTGTGTGTGAGAAACTGAAGAAAGGAGACAAATTATTCATCAATACATATACACATGAGAACTCAGTATCAAAAGTTTGTCACTAATTATACATATTTCAACCAGGTCTCATGACCTCAAGTTCAGAGAATTGGGCTGGCTGGTTGAAGTCTGCTGGCAGTTCAGGAAATTATTACTTAGCAGCGGGTTGTAGATGAATGTAAGGTCATAACTCTTGTTCCTGTTCATGGTAACATTTTTGGTCCTATTTCTATGGATTCTATGACAGTCCGTAAAGGTTTCCACTCGTTGCAAGTCCTTAAAGTGGGTACGTTCTCGTACACCGCAAACGGTAACATATTTGCCATGTCCGGTTCACTGAGTTTACGTGCTGACTGATCAATGTAGTCAACATCACAGCCTTGGCACGTTATGTGGTAACTGGCCCCCCATTTCCTATAAGCAGGGCAGGGGGTTTGACGTAGGTGAGCTGACCACAAAGACAGCTGGTGTACTGTCTGGCACCATGGTGCTGAAAAGCTTAGTCGTCTTGTTAATACATCTCTGACATGGGGGGGGGGGGGGGGGGGGGGGGGGGTCCTGGTCCTCTTCAAGGCATCCAGAAAGTCCGGGTGCATCATATATCCAGGATGAGTAACCGTGTGATGTGAGAACTTATTTAATGTGCTGTTCTTGACTCCATGTGTCCCGCACACAATAGCTGTCCTATGTAGTAGTGGTTTGGCCCTTAATCGATTGTGGTGCAACGTATGGTGGAGGCGAAGTTGTGGTACTGGCCAGTGTGAGTGGATTCTCCATATATTATAGGTTCTGACATACGGGAGATTTCAGTATTTAAAGAACAGGCAGCTTCTTCATATTTCTCTGTTTCCGAAATGAATTGGATTCGTAGGTCGATGGAGTAAATAGTGTCCATCAGACTTAAACAATTTACAGGAGGATTTACTGTATCTTGAGGGAGCCTACCCCGTTCATAAAGCCGAACTGACCTACGTAAGCTGATGTTTTGTTTCCCTGTTCTGTAACCTGATAGTATGCTTGATGACCCTGAAATATTTGGCATCATTGAAGGGGAGGAAAAGGTTCTCTTCGTGCGAGTACTTTGTGCGAATACTTATTTTCGATATTCCACGTACATTTTTGACGCACTAGATTTCTCCTTGACATTGTGTAATAGACTGGCAAACAGATTTTTGGAGAACGATTATTTTTTGCATTGAATGTGTAACACTTTTGATACCCATGATAAGAGCTATACACATATGAAAGCATGAATAACTGGACTTAAAACAATGGCATTTCTAAAGCGTTTGTGCTTTAATACTCGCTATCCCGAACAACGTGAATAAGAAACCAATTAGGAGCTGGACAGGTGGTCGAAAATCATTTTAAAAATCACTGCGATAGTTTCAAATATTATCACATCCACAGTTCCAGCAGAATTCAAAGTTGAAAAAAGAAACGTTGTTAGATGTCTAAACACATATTCATAAAACATTTAATGAAATATCACAGTCTTGAAATACCTTACGCAGATTCAGCTGACAGCCAAATACTACCTTTTCCCTGAGTATTGGGAAATGCCTTTGGGCGTACATAAGAGCAGAGTAAGTGGGAATTATAGTGATCACATGAGCGTTTTGGAACTCATGTCATCTTACACTCCAGCCCCTTATGTAATAATTATCCCCTCACTAATACGCTCTAAGCTTTTTGTAGGAAGAAAGATGGGGAACGGAGCTCTTGCAGCTGGTCTCCAGGGAAGAAGCCCCTCTGGGACAAGTGTTCTGGTTTTGAACTCCCTGCATACTAAGAGGGCCGGGCCACATTCAGGTCATGAATCCTAGATGTCCTTCTGCTGTTAGTGATACTTTGGCGCTGCCGGGATTCGATCCTGCAGTTTCTGATTAGTTAAAGGCACCTCAGGACCAAGTCACCTTGTAGCTGATGTCTTACCCATGCAGCAATTGGACACCCCTGTTCTAACTTAAGCAGTTTAAGCCTGATGAAGTTCACTTTTCTTTCTCCTCGATTCGATCCAGCTGGAACTTCTCAGCTGCCTCAGCCATTGCGTTTATAGCTTTGGTCCTCTTGTCATCAGAAATCAGAAATTGTTTCATGACATAAAAGGCTGATGAGTCTACAACATCCCCTGTCCACCCTCCCTCCCCTGCCCTTTGCTGCATCCCCTATGGCGAGGCTTTTAGGTTTAAAGCCTGATTCTCTCAGGCTGCTGGCTCAACTAGCATATTTCTGAGTCTTGTAGATGTGAGCTTCCTCCATGCTGCTTTCGCTACTTTCATATAGCGTGGTGAGTTCAATAACAATTATATGATAACCTGAGTGGAACACTATACCCGATCTCCTGTCGCTCTGCCCGATACTTGGTGGATTCTTTTGCCCTTCTGGAAGGTCTTCTGCGCACTATTAGTCATCCACCTTATCCAATAAATGTCGATTCCGTGCTCTTGATGTCACAGCTGTTCCAAAACATGATTTGTAGCCTTCCACCAAGCAGAAAGTCGGTGTTGAAGCTCCTTATGGCATGATGTTTACTCTGGCAGTTCTAACCGTACATACGATCTCCTAAAGCATTTTGTTTGTGTCTCCGTACGTAGTTTCCTTGAGTTAACGATGCTTCGCATAATTCCCGGACCATGTATATACACAGGATCACTTTATTTCCCCCATTTCATCAGGTTTACATACAAGGGCAGCAGGTCATACACATGTAAGAGGACAAAGCTGACCCTACGAGGAGCCATACGTCATACGTCATTCCCTCAGAGACTTTCTTGGTGTGCGTTTTATCACGTAGTGCATTGCACATGCCGGCCTTGCTGGAATACATTCTGGATTCTCTTGCTATCCTCCTCTCTCTTCAACTCTTGTATGAACGTGTTTTGTCTGCTTTCTGCTTTGCCTTTGACCACCACTTCATTTCTGTTGATAGCAGTCTCTGACTTTTAGTGTGGTGTGTGTGTGTGTGTGTGTGTGTGGTTATTCCCTTGATTTTGAGACTTTCCTTTTCCACGTCCACTACTCTCTGAACTCTCCATTTCCTGTCAGTCTTAAGTTTGGGCTGAACTGCTCTCACAACTTTGTCCCCCGAGTCCTCAAGCATGGCAAGTGGCCTTGCGTTTCCTACGTTGTAGGCTACTCCTCGACAATAGAATAGGGGTAACTGCAGCTTTGTTTGGTGACAATAGAGCGTGACGTCCAGGTGGTACACTAAGTCATTTCTTAGTGCTAGTGCTGATATAGTATATCAGTAGAGGCTGGAACAGCCTCGGAATCAGCATGCAATACAGGCCCCAGACTTTACATTCGCCAAAGAGGCTTCACTGCTCTGCTATATACAGGCTTTCTTATGGTTCATTATATTTTCATCTTTCTCTTTCTCAAAGAGTCTGTACTATTTTCTAAGGCAATTGCCCTTTTTTGTTCATTTTTGGAATGGGTTGGCTGGCTGCAGTGAACGTAAACGTTTCAGCTACTTTTTCCTTCGGCATGGGGAGGCCCTCTGATTTAAACTCATTCTGGACGAAGCAACTAGCTCATCCAAGTGTTTCAGTATTTTGTGTGTTTAGTCTCCCTTAGTGGAGGTCTAGGTGGAAATGACTGTTGTGTTATCCATGAAGCCTTTTATGAAATGCGTTGAACCTGTATGGCTCACTGCTGCTTTCCAGATGACCTCTAATGCAAACACACATTGTGTATAGGAAATTGATCAGCTCATTGCTATGCCAACTGACAAAATAATGGGACTTACATTAATCATGTGATTTTTTACGTCATTAATCATCTGTTTTTTTTTTTTTTTTACGTCATTAGTTTGTTTTCTTCATTCTCTTATTCACACACCTATGATATATGGCGAAGACAACTCGCTGAATTATCTATAAAGCGACCATGGGTATGTATGCGTCCACTTTAGGCCAATTACGGGAAGGGTTAAACGACAGAAAATGCCAAAAGAGTGGCATGTGCCTCAAATCTAATATTTGACTCTCTAGATCTATTTGCTTAATCTTTATGTGAGAAAATGTAACTTTGCAATGGGAAAGCCAGACGTCATCCTCAATTTTCCCTGATCAGGTCCAGTGTATGACCTGTGCACTCCCTACAAATACACATAGGCTATCATGATTTTGACGCTGTTTAGCCTTTACAAAGCCCATTGTATAGCTCCTCCTTAGCTTCCGTGTCCTATTATCAGTGGACTAGTTCTTTGCATCCGGCGTCTGATCCCTGGTCGCGGTGCAGCTTACCCTGCGCCAGACCAGAGGTCAGGGGTCACATGTCTGTTCAGAGCACGTCCACCTCTTGACTTGAATAGTCACGAGTAACGTGACCAGCAAAGTTTCACTGACTTTGATAAAACTGTAACAGATGGATGCAAGTTCCTTGTTCTAGCTGTGTTGTTATTCTTTATCAATATAAATGTGATGGGCTGGGTGTCTTGGCACGAGAAAATGCTGTCACTGTTACATATACCCTGTCTGTTGTGAAACTGTTGAGACAATTAAACAAACAAACCACGGAGTGTGTTTGGACAACAAAAAATCGCTTTTCAAGATCTGCTCTCGTTGGCAATACTTTGTGGAGACCATTTTGCACATTGTGTGACTACAAAATGGGACTGATTTCATGGGGGAAAAAGTTAGCAAAACAAAGCCAATCAGATCTACAGCACTTGCCTTTTGGCCGGAATTGTTGAGAATGCGTGTTGGTGAAAGACAAGGAGACACTATGTCATGTGATGTAGCCTCACATGGCGACATGTGACGTTCCGTCGCGTACGCCCTTATTTGTTATAAAGCATTTCCCTAGGTAGGGAAGAGAAAAGGTAAAAGAAACAATAATTTGTATGGTCTGACCAGTGTGATCGGTGTCGCTGGTGGCTATAGACGTAGGGCGATCATTGGTTGAATGGACGGACGTTGTCCATTGGTCAGCAACCATGGGCTGGTAATGCGTAGAGTTAGACGAGTACTCACTGAACGTGTACTCAAAAAGAGCGCAGGAGGGAAAAATAAGGAAAAGGAAGGAGATGGCTTGGGGACACTGACCGGACAGGTTGTTTGAAGAACGAGTTCCACCTTCAATTCACCATTACCAGGTGAGGTATAGACAGATGGGGAGGAAAAAAAAGAGAGAGTTAAGAAAAGGGAAAAAGGGAAAAGAATTTATCATTATTCAGATTTTGAAATAGATTACTTACACGGACTTCATTCGTGTTTCAGCCCTTCCCAGTGCTGTGGCAGCACCAGGTAGGCGACTGAGGCAGTTGCACAAATATTTGGGCTACAGTGCTGCGGCAGCACCTAATCGTCTCCAGGGTTGGAGAATCGAGCTGTAGAAGACAACGACTGCACCAGTCGTGAGAAAAGAAAGCATTTGTCATGTTGACTCATAATGACTTTTAATTGTCCCCCCTTAGATTGGAACTCACTTGATATACCTATATTTTAAGCCATCTTTTTGATTTTTCTTTGAAAATATATACAATGTTTCTCCAGTGAGGAGTAGAAACCTGTAAAAGATATATTTGTGAAGTATTATGTATAATGAGATGAAATTTGGTCCCAACTAGTGGATCTGTGGAATGATTGTACCTCCACTGGAGAGGAGGAATGAAAAATAATTCCTTGAAAACAAACCAGTTGAATGTGATGGAAAATTGATTATTGTTTAGTAAATTATTCCCCGGAGAGGAGGGGGAGAAGAAGAGTTATTGTAGTGCGCCTTCTGGTTGTTTGGAGAGAGTGCGTGTGCACGGAGTAAATGCTGAGCTGAGTGTGTGCATGCATTTATGCACAGTGTGACAGTGGTGACCCCGACTAGGACTAGGGCTTAGGACATAGGACAAGGTTGTTTTTTTTGTACCCCCTCCAAGGAAAAAAAAATTTTCCATTTGTACCCCTCCAAAGAAAAATTAAGATTTCCCCTCCAAGGAGAAAAAAAGACATTTATATTTGTGCAAAGGAAAGAGAGTATTATTGATTGTTGTGATTATTGTTTGTAGTCTTTATTTTTCATTTGTTTCTGTATGTGTGTGTTCGAGTGTTTGAGATTTCTTTTGTTTGCTCTACTCTGCTAGGGTTGTTTTTTTTTGTAGGATTTCCTTTTGACCCTTTTCCCCCCTCAGGACCGATAGCCTCAACCTCCTCTTGCTCGTACCTGGCAGCAAGGGGGCAGGGCGTTGAGGAGTCGTTGTCCTTCCCTTAGCTTAGATTTTGTTTTCCCCTTTCCCAGGACTGATAGCCCCAACCTCTTCCTGCTCTGTTTTAGCGGGGGGGGGGGGGGGGGGGGGGGGGGGGGGGGGAGAGGGGGGGGGATGGCGTTGGGGAGTCAATAGTCCCTCCCTTTCTCATTACTATCTAATTCTTTATCTTTCCTTTCGTTTTATTTGGATTTTTTCCCTTACCCCTCTGAGTGTGGGATCGACTTCACCTCCGTCACTCAACTAGTATAGGTGGTGGAGTGGATTACCGCTCACTCCAAATAAACGTCTTTTTTGGGGGGTTTTGGGTTGTGTGTGTGTGTGTGTGTGTGTGTGTGTGTGTGTGTGTGTGTGTGTGTGTTTCTGTTTGTATATTTATTAGATTGTTTATTGCATTGAGTTTTAGTATATTGTGTGTATTATTATTTGAATACTTCCCCGTCTCCAGCTTAACGGGAGACAGTTGCCATTAGGGTGCTGTCTGAGGGCCTCTTTCACTTTTTCTGATTTCTCTTATCTATTCCGGACATGTCTATTCTTTTATTTCCTTTTCACCCCTTTAAAAAAAAATCTCCAAACCTTCTGTTCAATAGGCGCCTATCTAGTTTTCTTTTCATCATTGTCATCTTTTAGGTAGGATTTCCGTTAGTGTACGTTTTCTCCCCCTCTTTTTAATTGTTCGTTAATTCATTTGTTTTGTAACTTTGTATTCACTTATTGTTTAAGGCGATTCATTTGTTCTGTGATTCATTTATTTTGTTGTACCAAGTAACTAAGTAAGAAAGTAACAACTACAATAAGAACAGTTAAGAACATAAACAGTATAAAGAATTTATTTCCGGGGGAAAAAAAATTATATTTTGTCTGTTTTCTTTTCATTCGGGAAAAAAGTTATTAGTATTGCATTTCATTTTCTTAGCTGTTTTTGTTCCCTTTCGGAAAGAATATTGGTGAAAATCTCGTTTGGAAAGATCACATTGCCACTTCTTATTAGTGCTTCTCTTTTGTAAGCCTTTATTATTTTTCTGTTTATACCGGCATTTAAATTCTTTATTTGTACATACTGTAACAAGGTTGGGTTTTTTTTTGGGGAAACGTATATAACATCACATATCGCCTTATTTTAATCATATTTAGCCATTGTTTCTTGTTTCTTTGTGGTAACTATTCATGATGGAAAATTTTGATGAATATGTACGAAAGGCCGAGCGTTTAGGCTTTGAAGGTGATAAATTAGCAAACTATGTCCAACAATGTCTGGATAGGGCAGACAGAGAGATAGAGAGGGAGAGACAGGAAAGACAGAGACAACTAGAAGAAAAAGATAAAGAACGACAAGAAAAAGATAAAGAACGACAAGAAAAGGATAAAGAACGACAAGAAAATCTAAAAAGATTAGAGCTTGAAGAGAAAAAACTACAGAAAGAGATGGAAGAAAATAAAAAAAGATTAGAGTTTGAGGAAAAAAAACTACAGAGAGAGAGAGGATAAGTAACGGCAGTTTAAACTGAGACAACTTGAATTAGAGACTGATGCAGAAATTAAAAGATTACAGGCATCGAGAGAACCTCCATCACCTCCATCGGTCGGTTCCACGAGTTCATTTCATCCGAAGTCAACATACATTCCGAAGTTGCCGCCGTTCGAAGAAAAAACCGATGATATTGACAGTTTTCTTTTTCGGTTCGAGAACCACGCTACTTCTTGTGGTTGGCTGAAGGAGAAATGGACGTTGTTTATCGCGTCGCTGTTTAAGGGAAGTGCTTTGGCACTATACCACACACTTGCGGCAAAGGAAGGGTTGACTTGGGACCAGTTAAAAGAACTCTTAAAGAAGTTTCAGTGTTCAGCTGACCGTTTTCGTGAGCGTTTTCGATCTATTCGTCCTGACAAGGGAGAATCATTTCCGTCTTTTTTGATACGAATGAGTCACTGTTTAGATAGATGGATAGAGCTAACAAAGACGAGTAAGACTTTCGAATCGCTGCGAGATTTGCTACTTCGAGAGCAACTTTTTCAAAGCGTCAGTAAAGATTTGGCCACTTTTCTTAAGGAAAGACAGTTCGATAGCGTTGACGAAATGTGTCAGATGGCGGATCAGTACTGTATTGCTCATCCGGATACAGGTGTTGCCCGCAAGGAACATTCGTCCCTTTTCGAGTCTCACGCGGCATTTCAGATACATTCTGGACAAGGAAACTTTAGAAGAGGAAATCGCGCTTCATTTCAAGGTCCGCACTCTTACACGTCTTTTGGCAACAGACAACGACCTTTCCGTGGTCAAGGCCATGTCGGTTCTGGCGATTTCCGTCAGTGCCAATACTCACCACCGGAAAGACCTTTTCCTTTCCGAGGGCGTGGTGAACAACAACCGCGAAGACCCTTTGGTCCAGTTCGTGGGCAAGGTCGAGGTTCACAGACTAATGGTAACCAGTTGTCCGCCAACCAAACCATGCGTTGCCACTTTTGTGAGTGCAAATTCCATTTGAAACGGGACTGTCCTTTCAAAGGAAGTGGAGCAAAGACTGGATTTGTTTCCACTACATGTGAAGGTCTTGTTTTGGCACCAGATCAGTCCATTGATGGTCTTCTTTTGGAGGATTGTGCCATTAATGGTTTACAGGGTTCTGTTTTGCGAGATACAGGTTGTACCACAGCTGGTGTAAGGAAATGTTTTGTTCTACCAGACCAATATCTTGACAGTGTTCAGAAATGCAGATCGTTTGATGGAAAAATTGAAACTTTTCCACTTGCAAAAATTTCCGTTGATACACCATACTATCCGGGTCACTTACCGCCTGTGTTATTGAGAATCCAGTTTGCGATTTGATTTTGGGAAATCCACCCGGTGTCGCGACAATACATGGTGGTGCCGGAGGATCTTTTGTTCCTTGTCTCATCAGTACAAGATCAAAAGTTGTAGAGCAGGGAAAACCAACAAAACCGCTCAAGGTTTCAAAACTGGATGAACTAAAAGTTACGCCAGATGTTTTGAAGACCATGCAGAGAAGCGACGAGACATTGACTACTGTACTTTCTACTGCAAAGCAGAGTGTCTCTGACGAACCAACGGACAAGCCGACGTACATACTGGACTCTGACATCCTCTACAGGCATGTACCTGGACAAAACAACGAACAGATTGTGGTTCCCAAAGTGAAAATGGCAAACGCTGAAAAGGTATTCCATGTAAACATGCAAAAAAAGTATGTTGAACGTACAAATAATGCCATTAATGAGTCAATTGAATGGATGTGTCCAGTGTCTGAAACAGATGTGGCTGTTACAGAAATCATTGATTCTGATTTTGTACCTGATGTTACATACAGAGACAGAGCAAAGACTGTGCAAACAACAAATGTGGGATTGTTAACGTCTACCAGTATAGATGATACTGTACCTCTGCCCACTCTTTCTGTCCAGGGAGAAACTTATCGTGATGTTGTTGTGTGTGACGATCTGTCTTTGATTCAGAAGGAACAATTGGAAGGTATTTTGAAGGACTTTCAGGATGTTCTGACTGATACCCCAGGGACAGTGACAGCAATTGAACCCCATACTATTCACTTGAGTACGAAAACCCAGTCCGAGTCAAACCATACCCCCTCCCATTTGCGAAAAAACAGGTTGTCGAAAGAGAGATTCAGGTCATGCTCGGGTTGAAAGTTATTGAACCGTCCTCGTCACCATACAGCTCACCAGTTGTATTGGTGGACAAACCTGATGGCTCGGTGCGGTTTTGCATCGATTACAGGAAGTTAAACAAAATCACTGTGTTTGATGCAGAACCTATCCGACATTGAGGAACTTCTTTGTCAACTGTCAGAAGGAAAATATTTTGTCAAAATAGATTTGACTGAAGGATATTGGCAAATCCCGATGGCTGGAGCAGACAAAGAAAAAACAGCTTTTCAGACACCTTTTGGTCTGTTTCAATAGACGAAAATGCCATTTGGTTTACAAAACGCCCCAGCTTCTTTTGCCAGAATGATGTGCGCACTAAAACTACATGAGTGTGGAGCAGTAAGTTTTTTTGATGACATTTTGCTTGCTGCAAAGTCATGGAATGATCTTCTGGAAAACTTGAGAGCTGTTTTTGGTAAACTCCGGAATTTTGGTCTGACGGCTAGACCGTCCAAAATTCGTGCTGGATTCCAGACTCTTGAGTTTTTGGGTCATGTCATTTCTGTTGGGAAAATGACACCGGAGGAAAAGAAAGTAGAAAAGATCTTGGCCTTGAAGAGACCCAGTACAAAGAAACAGATCAGATCACTCATTGGATTGTTGTCCTATTACAGAAGATATGTACCGCACTTTGCGTCATTGACAGCCCCTTTGAGTGACTTAACAAAAGGAACAAAAAACAAAAGTATCGTCTGGTCAGATGAGTGCCAGAAAGCTCTGGAATGTGTTCAAGACACCCTCAATTCATTCCCTGTGCTGCTTTTGCCCTCTCTTTCAGATGATTTTGTTTTGAGAACTGATGCCAGCTCCAAAGGCATGGGAGCTGTACTGTTGCAGGAAAAGAATGGATTGTTACACCCTGTCCAATATGCAAGTAAAAAGTTCTCTAACACACAATTCAAATACTCAACAATTGAGAGGGAGTGTCTTGCCATTGTTTGGGCTTGTGAGAAATTTGCCAGATTCCTGACTGGAAGACAGTTTCGGTTACAAACCGACCATAGGCCATTGACGTTTTTGCAGTCGTCCAAGACCAAAAATAGCAGGCTGTTGAGATGGGCTTTCTCATTGCAGGAGTTCAAGTTTGACATTGAGCCATTACCTGGAACTCAGAATGTCGTGGCCGATTTTTTGTCTCGTGCGTGAGTGCACAGTATCCTTCGTGCTGCTGTAACTGCTGTTTGTTTTCATTGTGGACAGATTTTTTATTCTGCTGTTTGTTTTCATTGTGGAAAGACTTGATTGATATTTTGGCAGCGTTATGACCGCTATTGTCAGTCTGAATTGATAAGTAGTTGTGACTGATCTTTCTCTAAAAGTGCATATGTATTGGCATTGGTGGCTCTTTGTAGAATGCTATTTTGTGAATGTGTGCAGAATACTTCATTTGATGTCTTACAAGTGTTGTTTTTTTCCCATGTCGGTCTATTATGAAGAATGAAAAAAAAAGTGTTTAACTTTCGAGTGGACTGCTATATTGTATATTTTTGCTTGAACAAAGACTTTTCACTTGCCAAATTTTTTTTTTCATCAAGTGAGTCATGAGGAAATTCTCATTTTGTGATGTTGTTGGGACATATGATTATGTGTCAACAGGCTAGAAAAAACTGTTTACATTTTGGTATATATAAACATCATTGGTATTTGGAATAATCAGTATCATATGTTTTTCGTGTCAATGTAACTTGTGATTTGTGGTGATGGAGTATGAATTTGTTTTTTTTTTAAAGTAAACAAAACTGATTGTTTTTTTTTTTTTCTCAAACTAAGATTTTGAAATGTGATTTTGGATCTTTATGATGTTCATAAAGGCTAGTTCTATGTATTCATGGAAACTCTTGAATGATGAAAAATTGATGATTGATGGCTGAGGTTGTATATTAACTAGATATGTATGTGTATTAAAAAAAAAATTTTTCTTGGCGAAAGTTTTTTTTTTCACCCGGGATGGGGGGTGTCATGTGATGTAGCCTCACATGGCGACATGTGACGTTCCGTCGCGTACGCCCTTATTTGTTATAAAGCATTTCCCTAGGTAGGGAAGAGAAAAGGTAAAAGAAACAATAATTTGTATGGTCTGACCAGTGTGATCGGTGTCGCTGGTGGCTATAGACGTAGGGCGATCATTGGTTGAATGGACGGACGTTGTCCATTGGTCAGCAACCATGGGCTGGTATTGCGTAGAGTTAGACGAGTACTCACTGAACGTGTACTCAAAAAGAGCGCAGGAGGGAAAAATAAGGAATAGGAAGGAGATGGCTTGGGGACACTGACCGGACAGGTTGTTTGAAGAACGAGTTCCACCTTCAATTCACCATTACCAGGTGAGGTATAGACAGATGGGGAGGAAAAAAAAGAGAGAGTTAAGAAAAGGGAAAAAGGGAAAAGAATTTATCATAATTCAGATTTTGAAATAGATTACTTACACGGACTTCATTCGTGTTTCAGCCCTTCCCAGTGCTGTGGCAGCACCAGGTAGGCGACTGAGGCAGTTGCACAAATATTTGGGCTACAGTGCTGCGGCAGCACCTAATCGTCTCCAGGGTTGGAGAATCGAGCTGTAGAAGACAACGACTGCACCAGTCGTGAGAAAAGAAAGCATTTGTCATGTTGACTCATAATGACTTTTAATTGTCCCCCCTTAGATTGGAACTCACTTGATATACCTATATTTTAAGCCATCTTTTTGATTTTTCTTTGAAAATATATACAATGTTTCTCCAGTGAGGAGGAGAAACCTGTAAAAGATATATTTGTGAAGTATTATGTATAATGAGATGAAATTTGGTCCCAACTAGTGGATCTGTGGAATGATTGTACCTCCACTGGAGAGGAGGAATGAAAAATAATTCCTTGAAAACAAACCAGTTGAATGTGATGGAAAATTGATTATTGTTTAGTAAATTATTCCCGGAGAGGAGGGGGAGAAGAAGAGTTATTGTAGTGCGCCTTCTGGTTGTTTGGAGAGAGTGCGTGTGACGGAGTAAATGCTGAGCTGAGTGTGTGCATGCATTTATGCACAGTGTGACACACTAAAAGGACGTAATAATTATGTGCAGTATGTGGGATATTCTTCCAATTCCACAGAGACGACTTATAGCGGAAAACGTCTTTGTCTTCACCAAAATCTCCTCCTTGACTCAATCAAAAAAAAAAAAAAAAAAAAAAAAAGAGAAGAGAAGAAAGGAATTAAATGAGTTAATGTAGATAATGATAATAATAATAATAATAATAATGAATACTTATATAGCGCCTATTCTCGGCTAGAGACCAAGCTCTAAGCGCTTTACAATCAACACTCGTTTACACAACGGGCTGCCTACCTGGGTAGTGCCGACTGAAGAGCTGCCAGCTGGCGCTTCATTCAGTCGTTTCCCGTGTCATCCAGTCAGTATCGTTCAATATCGATCACTCATTTTCCTTACTTCCTTCATTCTTTCCATTTCTCACGCAGGGTGCATGCTATGTGTAACGTGTCATCCATACCAACGGCCAAACTGGCCTACTCTTCCGAAAGTTGGTGATGGGATTTTATGTGTGTGCAAGATGTTATGCGTGCGTTCACACACGGAACCTCGGTTTATAGTCTCATTCGAAGGACTGTATGGGAAATGGAGTCAGAACCAATGTTAACTCCGAGGGAAAAATCCACCTGTACCGAAACGCCCCCGGCGGAGGTTCGAACCCGCAACCCCAGGATCACCAAGATTACGAGTCCGGCGCTCTACCAACTGAGCTATTCCGGCTCCCGGGACGGTTTTTTTTTCTTAGAACAAAAACGTTTATAGGCGTTTTTTGTTTGTCTGCTCTTTTCACAGATTACACCCTCTCTCTCTCTCTGTTTCTTTGTCTCTGTCTCTCTCCCCCCTCTCTCTCTCTCTCTCTCCCCCCCCCCCCCCCCCCCCCACACCACACACACATCATACATGAAGAGATCCAGAGGGAGTGTCCACCCACCATATTGAACAACGGAGCTAATGCGTTAATTCCAAACATTGATTAACAGTTTGCTTTCAGTTTGTGCACCATCATCCTCTCCTGTAGTTGTCTCTGGTGGAGGTCAGATGACTTCATGACCTCAGTGGTGCAGCCTGTCAAATCACTTAGGCTGTGGCGAGTGCAACAGAAATGGCGGGCTACTACAGTGTCCTGTTTTCTTCGGGGGTCCGACCAGTGGCTAGACATAGGACCTGCTGTGTGTTGCCAGTTTCCTCAGTGTGCTGCACATCCTGGAAGACAACTGTCATGTGCACAGGATGTGTGAAGGTGTCGTGTGCACATGTTGTTTTGTGTTTTAAGATTGAACGTCAGCGGTATTGGGGTATTGAGAGAAAAAAGATCATGTGATTGTACGGCGCCTTTTTGTTGGATAGTGGCCCGGGTGAGTACTGCTTGGGAGCGCTGCGCGCGTTATTTAACTTAGCTAGAAAATTTTATAATCACTTGCTCTACGCCAGCCGGGGGAGTCGCATGGTCTGTTTATTTACGGCGATTGAAGACCGATGCAAGACTGATGCATCGTTGAGGTATTTTTGTCATTAATGTTTAACTGGAGAGAAATGAAATCTTTGGGGAAAAATTGAAGAAAACATTTGTATTCAAAAGAAAAGAAAAAAGAATAAGAACCAGTGTGGTTACACCTGTAACATTTCTTTATAAAAGAATGGGGAAAAGAAAGGAAAAGTAATATTTAAAGTAAAAACTTATAAGAAAAGGTTACTGTTTACATCTTCATGTTGAAGTGAGTCTCCTTAGTTATTATAGAACAGCACGTTGTTCCGAGTGTGTTGATAGGTTGCGTAGACCTCCGGTACGCACCGACGCTGGAGAAGACGAACGTGTCCAACAAGAGCTCTGTGCAGACAACACACCGCTTGGGCCGTGCACTTGTGGCATCCCCTCGTCTCATCCTGACTTCAAGGCCTTGTGGCTAGACGTCTGCTGGGCTTGAAGAACCTGGGAAGCCTATGGCAGTTTGGCTTAAAGGCGCTGGGTGTTGGGGCTTACCTGGGAAGCCTATGGCAGTTTGGCTCAAATGCGCTGGGTGTTGGGGCTTACCTGGGAAGCCTATGGCAGTTTGGCTCAAAGGCGCTGGATGTTGGGGCTTACCTGGGAAGCCTATGGCAGTTTGGCTCAAAGGCGCTGGGTGTTGGGGCTTTACTGTCTGCATGCGTCTGCTTTGACATGTCTGCTTTCAGCCAATAGAGACAGAGTGGGGTAAATAGGAGTGAGTCGGATGATCAAGAGCTTCTGTTTGTACTGCAGAGTGTTTGCTCTGGGAACAGCCAAGACTTAAGTAACCGATAGCATTCACCAGTGACTTGGGATAGCCACGCTTTTTAAGCCGACGCTTAGCTCGTAGCAGAGCTTGAGGAATGTCTTCTTGTCAGAGCAGATCCTTTGCAGACAAACAAATCGTCCTTTTTCTGTAATCCCTTTTGACCGTGTCTTGGGTGGGATGAGTGGAAAGGCAGAAACATAAGCACATCTGGGTTTTGTTTTTGCTTTTCTTTTTGTTAATTTTGGTTTAACGTGCAAATCCGTGACCTTTCTGCTGATACTATAGTCTCAGCATGGAAACCGGCACGTCCCTCGTTGGCTTTGAACTCAATACTGCCGTGCAGGTCATTGGTTCTGTCTAGAAACTTAAGCAGACGTTCTTCGCCATGGGTCCAGAGCATCAAAATGTCATCAATAAATCGACCCCAGAACTCTCGCTCAATTTAGTACGGAGATGCGGTGAACAGTCAGCTTTTAAGCCAGCCGATTCAGTTGTTGGCAATGGATGGTGCCATGGATATTTCATGCGCCTGTCTGAAGAGCTTCCCTTCACATTTTCAAGACATGGTTATAGGAGACATGGTTCTTGACCTTCAGTAGTAATTTGAGTAATGGAACTTGAGTCATCAGATAGTTGTAGCTGGCAATGGTTTCGTTTGTGAAGCATCTGGCCACGCACTATGTTGCTGTGCAGTCTCTCTAGTCAATGTTGACTATGAGTACTTCCTCTGTCAGTAGCTCTGTTGTTTTCTTCTATTCTTCCAAAATGTAAAGCAGATGTGTTGTGTCTTTGACATGATTTAAACAAATTGTCTTAATACTATAGAAGCCCATCCCAATAGATTGCGTTCTTGTAATGTTCAAACATAATTATTATCAGCAGCATAAAAATGTTTCTTAGCAGTGACTTACATAGAGTCAGGTGTCTCTGTCAAACTCAGTATCCCCATTAACAAACAAAGTGCAGGGGAAAGATTGTAGCACTTCATGAGCTTTTTTCCCGCAGCATTATGGACACAGCTGTAATGATTAAAAACAAAATGGTCACAAACGCAAAAAAAACCAAAAACGATATAAACGACGCTATCATTCATGTAACTCTCGTTTTGCTCAGCTCATTCATATTCATCATCAAGAAGGCAATGGTAGACACAACCTTCTCAGAAGAATTGTTTCAAAGTCAGACCACTGAAACTACGTACGTTTCACACAAAGAACAGGTCGCGCTGAAAATCAGGAAAAAGCGGACAATACAGGAAAGAATATTTTCAAAAAGAGTATTCCTATCTGGCTAGGAACACGACCACGGGACCACCCTGTTAACAAGTTACCTCTGATTTCCAGCAAATTCACTACTGCCATTTAAAATAATCAGACACACAAACGGTCAAATATTCAATCAATAACTGGTTAGGCTTTAAATTTATGAGACAGCTGTAGTGTACTATAGGACTGAGAGAGAGAGAGAGAGAGAGAGAGAGAGAGAGAGAGAGGAGTGTGGTGTGTGTGTGTGTGTGTGTGTGTGTGTGTGTGTGTGTGTGTGTGTGTGTGTGTGTGTGTGACTGTTCAAAATTGGAAAGTTACGCCTATCTGGAGTAAATGTTACTATGTCGTAGTTTCTTTCTTCAGTTGCTGTCGTGTGTACAGGTGTCAGGCAGAGGGCATACAGGCACGCCAGGAACATACTTGTTGGAGTTTTGTTTCCTTCTTTGTTCTGTTTGCCTTGTGGCCAATTTGGTGCTAGGCGAACTGGTGCCGTATGCAGCATTCAATCGGAGAAAATTGGCGTTTAATTTGTCTCACCACTGGAACAAAACTGTCTTGTGTGTTATTTACATGCTCTGGTTGTTTTCTTCACGATTAGGCAACGTCGTATTTTATCCTTGCACTAGTGCTATTAGCAAATACATGAATTCCCGGCAAAACCACTTTTTGTGTCTTTTCGCATTATTCGCCTCCTACTTTTCTTAAATTCAAATCAGGCTTAAGAGAAGGAAATACGTGATCCATACAGGTTATATATTTCTGTCGGAAGAATCAGGTTCTTTTCTATGATCAAAATATGCAATAGTCATCCAACAATTCTTTGTATTCAGACGTATTTCTGGAGCCTAAGAATCGCCATTGTTTAACTATCGGTAGCTTTAGCACTGATAGCGTCTATTTTGTCATTGTGGGATTTAGGCATCAACACAGTTGGAAATTGAAAACCTTTGTTCTCAGTAGGTCAACGTAATTAACATCTTGTTTTCATCTAGCTTCTTTTCTATAAGCCGAATGGATATTGCAGGTGAGTCGTATGTTGAAACGTTTACTGAGAGAGAGAGATAGAGAGAGAGAGAGAGAGAGAGAGAGAGAGAGAGAGAGAGAGAGAGAGGGAGAGAGAGAGAGAGAGAGAGAGAGAGAGAGAGAGAGAGAGTTTTTCTATGACTATTCTCTTTTTAGGTCATCTTTGTCTTGTGATGACATCCATCTCATCTGGTTACATATCTATAAGAAATTCATCTGGCGAATTACTGATGGTGCGCACAAAGATATCTGTGCCAGATGAAAATGTTGTCATGATCAGTTATAAAAAAATAGGAAGAGGCTCTACAGAAATTGAATTATTTAATGATTCTGTCAATGGTTTCGGAGAAAACAACGAGCGGTTTTGGTCGGCGGATGATCCTGATTCTGATTTTGGCCATATCTACAACACCACATTTGTCGATATCAGAGTTAGTTATCGCTGTTACAGCCCAGAATGTTTCAGACTTTTCTTTTCTTTCTTTGATGAGATTGAAAGGCCTCGTAAGTTGAGCAGCGGTTTCTGGAACTGTTCTGTGAGTCACTACACCAGCTTCCACCACCATCTTGCTTGCAACCTGGAAGCAGAATGTGAAGATGGACGTGATGAAACAGGGGATTGTCCTCTCAGTAGTCCCTGGTGCCATGGACTGGTTGCCATGTGTAACCATTGTTACATGTTAGTACGGAGTCTACGTGGATTTTCAAGTGATAAATCAGACCACAACAAGAGGGCTGAGGACTACTGTAACTCGATAGGAGGGAGACTAAGTTTGCCTAAGTGCAATTCTGCGTGGATTGAAATAGTTCATAAGAAAACGAATATTAATATCATGAGACTGGTTCACCTTTGGACTGGTTTGTATTCTGTTGATGTGACATTGCCCAGTTTATATACATATAGCGTGATTCATGAAGATAGAACTGTTCTTCATCATTCTTACTTTTTCGATCATTATTGTAACAGTAAATCAAAGGCATGTTTTATAACATGCTGGGTGCAAAAGATGCTTCATGTCTTGTGCACAAGCAACAATCCACTGCATTTTTCTTATGGTACGATTTGTGAAATGTCAGAAAACAGAACAAATAAAGGCGTTCCCCGTCCACACATTATTTATTTGAACAATACACAACTTTTTCTACCTAGGAGCCAGCAGCACATCACAAGGTGCGCCGATGGTCATGTAACATATAAGTTTCTTTTGTGTGGTTCAAACAGTCACAAAACGTGCATTCAAGGGCAGTCATCTTGCTCTTTCTCTTTTCAGATGTCCTATATCAATAGGTTTGATGCAGCATATCATCGCTCTTCAGTCCCAACGTATATGTGCACAGATGGTTCCACTAAACTCTCATACACCTTGCTGTGTGACTTCAACTATGACTGTCCAGATAAAGGTGACGAGTTCTGTACACATCCTCTGTGTATCCACAAATTTACATGCACTAATGGTCAGTGTTTGACCTTTGAAAAGGTGTGTGACAAAATGTTTCACTGTAAAGACAAATCAGATGAAAAGAACTGCCGAGCTTTCAGACGCATACACATCGATCAGAAAGGGGAGGATGGGATTTTATCTCCTGCCCTTATTCGCTTTGATGGCATCAAGCGTTTCATTCCAACCCCTATGAATGCCAGCGAAGTCTGTCCTGAAACCCATTACCGTTGTCCTGGTCAGTTCAACGACTGTCTGCCTGTCTACACAAGATGCAATGGAATGTACGACTGTTTGGATCACCAGGATGAAGAGGGATGTGAAGAGCCGAAATGCCCAGGACTTTTCATATGCAGATTTTCAACGCTATGTTTACACAGCGAACACCTGTGTGATGGCTGGTCCCACTGTCCGCTGGACGATGATGAACTGTGGTGCAACATGGCCTGTCCTGACACCTGCCTTTGTCAAGGTCACACATTTCTCTGTCCCCAGCCTTTTGCTGCGGCCTTCTTCCCTGAGCTCCGCTACTTGAATGCTACAGGTTCAGGTATGACTCTGTCTGACGTGAACAATAATTCATTCCTTGTCGCAGCAGTTTTTGTGCACTGTTCACTGACCCTTGTCCACCAAACGAATCTGATCAATTTGAGGCTTCTTGATCTCCACGGTAACAAACTGCGACATGTCAATCTGTCTTCTTTTCTTGGTTTGGAACATTTACAGATTCTGTCACTGTCAGACAATCCTGTTACCTCTCTTCACACTGGTTTCTCGTCTGATAGCCAACAACAGGCACTCACAAGGGTGGATTTATCCTATACCGCACTGACAGTGTTTGACACTAAAGTCTTCTTACCATTCTCTAACCTGAAGAAACTTACTTTAAGGTTCACATCTCTTCATACAATCGGCCCCTCTGGCTTCAAGATGACACCCCACTTAAGGGAACTTGACATGGAAGGCAGTCCGGTAAGAAAGTTTCCACCTGACGTGTTCAAAGATCTTTCTCACTTGCGTTTTGTGTCAACTCAGAACTATAAACTCTGCTGCAGTGAAATACTCCCCTCCACTTTTGACGATCGTGCTTGCTTTGCGCCAGAAGATGACATTTCTTCGTGTAAAGATTTGTTGCAGTCATGGACATACCGCGGCTTTCTGTGGTTTATAGCCAGTCTGTCAGTAACTGGTAACGTCTTCTGTTGCTGTGCACGTGCCTTTTCTGGGAGCATGACATCAACAAGTGGCTTCAGTGTGTTTGTCATCAATCTTACCATCGCTGACTTTCTGATGGGCGTGTACATCGCTGTTGTTGGAGTGGCGGATGAAATATTTCGCGGCAGATACCTCTACAACGACCATACATGGAAAAACAGCGTAACCTGTAAGGCCGCTGGATTTGTGTCCCTGTTGTCTAGTGAGGTGTCAGCTCTGATCATCTGGCTTATCACACTGGATCGTTTTGTTGTCCTCCGCTTTCCTTTCAGCACTGTCAGATTCCATAGAAGGTCGGCAGGACTGGCTTGTCTGGTCGCCTGGCTAGTTGGTTGGTTCCTGGCCTTATATCCTTTACTTCCAGTAGCATCACAATGGAAGTTCTACAGTCAGACAGGTATCTGCATCCCTCTGCCTACCACAAGGCGAAATTTCACAGGGAAATTTTATTCTTTTAGTGTGTTTATTGTCTTAAATTTTATCGTGTTTATGTTAGTTTCTGCTGGACAAGCTTTTATTTATTGGTCAATACAGGATGCTGCTTTGAAAACGAACTCGACAAAGGTGTCACGGGACATTACTATAGCGCAGCGTTTGGTCACCATTGCAGTAACAGATTTCCTGTGCTGGTTTCCCATTGGACTGTGTGGCATACTGGCTTTAGCTGGTCTTCCCATTCCCACAGAAGTGAACGTTGGCCTAGCTATATTTATTTTACCGTTAAACTCAGCTGTAAATCCTTTTATGTATACATTCAACACACTGGCTGAGAAAAGCAGGAAACAGAATGAAACTAAACTTCTGGCATGGTTTGAATCTCATCATGAGATTCTTGCTAATTAGAACACCGATTGAACCAAAGATTCTTACATACTAAGATAGGTCAATGGGCTTTCAATCGCGGGGCTCCATTTGGGTGATGTCCCCTTTATTTCTACACATGATAGAGGGCGACGATGAAGAGAACAAAATGGAACAAAGGGAGCGGTTGCGACACTTGCAGTGCAATATTTTACCACAACAGTCGCTGAAAATAGGGACTTTACGTTTTCCCGCAAAATATGACACTTACTAACTTTTGTCTTGTCAGTCAGAGAAGGTCCAATTACCTAATTTTTGTCTATACAGTCAGAGAAGGTGCAATTACCTTTTTTTTTTGCTGTGTCAGCCAGAGAAGGTCAAATCACCTAATTTTTGTCTTTTCTGTCAGAGAAGGTCAGTTTTAACATAAGTTGAGTTTAGGGTCCAGGGGATGGGAATAGCTAAAATCGTGTTGATTGAATATGTGTCTGCTTTGTTTGAGCCTCTGCTGTCAAAGCTTGATAATGATGCAGGAGTGTGGCGCAGCAAGACTAGAACAAACAAACAAACAACAACAGCAAGGGGGGGGGGGGGGGGGGGCTGTTACGATTTTCACGTCACATGAATTATACACTTAAAAATAAAATCAGGTTGCATTTTGTGCCGAAAAGAAAATGAATAAAGTAGGTAATTTCCCATGCACCAGTCTGCTCTGAAACTGTCCATACTCCGTGGTTCCACTTTCCTGACTACACGCCTTCAAAGCGTAATTACTGAACGTCAAACTTTGACAATGTTCACAGCTAATGTGTAATTGCCATCGTTAATTTCCAGCAGCACATCTCAGCTGAGGGGATGCGGAACCTGAACATCAAACTGCTTCTTCTAAAAGCCAGAGAGGACCCGGCTGGGCCACAGCTTGTATCCTCAGACACCACGCTGTGCTTAATCCGGTGACTGTCAGTCGGTTGCTGGTTGACACTGAGGAAGAACAAGTCTTGAAATACGTTCGAACTTTTTTCTTGTTCAAGTGCACATTAATTTTCTTTCATTATAGTATCTTGGTGTTTGTCCTTTTTTATTTTTCACATAACTTACAGCTTCAGAAAAGAATTTTAAACAAAACAACAACAGTAACAACAACAACAACAACAACAATAATAGTGTTGAAAACAATAATAATAATAATAATAGTAATATAACAATTAGATTATTATTGTTGTAATTGTTGTTATCTTTATTTCTTATTATTAATATTAATATTATCATTATCATTATTATATCGCAGATTTTGATCGCTCAAGTTTTAGATATCTTCTCACAGCACGTACAAAAGTACATTATGACTTGCTTACATTCATCAGTTCTTGTTTCATGTATACAATATCACACACACAATACACAACCGGTCCTATACCTATCCGTACCTGTTCTAAATATAATCATACCAGCACAGTCCAACATGTATGAAAAAGAAGCACACTCAGTATTGGAAATCACCGTTTGTTTAAGATCATAGTTTTGCCAAAAATGTATATGTCACGGAAGGGAAAGTGAGAGGTGCATGTGGAAATATATGTAGTCTGTCTCCTTGTGTGTTCAGAAGGTGTGTATGTTGTTTGCATAACTAATAACTTCACTCTCTCTCACTCACACCTTGCGACAACAGACCAGTCAGGTACGGAGGAGTTTACACATTTAGTGCACCATGAGGATGAGGGGAAAAGGACTTTCCTTATAAATACTAGGGATGTCACATAACTATAGGTGAACAAATGAATCAATCTCCCTCAGGTGACACTAGGCAGATTCCATCCACCTGCTGGTTCAAAAAGAATACATAAACACTTTTCAGCAGAAGACTGTCCCATACACAAAATGTAGAAGACAGTTATAATATATATTCCTGCTGTCAAAGACACAAATATACTGTCAATTTTTCAGATATATTGGCTATTACTAATTAGACCCATAGGCCTCTCTCAATGGGAGAACATCAGCAGATTTCTCAACTCCCACAGGCTTTTACACCACACATCAAAAATCCTGATACTTCACACAATCAGAAATACATCATTTTTCCCAAAACATGTCATCATACATTACAAGCGAGCTCCAGACTTATCCTGAAAAATAATGATAATTTTCCTGAAACATAAAATAGTTTACAGGACAAATACAAGTTGCTGACACAAAAGTAACTTGCAAATCAGTCTTTGACCAGTTCTGGAAAAGACGCTGTCAGGGAAAAAACCTGTGCACAAATACTTTAAAGAAATATATATTCCGACCTTATTCCTGCTGTGAAGAGGGAAGGACGCGTGGCGGTAGTCCGTACCACAGAAGAGAATACACCACGACACAAAGTCCAATCTCATGTGCTGTGCACAGAGGAGAAAAATAGGTCACAGAGTTCCAAGTAGCCCACTCCTGCGACTAAGCACCAAGGGAAGGAGGTGGGGGGGGGGGGGTGTAGTTCGACATCTTCTCACTGAGGCGTAGTGAAGGAAGCTGGCCCGGGGGGATACACAGCTCTCAGAAGAAGGAGAACCGCTAAACTGGGTCAGACGACTGCAGGGGGAAAACGTCGGCTGCTATCGCTCAGGGAAGTAGCTCTAAGACAGCCCGCAGCGCTCTCCAGGGTGGATCCTCGTCCCGGTCAAGGTCTACATCAGAGCATGATAAAATAAATCCCTTCTAGGAGGGGGTTAAAAAAATAATCATGCTCTGAACAGCAAGCGACAGCACGTCTGACAGCGGCAGTGGTCGGAGCTCGTCTGTGCGAAAACTGAAAAGAGTTCACTGACCCAACAAACTATAAGGGAGGTAATTCTAGTCGCCTTACTTCGTTACACAAGCGGCCAATGCGCCGATCGTGCCTGTGACAGTATACACGATTAAGAACTAATTTAGAAAATACACCAAACCGAGAGAAGACAATACAAAGAGTTTTAAAGCCGATTATGTACTACAACACTTTATGATTGGCCCCCAGATAGATCGCTACTCCTGACTCTGCAGTCTTTATTGCGGCCATTGGTATGATGTTAATTTGTATCCTTTTAGAGCTTTTTATAACAAAATTGTACCATTTTTACAACTCTCGTGAACATCTTCCTGTCCACTTACATAACAGAAGCCTTGGGGTATTCTTCTCGAAAATATAGCTATGTGTGCATGTTTGGAGTATAATGAAGGAAAAGGAGATCTATTCTTACATATATTGTTACGCTTTATTGAGAACCCATCTAAAAAACATAGCATTCTTACAAATTTCATAGAAACCACTGCGTTTTTAGGCCTACATTTTATGTCGTAACAAGGCCTGTCTTCCAAATGACCTGTTGCTCTCTAGTTTCAGGTGCATGTTTGATCCATCTGTCTCTGTGTGACTGTCTCTGTCTCTATCCCTGTCTGTCTGTCTGTCCCTCTCTTATTCCTATACTAAGTCTTGGCCCCTGATCTTTGACATGTCTGCCTGTCTTTTTTTCACTCTCTTCCTATCTTACTCTCTTCCTCTCTTTTTCTCACTCTCTTTGAACACACATTGCTACAGTGTCTGTCTGTCTGTCAGTTTAAAGCCAGAGCCACGTGCTTGTCAGCTGCGAAGAAGCAGTTTTACCGGCCGTTGAATGAATGTTCATATCATGTGTAGCATGCTAACGTGTACTTGTGAATCAAAGAGAGAGAGAGAGAGAGAAGAGAGAGAGAGAGAGAGAGAGAGAGATAAAGTGTGTGTGTGTGTGTGTGTGTGTGTGTGTGTGTGTGTGTGTGCACGCGCTCATGTTGTGTGTGTGTGTGTGTGTGTGTGTGTGTGTGTTTTGCGTTGTGTGTGTGTGCGTGCGTGCGTGCGAGCGTGCGTGTGTATGCATGTTTGTTTGTGTGTGTGTGTGTGTGTGTGTGTGTAGGCACAGATTTGGAGGGGAGTTGGATGGGGGTAGGGCAGTGGGAGAGAAGAGGAAAGATGCAGGGATTGAGGTAAGTTTCAGAAGATCCGGACCTCACAACTCTCCTCAAATCACCACACTCCTCTCCATCCTGTACTTCCACCACGGCGCTGTTCCGAAAACCAGAGATGCAGTTGGCTTTGGTTTAATCACATGATGAATGAAGATCACTGAAACATGAAGGACGAAGAGTGGGTACTACAAGTAGGGAGGAAAAGAGGTATGTAGGGTTTGGTTTGACGACAAAAACCTTATGCACTTAAAAAAAAAAAAAAAAGTAGGTGGGGGCGGAGAGGGGTGAAAAAGTGAAAAAGTAGAAGGCCGCACAAAAAGCACAGCGTGCATTTTGAAGAGGAGGGGGGGGGGGGGAGGGGGGGCTAATGGTGTGTGGGGAGGGATAGGTGAAGAGAAAGGGAGACCTGTCCATGGCTTTTGCTCATCCAGTGGCCTGGGGTTAAGAGGTCAAAATTGCTGCAAATGGCGTGATCAAGACAGACGCCTTCCTCTTGATCGGTCCCAGTGCCAACCAGCACCTAATGTATAGAATCTTATTTTGATCTAATTTCATTTAATACATCCACTGATATTTTAGCAGACACCGTCTATTAGTGGGTTGCAGGGTAAAAAAAACAAACAAAAAACAAACAAACAAAAAAAGCGGAAGAAATGGCTCGAAGCATGTGCCTCTGTCCAAATGTGTGGTATTACATGAAGATTTCATTTCTTAGGGAAGGCATAGCATCAGCATACTCTGACGGTCAGTTCATTTCACTCCTCATCCTCAAGTCCTCGGGAGTCATTGTGACGCAGCGCTAGATAACGGTGCACCAGATTCCTCTAGCACATTTGTTGTTTGCCAAAGCACTTTTTCACAGAAGTTATGCAATGTGCTTTTACAAATGTTTCCCCGTCCATTCTTCGATGTTGTCAGTCCGTTTGCATTTTTTTTCTTCTGTTTTCCCATCCATCTCCCTTTCAACAGTTTCCTGGAAGATTGCTTAAGCAACGCCATTGCATCTCGTTACATGGCCATACCAACTTAGTTTTCTTTTCTTATGTCAGCAATCTTCTACATGGTCCCATGTGCTATTTGAAGATCTGATGCACTTGTTCATCGGCAGTACGATGATTATGTTCAGTATGTCGCAGTGACAGCTGAACTCTACGGCTGAGATTTATATGGGAAGCTGGATAACACCAGAGCACCTAAAGGCCTGAGCTTGTGCTTCACGGAGATGTTGCGCTCCTTCCATTCAGTTTTTTGTCTGGACAGCGGAGCTAACGTCTTTGAGAAGTCCTGTGGTTTGGATCCCTCACTGCAGAGGAAAGTAATCTGTTGAACATTTCCTGGCTTCTGTCCATGAACTCTACTGTTCGGTAGTGGTGGCGGTGTTGTGGCCAGCCATCCGCTTGGTCTTCTCAACGCTGATTTCCATGTCGTATCTTGTTGATGTTTCGTCCTGTCTTCTGACAAGTTTGGCAAGTTCTTGTCTACTGTTCTGGTTGTCACGATAACCTGTTAAAGAAGATACAGCTGCACAATTCGACAGCATTTTACAGGTGCACTTTAAATATATTTTACCCAATTCCTAACAATTTGATCCCAAGAAAAAGAAACGAAATAAACCAAGTTTCAGACGGTAGTAGTATTAGATTCTCGGACATACCCCCTCCTTTTACACAGCTTGTGATCTGAAAGACAATCACACAAGGAAACACACAAAATAAGAAAATGAATGCAAAAAAATGTTTATTTACAAAACAACAAACCCTTTCAAAATCACAGAATAAAAAACCCTATCAAAATCACAGTTGCACATCAACAAGTAATATACTGATTCCTTTCAATCAAAGTGCTCCAACGACCTTTTACAATGTAAATATGATCGATTACAATGACCAGTCAGATAAACCGCAAAGCACTGACAATCACACGTCTTTCAAACACATAACACCAAAGCAAACTAAACATGACTGATATAAAGAACGCATTTTTATCCAAGATTGAGTCTTCTCACATCTGTGTGTTCAGATCCCTCAGTTCGATAAGGAAGAAGAAAGAAAACAAACGTGTTTAAAACAAATTTTATAAAATGTTCTGTGATGCTGGCACTTCATCAGGGACTGACAGCAGGGTTCACATGTAATCAGACGAACCATGTAAACGTCATGTAAACCTCATGTAAACCTATGTAAACCGCCATAAAAACCGGCTTCTTTTTTAACTTGGATTTCTCAACGTGTTTGTGTCCCTTTCACATTAGTAGGAGGTGCCCACAGGACTCGCACGTGAGCAATCAGATCTTGTAAGCGTCATCAACACGTCACAGAGAGGTGTCACTATCACATTAGTAGGAGGTGACCCCAGGGCTCACACGTGAACAATCAGATCTTGTAGGCGTCACTGCCACGTCACCAATATGTGTCACTAATACATTAGTAGAAGGTGACCACGGGACTCACACGTGAACAATCAGATCTTGCAAGAGTCACCAGCATGTCACAGGTAGGTGTCATCATCACATTAGTAGGAGGTGACCGCAGGACTCAGTGTGAACAATCAGATCTTGCAATAGTCACCAGCATGTCATAGACAGGTGTCATTATCACGTTCGTGCAGGTGACCACAGGACTCCCATGTGAACAATTCTATATTGCAAGCATCAACGGCACGTCACAGGGTGGCGCCTGCAGAACCCAAACAACCACGAACAAGCTCAGTAGAGCGTTCTTTTGTCAAACATAGACAGAGTCTGTTGCAGCATGCCCCTAACTCCTGGGAATCCGGGCTATGGATGGGCTTAGGAACTGTCTCCCTTCCGAGAGGAACACACTCACTGCCGTTACGAAAAGAAATAGCGAGATATATTAAATGTGTTTATCCGTTCTTTCTTCAGAAACCACTGAAATCAGTTCAATGGTTTTAAACATGCACGCACACACACGCGCACGCATGCACGTGTACACGCAGGCGCGCGCTCGCGCACACACACACACACACACACACGCGCGCGCGCGCGCGCGCGCGCAGGCACACACGCACGCACGCACGCACGCACGCACGCACGCGCTCTGCACTCTAGCAATCACAACAGGGTAATTACGAAAACTCTTTTATAAATGCAATTAAAATGACGGAAGAACTGTTAGCCTGCACTTGTTTTCCTCCACTACTTAATTGTTTAGCATGCAATTAAAATCCTTTCACAAAAAACATTTTAAGTTTAAGGACAAATGCGTAAAAACGCCACATAGGCAAATTATCACTGCAGCATGAGCAGTCAGGTATCTCGTGTCTTCTCTGAATAGTGTGTACATCACTGCTGATCGCTAGATCGAAAAAAAAAAAGGCACGTTACAAACTGTGACAAAAAGGTGTACACTTTTTACAACAACTGTATGAAAATGGGCCATAAATGCTGAAAATTGTGGCAAAAATGACGAAAGATGGAAAGAACACAGGCAAAATGAAAGAAAGTAACAGGAAACCTGAAATTACTGGCCGTGCACAATTCCCAGACTGCGGCAATACAAACTGGAATGAGTGAGTCCCCGGCAAATCAACACTGGAGAAAATGTCATATGAGTTTATCTGTCAAACAATTCAATTTGTACCATGTGTTATTTGCCGCTTGCATTTGTCACCTATTATTCGTATATTAATAGGTGCAAAACTAATAGGGGTGCTGAGCTTTAATATACCCCAATCCAGCCTCCCTCCCTCCCTCCCCCATCCCCTCTCTGTCTCTCTTGCAACATTAGTACTTCTGGCGTCAGTTCAACCCCCCCCCCCCCCCAAAAAAAAAAAAAAAAAAGCAAAAAAACTTAACAAAAAGAAAAAACACATCAAGCAACAGAAAAAAAAACACATACACATATGTACAGGAATTGCTTCTTTTAAAACTGCAAAATACACTTCGCAGTTTCATTAACGGATGAATAAATGCATGTGCAAAGTTAAACACATAATCTGGGAACTCGTTTCCGAGTTCTTGTTTGCAATACCACTCGTTAGCTCTTTGGTAATAATCTGTACGTTTTTACAAATTCTAATCTCCAAATCTGCAGTGCTAGTTTGCATTGTAGCAAAATGCACGAACTCATTTCTCTGCATAACGCTCAACTATATTATACAATTGCTTATCTCCAAATCGCAGTGCTATTTTGCATTGTGGTAAAATGCACAGATTCATCTGTATTGAGCTAAGTCTATATACAAAGCGACTGAAGGCTATTTTCCACTCCCCGAAACTGATATTCGTAACAACACATTGTTTCCGATGTCAGTAACCATGTATTATGCAGTCGAAGACAGACAAGGTTCTCTCTATCACAGTCATCTAAATCCTGTAACCCCACTGACAGACAGAAACCCCTTTTCATAACCTGGTGCCAGTTTTGTGGTTGAGGTCTCCGCATTTGACTTATCAATCAATATTTTTTTTCGCAGTAAATGGTTTACATTATGTCAAAAAGTGATTTTGTCACAGTTGTTACTCTCTTTGACACATTCAGGCAAAGGTTCATAACAAACTATCGCGCACACAATGTTAAACGAATGTTGAGAAATCTGCACGATTTTCCAGGTGGTTCTTGCACCTAAACCCTCTGATTTCATTTGTAAATAGGAACCTCAGCTGACATTGCAATGAATCTTCTATTGAAACAATTGACATTTATATCAGACAGCAGTGATAAGATGCTTGACTGGCACAGGAAGCTGTGCCGCCATATTCAAGATCATCCCACAGGACATGATGAATGGTAAAACTTCTAAAGTCACACCAAAGCAGTGTTTAATGTAGGGTTGAGGAGAGAATGCGAACGGCTTGATAGATTTTCTCTACTCCTCCACACTGTTATAGGTGACTCAACACATGGCAGTCGTCACTGACTGACCAAGCGACTGTCAAGTCATCCCAGCTGTCTGGTGTTAAGGGGTGAGGGTGAGAATCACCTGACCCCTCTACGTTAGTGTTTTAAACAGATGGAATTTGCATGGTAATCTGTGCCATTATTTGAATTTTGCTTTGGGATGTGACGCTTGTTCACCAGTGACAGATAAGCGTAATAATTCTGGAAGTTTTTTTTCCCTAATTTCTAGACTTTAACTTTCCAGTGTTTTGTCTTGTGACTCGTTTGTCCACGTTTCTCTGGGCGGTTCGCTAACGTTTATTCAGAATTTTTTTTCAGAAACAGCAAGAAGCTACCATAACTTTCAAGAAATTGTTTCTAGGGTGTTCAATGCATACTTGATGGATACATTATAGTTCTCGAATTGTCTTGAACATCCAATGCATTTCGGCCGGCAAAGCTAGCCATGATTCTGAAACTTTCGATGCCAGAAACTGTTTTACAAAAGTATGGTTTTCATTGTTAAAGAGAGAGAGAACAATCTACAAATTTTGTAGGACTTAAAGGACGCCTCTCTGTTCGGGGACAGCTGTACAGATCATATGAAGGTTGAACTTCTGGGAATAAGGACGTAACCTTGCTTCTACAGTCAATCCTTTATTTGCCTACATCTCATTCAGGACAAATTAAGACCAACTCTTGTTCTTCACCTCTGTCAACATCCCACGTCAACTGAAAGGCTTCAAAGGTAGTTTGATTCTGTATAGTCAGAGTTACCTTTAATATGCTAGAATCTGTGGACTTGAAGCTAGTGGTTTAATGGGATATTATTCCCTGCAGTTCTGTACCATAACAGAAATGTCGATTTCAAGAAGATATCCACACTTCTGATCCTTG
This sequence comes from Conus canariensis, assembly GCA_033310375.1. Taxonomy (NCBI): domain Eukaryota; kingdom Metazoa; phylum Mollusca; class Gastropoda; order Neogastropoda; family Conidae; genus Conus; species Conus canariensis. The sequence continues at coordinate 41,332,339 of CM065724.1, forward strand.
AGTCGTGTTTCAGTCTGCACAGTAAAACAGGTACAGATAAAACAGTGTCAAACTGGGTGGAGAATCGACCGGGAGAGCGCGGACCTCCGCCAAAGTCAAACTGATTCTGGATCCGCTCATAGATCGGATCCGTACTATAGATCCACTCTGAAATTTGAACTGATACATGCTTTAGCCACACTGCATTTTCCTTTCAGTTCAGTGCTGTTGTGTTATCAGTCTCGCTGAGAGATCCTTCATCTGCGCCTTGATCCAGATCTGCATCACTGATCAGCGCCATAGATCCGCATCAGAATTCTCATGTGTTCATTCTTTGGCCACAATTCACCTTTCTACCACATAAGGTTAAACAAAACTGGTTCCGTGGTTTTCACGTCATTTTGCTAACATTTCAGTTCATTCTTGTTGTTTGTATTCGAACCGACCGCAAGAGACCACAGCTGGGCCGGTACCATGTCAGTATTGATTCCAATCCTGCAGTCTAACAGACAGGAAAACAAGCAAGTAAGCATACAAACCAACCAGATTCAAAAGGTGAAAACATAACCTCAGTGGGGACAAAACTGACCTTCAAATTGTGAAGATGGTCATTTGATGTCAAAAAAAAAAACAAAAAAAAACAAAAAAAAACCCATTCCGGAGCCAGTGCTCTGGCACTTTTTATCCTTCTCCCTGTCTCTGGTTCTTTTCAGAAAAAAATTATGAGAACCATAAAGAAAAAAATCCTTCATCCTTTGCACATATCAGAGCAGACTAGAAAGAGAGAGAGAGAGGGGGAAAAAAACGAACGAACAAACAAACAAACAAACAAAGCACCGAATCAATGGCCGTTGTGAAGCCTGGCTTCTTTACGGGCCAGTTTGTCCCACTCTTGCTCCTCCACAGATTTTCTGGCTCGTCTGACAGAGCCGATGGCTTCAGGCTCCCCCACCCAATGAGATTCGCCGTTTGAATCGGCGCTGGACGTGGAACCGAGACGACGACGCGGACTGGATGGAGAGAGACTGGAAGGGGAGGCCACTGCCGAGCCGGAGGCCAGGGCCTGAAGGCGGGGGAGGGCCAGCTGTCCTGTCAACGTGTTGATGTGGAGGTCCTCGAACTCCTTGGACTGTCGCCGGCCTCGTCTGGCGGCGAACGACTTGCCTGGAAATGAAGGGAGAGATTGGGACATGTAAGAGTTAACGTTCGTTTCTTTACAAAGCTTTCATTTCAGAACAGTTGAATGGAGGATGGGATGGGGACATGTGAGAGTTAATACTCGTTCTTACAAGCTTTCATTCCAAACGTGAATGAGATGGATGGACATTGAGAGTTAATGTTCGTTCTACGAAGTTTCATTCCAGAACAGTTGAATGGAGGATGGGAATGGGACGTGTAAGAGTTAGTGTTCGTTTATTACAAAGCTTTCATTCTTTACAAAGCTTTTATTCCAGAACAGTTGAATGGAGGATGGAAATGGGAAATGTGAGAGTTAATGTTCGTTTCTTACAAAGCTTTCATTCCAGAACAGTTGAATGGAGGATGGAAATGGGACATGCAAGAGTTAATATTCATTTCTTACAAAGCTTTTATTCCAGAACAGTTGAATGGAAGATGGGATGGGGACATGTGAGAGTTAATGTTCGTTTCTTACAAAGCTTTCATTCTAGTGCATTTAAATGGAGGATGGGATTTGGACATGTAAGAGTTCAATCATTTCTTACAAAGCTTTCATTCTATAACAGTAAAATGGAGAGAGGGATTGGACATGTAAGAGTTATGTTTACTTGCATTCCGAAACATGATAGACCAAGACAGTATATAAAAAAACTGGAGACCTATCTCGTTATTAAATGTGATTTACAAAATTGGGTCATCCTGTATTGCAAATCGTTTAAAGATAGTACTACCAAAGATCATCAGTGAAGACCAAACCGGATTTATGAAAAATAGGTATATTGGGGATAACTTAAGACTGATTTATGATACAATTGCCTACTTAGATAAACATGGGTTACCAGGATTGCTGTTAAATATTGATTTTGAAAAAGCTTTTGACTCGATAAATTGGGAGTTCATGTTTAAAGTATTAAAAACATTTGGTTTTAAAGAAGACATACGTAAATGGATAAGTATATTCTATAGAAATACTAAATCTTGTGTTATAGTGAATGGCCAGGTGTCAGAATGGTTTCAAATAACAAAAGGTTGTAGACAGGGAGACCCCATATCTCCATATCTTTTCATATTGTGTGTTGAAATATTAGCAATGACTGTCAGAGAAAACACAGATATTAAAGGCATTACGGTGAATAATGTTGAACTCAAGCTGACACAGTACGCTGATGACACTGAATTTTTACTGGCAGGAGACAGAAAGTCTTTTGAAACTTGCATAGATGTACTTGATATGTTTAATTCTGTCTCAGGGCTCCATATAAACTCGGGCAAGACTAGTGTGATTTGGCTAGGGAGTCGCAAAAATTCCACAGCTCGTTATATGGAACATTTAGGTTTAAACTGGAATCCGCCGAGATTTCGTGTGTTAGGTATTTGGTTCACTAATGATTTAAAAGGATGTCTTGAAGTTAACTACTCAGAAAAATTAGCAGAAGTAAAGTATCTGTTCAAAATATGGGTCAAACGTCAGATCACACCTCTTGGCAGAGTTGCAATATTAAAATCTATAATCCTTTCAAAGCTGACTCATCTCTGGCTCCTTTTACCAAACCCACCAGACATATTTTTTCAAACGTGTCAACAAATTTGTTATAAATTTATTTGGAACAGGAAACCAGACAAAATCAGTCGAAACATTTCACACAATAGTGTGAAGAATGGGGGCATTGGCCTTCCTGATTTGAAAACATTTGTCTTATCTTTGAAACTTTCATGGATTCGTAAAGCTGGGAAAACAAAACATAAATGGAAAAGTCTTTTGTTGCATAACTTTCCCAAGTGGGAACTTATTGATAAGTATGGACCAGAGTTTGTGTCAAAATTCACTCAATACAATCAGTTTTGGTCAGAAGTTCTTGAAGCATATAAGGTGTTTTACTACAAATGCATTCCTAAAAATTCTGCTGAACTTCTCGCCGAACCTTTATGCTATAACAAGAGGTTTCAAATGGGAAGAAAATTTATCGTCTCACAAGTATTGCATAACAAAAACATATTCTGTGTTGCCCATTTCTTTGATGATAATGGGCAGTTCCTCACTTACACATGTTTCAAGGATAAGTATGATATTAATATCAATTTCCTCACTTACGCTGGTTACAGATCTGTAATACTTGACTATGCAAAAAAGTCTGGCATTAATATAAATAACAATACATACCGAAACTCATCATTGTGTTTTAAACAACTGTTTGCAGTTCACAAAGGTTGTAGATTATATTATGATATATTGATTACAAATAACGTAACGCCTAAATGCTGCGAAAAATGGGATGCCAAGCTCTCAACATCCCATGACTGGAAATCTTGTTTTGTATACGCACACAAGATACAGGATATAAAACTCCAGTGGTTTCAGCTAAAAATAATACATAGATGTCTGTGTACAAATATCATATTAAAGGAAATTGGTGTAAAAAATAACGATAGATGTGACTTTTGTGGAGAGTATAAAGATAGTATTGATCATGTGTTCTGGAATTGTCATTATGTACAATTGTTCTGGAATAATCTCACTGATTTAATGAAAGAAAGATGTATGAATGCACAAAATGTGCGGCTAACAGAGTCACTGATACTATTTGGTAATGATGCAGCAATTTCTAGTGATGTAATCTTTTATTTTATAATTCTCTTTGCAAAATACTATATATACACTTGTAAAGTACAAAACAGTCTACCACAAGTAAGTGCATTTATAAGGAAACTAAGGAATCGGTATAAAATTGAAGAACACATCGCATACTTAAAATTAAATCATGTAGATTTCACTGTGAAATGGTCAATGTACAAACCATTATTTGTTAATGATTAACTATTTAAACATCGCTCGATCTGTATCCTATGACCCATGTTCACAGATTTAAATGCTTTGTCAACTTTTAGTAACCTGTTATGCTTTGATCTCTGCACACACAGACTACCTAATGTTGCAGATGAGTCTGTACATATGTCTGTTCTGACATCATTATCTCTTTTATTGATGGTTATGTTTTTGTTTTCTGGCCACTGTGATTTACTTTGTGAAAGTACCTTGTGTCAACATATTGATTGAATGTAATCCATCCAGCGTCTCTCTCTCCTCTCTCTCTCTCTCTCTCTCTCTCTCTCTCTCGCTCTTTCTCCTCTTCATCCTCTTTTTCTCTACCCCTCCCTCCACTTCTTCTGCAAAACCTACTTTTCTTTTCTTTTTTCTTTTTTCTTTCTTTTCTTTTTTTTTTTTTTTTTTTTTTCAAATGAGAAATGTGGAATTTTTTCTTGCTTGTGTGATTGCTGAATTCTCTTTTTTTTTTTCCCCAAAATTCCTTATGTATGTTCTGTGTTCATGTAAATGTTTGAAATGAAATTAAAAAAAAAAAAAGTTAAAAAAAAAAAAAAAAAAGTAAAATGGGAAATGGGATTAGGACATATAAGAGTTAATGTTCATTTCTTATGAAGCTTTCATTGTAGAACATTTAAGGAGATTGAAGATTCTTCTTGCCAATTAACACACTGACCTATCAGAAGCAGTCTGCAAATTGTAACACTGAACTAACCAGCCATTGTCAGTGTGCCATGGAAAGTCACTAACTTAACCAGTCAGAAAGAGCCTGCCAACGGACACTTAAATCAAACCAATAATCAACCGACACTGCACACTATGGACACAATGATACTGACTGTCAATATATCCATTGAATCTGCCAACTTCTCGTCAACTAAAACAAAACATGGTCCAATGGCGGGACGCACATCCTGCACAAATAACAAATGTGTCCCCTCTTAGACTCTGATACGGTACGATCGGTCATAACCATTGTTCAGTTCACTATTTCATCATTTTTTTTTTCATCTACAGATATCAAAACTTAGTAACTTGTAAATATTGCCCCAGTCGCACCCAAGTACCTCATAACGCTGTTGTAACACGTGCTAAACCATTTTTGGTTTTAATCTGTCGACCAAAACATTCACAAAAAAAAAGTAAACGAGACTTATAACAGGCAGCAAAGTATTTTGCAACGTTTTACTGAAAAAAATAGAAACAGTAATTCAAAGGCTCAAGTAAGAAAAAAAATTCTGGTCTGGCACATTCATAGTCCGGCCCACCCACTTTCAGTCAGCTAGCCATTTTCTCGGTCCCAACGAGTGTACACTACAAGCTTATCTTTGTCCTTGCCAATCAACCAATCACCTACCATCGACCAGCTGACCAGCAATTCATTTGTCACTAAAAGAACTGACTTTCTCATCCCAGTCAACTTATCTAACCACCAACAGACAAAAACCAGGCTGTTAGCCACACACTTCCCCATTCTAAACACACCTATATTATACTAGACTAACTCGTAGGTAATCTCTTCATCCAACCAAATAATGAAAACCTCACTCCCAAAAAGAATTGTCCACCACATTCTGAACTAATCAAACAACCATTTCTTCTTCTTAACCATGGTACTGATCATTTTCACTCTTAACCAGGGAACCAGCCAAACATCTCAACCAGTCAATTGCTGCCTCATTCTACACAAAGACACGGACCCTTCTCCTCCATGGTGTTGGCTCAGGACCCAATGATGGGGGTGTAGTGACCAAAGGTGACGGGGTAGGGGTCAAGGTCCAGGTCTCCCTTCTTTGAGCCATTCACTGCTGACCTCTTGCGCTTCGATTTGCTGTTGGATCGATCTGAACACAGCAGAAGGAAATACGATCAGAAAACCGCGCACAAGTCCATCTTCAGCTTGAGTTTACTAGGCCTTAAGGAATTGTTACAGCGAATAGCCATTACAGGAACGTGTATACCTTTAATTAAAAAAAAGAGAAGAAAACTAGGCGAAGGGGGCTGGGGGGCGGGGAGGGGGGGGGGGGGGGGCTGAGCAGGGAGAGTGGAAGGCTGGGATTCAGATCCAGTATCTCGGTTGTTAGGCCTTTCCGCTTTCCACTGTACTGTCTGTCCATATTCGGAGAGTGTATGTCATTGAAGACAAGGAATGACAGTGAAGACAATGAACGACGGTGAAGACAATGAATGACAGTGAAGACAATGAATGACAGTGAAGACAATGAATGACAGTGAAGACAATGGATGACAGTGAGAACAAAGAATGACAGTGAAGACAATGAATGACAGTGAAGACAGTGAATGACAGTGAGGACAGTGTATGACAGTGAAGAAATGAATGACAGTGAAGACAAAGAATGACAGTGAAGACAATGAATGACAGTGAAAAAACAAGAGTCTCAGAAGAAAAAAAAGAAAATTTATCAGTGACATAAAAGACAATTGAGAGAGAGAGAGAGAGAGAGAGAGAGAGAGAGAGAGACAGAGACAGAGACAGAGAGACAGAGACAGAGAGATCAAGAGAGAGAGAGGGTTGGGGGCTGTCTGTCCACCTGTTGTCTCTCCACCTTTTCCCTTGTCGATCTTGTCTCCTCTTCCCCTGTACCGGTCTTTACAGGATGGTTTTGGAGAGTCCACTTTACCTGTTATCACCCCAGAGCTCTTTCTCTCACTGTGGCCAGCATTACTGACAATGACTCATATGCTACTGAGTTGTTCTCTGGATTGTGATAAACTCAGTGTGGAAGGTAAGCTTCCTGAAAAGACGTAATCAGTCATAGACATCAATATGGACTAGGCCTCCAATCGTCGAAAAAGACAGCCCCCTCCCCCGTCCCCGGTAAGAAAGACCTCATTAAACAGTACTCGAACAAGACATGCTGAATGGAGTTATCACTTTAATACACGTGACTTCAAAGCAATGAACTGTTCAAAATGAATGAAAGAATACTCTGCATGCTAAACGTAAGACTCGCCTGCCGTAATAACTAAAAGAAGAAGAAGAAAAAGAAGAGGAAGAAGAAAAAGAAATGCAATAATAACAATAATAATAATGACAACAATATCATGGATCTCAAAGTTCTGTAATACAAACTAATAAACACCTGACATCAACACTTTAGTACACATCACACATTTACCACAAGGGAAATAAGCCAAAGAATAAACCCTAATATGTATCAGAGACACTTTGGCGGAACCGCTTTGTGCGCGTGCGCGCTGGCGCGCGTGCTCGTACGTACATATGTGTATATAAGCATGCATGTGCGCGCACGTGCACAATCATGAGTATAGTAACTATTCCTGCTTATACACCACCGCAGACTAAGTGAACAAGCAATCATTCGCTATTTCAATTAATCATGCATTCGGCAACAGTGTTGTGTGTGTACTTGATCACTAACTGGGCGCCGAGTGTCATCATAAACCTGACGACAATTTGGAGTGGACCTGACGCACCAAAAAGTCGCGGTGTCAATATGGTTTTGGCGACAAAGTGGGCGTACTACGTGTTCCAAAATGTCGCCTTATAGCCACAACATGGTGTTGGCGTCAGTGTGACTGAGGCGTCAAAACGGTGCCCTCTACCCCTCCTTTCCAACTCCACCATCCCACTTCTGTTTATTAACACACACACACACACACACACACACACACACACACACACACACACACACACACATACACACACACACACACACACACACATACACACACACACGCACGCACGCACGCACGCACACATACACACACACGCACGCACGCACGCATGCATGCTCACACACACACACACACACACACACACACACACACACACACACACACACACACACACCCTGTTACCCAACCGCCTGTCTGCACCGTCTTTCCTCCTCTCTCCTACCCCTGCCCCGTCCCCTCACATACACACACACACGCCCAGACACTTTCTCTATCGTTTCATTAACTGTTTTTATGCTGTGTCACGAGGCAGTTCCACTTCAGTTTACAGTATTATTGCCACAACCGCCCATAGACTTATCCATCTCTTAGGATGGCGAAAACACCGTGACTCGACTCCCTTGAAGCATGCAATGAATCCTACACAATGCGCTGAGCAAAATGGAGGGAGAAGGATGGGAAGGGAAGGAGAGAGAGAGAGAGAGAGAGAGAGAGAGAGAGAGAGAGAGAGAGAGAGAGAGAGAGAGAGAGAGGAGGGAGGAAGGAAGGGAAAAGAGACACAGAGAGAGAGAGACAGGGAGAGAGGGAGATAAGACAGACAGACAGAGAGAGAGGAGGGAGAGAGAGAGAGAAAGAGAGAGAGAGAGAGAGAGAGAGAAAGAGAGAGAGAGCGACAGAGACAGAGAGAGGGGGAAGAGAGTGAGTGAGAGGGAGAAAGAGACAGAGACAAAGACAGAGACACAGATATTCTATTTTAGTTAATGACGAGAGAAGCAACATGAATGGAACATATTCCCAATGTAACAGAGTATAAAATGATCAGAAGTTTTAAGCCATTTTCAAAGCCCATCACCATGCTCTCTGATCGTTTAAACAAAATTTTATACTCAAGAAGAAATGAAGAAAAAACATTTCCATAATAACCAATATGAACACTGGTGGACACTTTTCGTTCGTAAAATGTGAATAAGGACAGTTCAAACGTAACACAACCAAGACTTTGTACTATACCCTCTCGTCCTTTGGAACCCTTGGTGCCCTGTTGACGTCTCCTTGCCTCACCCACACCCCACCACAATCTGATTCGGCGGTGAATCTGGTCAAAAGTTACCAAATTAAAGTCCTGGCCACTGTACCAAAGTTCTGTCCCACATCCATCAGTTCGGATAAACTACGCTTATCTAAAGACACTGGTGAATTGCGTAGACGCTCACATCTGGAACAAATGCTCACATCTGGAACAAACATCCTTTGATACAAAGGATGACACGCACATGTTTCACCACAATTTTATGCTAAAACTTCTCATAACTTTCCGAGGGGAAGGGGTCCAGCCCTGGACAGCTTCTGCCAGACTATCATGAAGAGACTGCTGATTACTACCAAGCAGCAGGCCCGTAGCTGATGTCCCTGCTGAACATACGAAGGTCATACAAGAACCGCAATAACTGCAACTGCGCAGAAAAAAAATACCCACCACCGCAGCCGACAAGGTTCGGGTGTAGTGGTAGAAGACGTGGACAAGTCCCTGCTGGAGCCATATTAGACTGATGAATAAGGCTGACCGCTACACTGTGGTAAAGAAAGACCTCACAGCTCAGATCAGCACCATGTCTTACAGAATCTGTATGACCGGGGCCATGTTGGCCAGTAGACGTACAGATGGGCCAAAGTGGATCGGCCAAAGTCAGATCCCCTTTTTCTTTCAACCATTTACCTCAAGTGCACAAAACACTGATCTGTCCTTAGAACATCTAAGCGTAGGGTACTCGACGGAAACCCTCTGAGATGCCCACATACACCTCCATTTTAATTCCAGTCACCTTCGCCACTACATCTATAAGGTCTCATATAGCTATATAGTCATCCGACAACGTTGGGATGTTCAAAGTTTCCACTCCAACAGCGACGATACAGGCCGACCCCTGGCCCTGCGAGGCTAACCACAGGAGATTTGTGCAGCCAAACAGAAAGCGATGAATACGTCATGATACCCGACTGTCCAGTTAAAAAAGGAGTCAGACAGCTGCCCGCCGGTCATTATTACCCACAATCCCTTCAGCCCTCCGAATAGATACTGGCACTGGGAGAAACGCGCCATACTCGACAGCAATGGCAAATGAAGCAGGCCATCCCTACAGTCCCTGCTCTGGGAGACAAGTAATGTTTCCCATATCAACATCATAATATCATCTTCCCAGATGGTTGTGGAACCCCGAGCCAGGCTGCTAAAACTGCGCTCCCCTAGTCTGCAAACGTGTTAACTGTTTCGTCTACTAAGATGCTATACTTTAGGTGCAGTTTTAGCAGCCTGGCTTCACAACAACTTCACCTACATACTGGGAGTAACAGGGGTTGAAATATAAAGTGTGTGCAGTATGTAGGTGAAGTTAAAACAGTTTGATTCCATGCCAATCAAATCGAGGTTACTTGAATTTTATGCCGTTTGTCCTTGTATTTCTTTGACTATATTCATGATAAAAAAAAATGCTGTGCCAGTCTTAAATAACGGTTGATTTGTGTTTGTTCATTTCTCTAGTTGTTGCTGTGTGCATGTGCCAAGTGTAGGGTTATGCGGGAAAGCCTGAAATATCTTTTTCTGGGAATGTCTCCACGTTTGTTCTGTATGGTCTGATTTGACATTTCTGCCAACTGAAAAATCTAAACAACAACCCCGTCAGATCGCGGATGAATGGTCAATAGATGTAGTCTCATGACTGATACACTTTTAAAAATTTGTGTTTTTCATATGATTTTGATACCTGTTCAGTTAAAGGCCTCAACTGGTTGAAATAATAATAATATAATAATAATTAATAATTATGATTATTGGGCATAAAAGGGGGAAAAAACAAAACTAGGTGGTTGACACCATAGGTTCCAAATGCTGACAGGCACTTAGTAAACGGCTGTTACCCTATATTCAAATCATTCATTGGTATTATCCTCCACAGAAAACAGTATTGTCATGGTGTCACAGTTAACTTTTTAAAGTTTCGATAATAAAAAGCAATGAAAGCAAATATGAAAATATGTTTCAGATGGCTACTGCCCATTATCTTATCTTTCGAACCTACTAACCCTTTTAACACATGAATATGACAGTGAGCTGTTTTGAAAAGAAAAATGATATCATTTCTAAAAGGATGTTTTGTCATCTTCAGCCATGTAACAATAGAAGCTAGCTTTTGAGGAAGAGGTGGAATATAGGACGGTGGGGTTTAGGGTGTTTCATCATCATGAGCACTTTAAATATGCGTCACTTTGTGACTTTAACGTCATTTAGGCATTACAGTGCTAAAAACTACTACACTGAAGATTACCGACTGATATGAGAAAAACCAGTAAAATTCGTCCAATAACATGATGATTAGATTGGTAAACAAGACTTATATCGTCATTTGTCCCACCTAGCAATCGCCCTTCGTCTGTATGTAGTATCTATTCTTTCATATAAGTCATAAAGGCAATGGGCATTCATGCTTCACTTTACATTAGCGAAACGTGTTAGCCTTTCATTAAATAAACCAATGAGTTTACTTAATGTGTGCAATACCTACTGGCCATTTCTTCAACACATTGACTTGTTTACCTTGTATTATCCAAACTTGGCCTTTCGTTAATCCCTTGACTACGAATTTCACTCGACTTTGCGAACACTTTAAAAGTTAAACTGTTTCACCTGAATGAACACACCTGTGTGTGTGTGTGTGTGTGTTGTGTGTGTGTGTGTGTGTGTGTGTGTGTGTGTGTGTGTGAAATCTTTGTCATATTGATCTGAGGAGAACAAGTCTGTCAAAACCCTGTTTTTAAAGTTTTGACTTAAACAAAACTGCCCCACCTCAGACTGACGAGGAGAGTTAAATATGAATGTCAGTTGGTGAGTTTTTAAAAGTTTATTATGTACACGAACGATATCCTTCTCTTTCAACCCATACGACCCCCCCCCCCCCCCCCCCCCCCCCACCTTTCTCACATTGCCACCAAACTTCCTCGTTTCCCTCTCTACCTTCTGGACAGGCCATAGTGTTCAAAATGATCTTGTACAGCTATTCGCCCATTAATACAGTGATTGTTTCCAAAGCTGGACGGCTCCCAGGACGTGATCACATATTAAACAGTGCCGGGAAGATTTGGACCCTAAGTCAATTCAGTCTGAGCCAAGCACAAGCATTGAAAGAACAAAAAAGGAACCTCTATAGAACCTGACCGTACTTCTATCGGTCTGTCGATCTAACTACCCATCTATCTGTGTGTCTGTTGCTTTGTCTATGTGCTTTTTGCTTGACGGTTTTCAAATGCTTGGGCTGCGAGTCGTGACTTAAGCAGTGCCAGTAATTTTGCTTCCTTTTGTTGATCTAGCCATTGCCAGGTAAGACTCCACAGGTGGAGAAGTGGATTGAGAGCAGAGCTCAAAGGTAACACAAACACCACCATGGTGCCATGGATCTTCTTGAACACGTCTATATTTGATCTCACCGTTGTCACCAGTCCGAGCATAACCCAGCAAGTAGTACATGGGAAAGCCACTTTTCTCATCACGTGGATTGAGGAATAAACTGACCTCTGTTTTGGTTCTAACGCTATCCTGTATATTGGTGTTTTCCTGAAGATAGCTGACTGGCCTATTCCTATCATAACACACAAAATGAAGTTGATAGCGATAATAACTGTGAACCACCTGAAGTTTTGTCCGTATTTGTAGTTTTCGAACAATGCCAGACGACAGAGACCAGACTGATCGTTGAGGCCCCAGTCTGATAGTCTGGGAATAAATGGAACCGATGCTAATGATATACTGACAAACCACACAGCTGCATAAGATGCAGCTGTTGTCCGTTTGTTGAATCTCCACCGACAGTTTGTGGAACAAAAAACACTGATGTGGTATGAAGTAATTACACAGACGATCAGAACTGACACCACACTTGATAGAAGGAAAAGAAACCCGGCCACTTTACACGCCAAACTTTCGGTCCATGCCTTTTCATTTTGAATGTATTCCCCATGGAAAATCACATTTGCTGCCACAACAATGCTAACGTGGAACCCCATGCAAATATCAGCATATTGCAAATGAGCAATAGCTGTCACAAAAATGCTCGTAAATATTTTCTTCACGGCAAGTGACGTGATAAAACCAGTCAAGTTCCCTAAAACAGCGGAGACGCTAACCAGCCAGAAGAAAATTCGTTGCAGTTCAGTTGGTATCAGGGTTGCACAAGAGGGTAGCATACTGTCAGGAGCGGAACACTTTATTTCACTGGAGTGTTTTGGAAGCAGATTCTGGCAGCAAAATCTATAGTCGGATGAAAAGATACGTTTTAACCGAGACAGTCTGGACAAAAGATCAAAAGGGTAATCGGTAATCGTGTTTCCTCTTATGTCCAGTTCTGTGAGTTGTGGCATAGTTTTAAAACCTGTCGGTTCAATATATCTAATCCCACAAAATGATACATTCAAAAGTTTTAGCAGGGCATGTAAAGAAACATTTTACCGTCGAAAATATTAATGCGTGTATATGATACGTTCACTTGTCTCAGGTTTGAATGAATCATCTTATTGATTTTGGTTGTAAAGCAACTCAATGGATTATTTGCTAAATCTAAGATTCTTAAATTTTTCATTTCGAGGAAAACATCAATATCAACAGTTCTCAGAAAATTGTAGGCAAGACCAAGATACCTCAAGTTAATGAGCTTAGTACGCATAATATATCTGAGATAACAACGAGATAGAATCAAGCGTACAAGTTTCATATTTTTACTGAAATCAGTCAGTGACATGTTTGATCTTGACGCGTCTACGTACCGCAATTCAGGAAACTGAGAAGACGGAAATGGATTTGTACACAGAAAGACATGACCTCGGCACAGACAGGACGCGGGACAGGTCATGTCACACATCAGTTCATCATCTCGTCGTGGACACTGACCCCAGCCATCACAGAGATGATGTCCAGAAATACAAACTGTGGAAGACTGGCATCGGTAGAAGCCAGGGCACGTCATTGTCTCACAATGTTGTTCGTCTTCTCCATACACACAGTCAGAAAACCCATTACACAGAGTGTAGACAGGCAGACAGTACAACCACTCAGCTTTGCACCGGTAGTGACTCCGAGGACAGGGTTCTGCAACCGTCATCACCTGTAGGATAAAGTAGCCTGTCCCGTCTAGATTCACATGCAAATTTTGCCCCCTATCTTGTCCTGCCTCTGTCCTCTCAGCAGGATAGGTAAGGTCATCGGGACACTTCATTTCGTCAGAATCATCCACACAATCTGCATACTCATTGCAACGTTGACTTAGCAACACACATTGACCATTAGAGCACTGAAAACCAGTACATAAAGGATGATCACAGAAAGATTCGTCACTGTTATCTACGCAATCTTCTCTGAAATCACACACAAGGGTGTGATGCACTACCTTAATACCATCACCACATCTAAAAAAGGCATACTTATGTTCAAAGCTTCTGAAAAGGAACAAGTCAGCATCGTGATCATCACTCACGTTTGTAACTGTGTACATGCTTGAATGCACCAGTTTTACAGAGAGACTCTTGGGCTCACAAGGCAAGTATACTTGTGTGATATGCTTCTCTGGACATACGTGTAAAGACAGTAGTGTGCATGTAAAAATGAAAGTAGATACACTTGGGATATATAGAAGTGTGCTTGAAGGAAACTGACTGGGCGATTTCAATTCTAATTCACACACAGTCGCGTAATTTGTAGCCAATTGATGTTTGAGCAACATTGAACAAAGAGCAGCAAATTTTAAAGTTCTGGAAGGAATATATTTAAAACACAGTTTGATATGGTTCATGTAATAAATCAAGGTGTTATCAGACCATTTTTGAAATTTGCTGTACATAAATGGCACGACAGAATGCCAGCCAGAATTGAAGCCCAAAGCAACTCTAAAGTTGGAATATCTTTTAAACAAATGCAATAGATCTTTCAGCTCATTTCTGGATTTTGCTCCTGCCAATGTTAGACCACTTCTCTGGCACTCATAATCGGGTAGTATAGAGTAAAGCTTTGTGTCCACAAATGCCAGTTTAAAACATTTGTTTCGAGAAGCCACCAGTCCCTGGCAATCGGCGCTACTGTAAGGACAGTGTTCTGTTTCATCACGTCCATCTGCACACTCTACCAATTGATTGCAGTCTAGATGAAGCCGAAAACTAGAGTAGAAATTTACAGAACAATTCAAAAGTTTATCAACCAGCTTTGTAGATGTATCATTCACAGGGAGCACAGACACAGATATTTTCAAACCAGCATGAAAAGAAGAAAAATACAGAAGGTGGATTTTAAGGTATGATGTAAAAATGATTTTTGCTGACGACAAACGGTCAATACACACATGCTCAGTTCGTTGATGAGTAGCATTTGGTTCTGAATATATCAACTGAAGCCAGTACAACCTATCCGATACTCGACAAAACTTAAGATGTGTTAATTGTTGAATACTGATCATGACAGCAGATCTGGAGGGTAATCCCCATTCTTCGCTGATGATTCTATTGGAAACAGAAATCATATCAGGTACTAGAACAAACCTGGAATATCCCTCTGTATATGTGACAAGATTATGTCGTTTGATCGTATACATGGAAAGTTTAATCATGGGATTGTTAATGTTCAGTAAAAACAGGCTGTTTGTATTGGATTCAATGGAGATATCTTCAAGGGAATGATAATCGCATTCGATGTCATATCTATAACTGGAATACACATATAACGAAGGCACGGTTATTCGAGTTGTCCATTGCCTAAAACCACACCAATATTCTAGCCGATGGAGAACAAGTCGGATATACCTATCCCGAGATACCTCAACATGCAGTTTACAGAATGAGGTGAAATCGTCACATATCCCGAAGACTGCTCCCTGATGAGGAGCATAAAGTGCTAAACTGCTTTGACAGTTTGATACATTGACCTGCTGGACTGAGGCGTTTTGGTTTACCAGGTATTCTACACCCGGGCATATCTCATTAATATTCAGCAAACCAGCGCTGGTAGTGATGGGGGTAGTGTTCATACTCCATGAAGCTGCAGCCAGATTGGCACAGACAAGTAGAAGAGAACGCACTACCGAAATCCCAGCAGTGAAAATGCCTAAAGGGTTTGTTTTAGTAAGCCTTGAAGCTCATGTGCGACAGATCATAGTTTTTTTTTATTACTTAATGACACAGGTTACTATTTGTATGTATCTTATGGAAATATGTGGCTTATGCTTTTGAGCGTTTACGCTTAAGTAATCATCTTTCAGCATTCACGATTAGATACGATCTCTTCAAAAGCATATATGAAAGATAATGATGATGATTATGAAAGAACGAACACACACACACACACACACACACACACACACACACACACACACAATATATATATATATATATATATATATATATGTGTGTGTGTGTGTGTGTGTGTGTGTGTGTGTGTGTGTGTGTGTGTGATTTATATATATATATATATCCTCACTTTTTCCCAACCACCAACCCCCAGCTTGAGGCTGGGGGTTGGGAAAAAGTGAGGATGTGAAGGAAACAATATGGGAATGAAGAATCAGGGTTAGATCACACATTATCATGACATGAAAACCCTTCACTAGCAGGATATGGGGACCATTATAGTCCAGAACCATAGTAGCCTTGGAAATAGAACCATTCATATTGCTTGTTCAGAGGCCTTTCATCCGCTGAATCGGACTCGTCAGTGACACACAGGTGATTGTGTGCGTGCTCCCTTAACATCAAATGGAGATACACCACAGTGTATAATTCTGTGGTATTCTCACCATCAAAGATTCAAAACCAGAATCCGACGGCACCCCAAAGCAGCCAGCAGAGGGCAGGAAGGTAAAATCAGAAGAAAACACCGTTAGGAAATTAGTAGCTTAAAACATAAATCATCATGCTAAGAGTATTACGAATATAAGGAATAACGTGTTTATCTAGATACAGTTTTTCCTTTTGTGTTTGGTGTGAACCCCAATCACCTTCAGTTTTTTAAATTTCTATTTTAAAATGTTAACCGGTGGTGAAATTGTTGGTGGTCAAAGTAAAACGAGATAGGAAATAAGCAGGAAAACATGTGTAAAAAAAAAAGAAGAAAAGGACTTAGACGAAGAGTACAAAATGGACTCGAAGGATTCTCCGTCAAAACCTTCGCGATAGAGAGTACCTCCTCGAGTTTGATCCTCGCTTAGTGTACACTTTCAGCACGTGCAATGTCAATTGCAGATTAGCAAGTATTGATGACTTATCTGTGATTAAAACTGGTAATGAGCCATAATTTGTCACACAATGCTTAACAGCAGTGGTCCCATTAGAATCTGCATACGATTGTAACGAGTCGCATAGGTATAGGGAAGTAATCAATCGAGGCAATGAATCTGCGCAACTGGCCTCGTAACTTTTTTTATTTACCATACACGCAGACCACGTTCGATTTGAGATGAGAAACAGGATGGTTAAAGACTGGCGACATGATGCAATAATCAGAGACTATCATAAATGATAGCCTTTACAAACTTACAGACACTGCCAAATGAAAACTTTCAAAACTACACAATTTATCGACTGAATCTGAAACCTCATCATCAGACAAAGAAATGTTACATGTTGAAAGCTAACACATTAATAAACTGACCATTAAAAAATAGATAATTATCCATGTCGACGATGGTAGTCTCTAGTATGACATATTTGCCATGGGGATTATTGTTGAACGAGAAATCAAGACACAGGACATAGAGAGGAAGAAAACACAGTTTTTGGTGTTGAACATATCTGGCTGCCCTACAGTAGTATTTGACACAGAAGAAAAGGATCATTATTCAAATATTTTCAAGTGTCAGGACACGCTTAGCAACATCGTATCAGATTATCTTAAGGATTATTTTCATCAACTTTTGACAGTATCTGGCATGCAGCCTTATGGGCAACCATGAAGAAGTACAATACTGGTGTGAACCTTATTAGGATCAACGAGCAACTTCATCAAAGAGCTATGTTACGGATGGTGTGCAGTGCGTGTTTTGCTGTCTGACTCTCAATAACACTAGATACTATATTGTCACATCACACCAAGCTGGCACCCACAGCAGTGTCACCACAAACAGTCTATGCACTTGGCCGCATCTGGCGCTAGTCACACAGTCTTCACACAGTTCAGAAACCACTCACGGGAGCAGTTCGTGGAGTCCTTCCAGGGACTCCCACACAACAGAAGAAACACAAGTCGTCGTCCCGACGAACTCTGAAGCCCTTTGATACGCAAGGTTGTTGCTGACCTCACGGACAGCGTCTCCATACCCCCACGGGGTAGAGAAAGCGGCTGGGCATGCACGTACGATGTCTACTGACCCTCGGTCAGCCTGTCCATACCCTCATGGGGCAGAAACAGTGGCTGGGCACGGGCTGCACCCTACACCCAGATGGCAGTCAATTCCAGGTCGGACACGGGGCTTCACCGACACCTGGGGGAACTGATAGCTGCCTTGATTATCTAGCCTACCTCCAACACATTTGTCGTTCTTGTTTGTAATTAACAGTCACTCTTCCAATAATACATTATTTTTACTGGAATTTTGGGGAAAATACCCATACTAAAATCTACTAAGTTTCAATATAGTGGATGCATTACAATAGAAAATGTTCTTTGTGTAAGACCATGATTGTTTACATTGAAGGAAAGGATTTCCACATGGAACCCTTTTTCAAAGTATCAAGAATACCATCATTACATATAAAGGAACGAATTTCGTTTGTCCCATTTTATTAAGAAAAGAATGTTTTTATCTTATCACATCATCACTAGACGCGTCCAATTACATTTCAAGGAACGATTTCAGTTCGTCCCTTTTTATCTTTCCACAGTAGAAAGAAACTCGTGGAGAGCGTGGCAGCAGAGAGTCCTCAGAAGAGAAGCCCCCTTCAAGCAAGTGTTTCGGCCCTTATCTCCTGACACTCTAGGGGGGTTGGGCCACACCCGGTTCATGACTCCGGATGTCCCTCTGCTGCCCCTTTTTTTTTCCCATCTTGGGACGAGCCATGGCTGGGATTCGAACCCATGACCCTCTGGACATGCTCATTTTCCACTTAATGACTCGCGCTTTAACCACTGAGCCACAGGGATACCTGATATTTGTAGGGAAATTAAGCCTTATGAAGTTCACTTTTGTTCCTCCTTGACCAGATCCAGCTTGAACACCTCTCTGCCGCTTCTGCCATTGCTTTCAGGGCTCTGGTTTTTTCCTTCCCTGCAACTGAGAGCTGTTTCATGAGGCTGTATGCAGACGTTCCTACAAACCCCCTAGCTCCAATTTCTGCAGTGAGGACTTTGACCTGATAGCCTTCTCTCCTCAGGCTGTTTGCCAGATCAGCATACTTTTCAGTCTTGTAGATTTGAGCTGCCTCCATTCTGTTCTCATATGGCACCGTGAGCTCGATCATGATCAGCTGCTTGGTTGACTTAGAGTGGACTACTATGTCTGGTCTCATGCCACTCTTGCTGATGATCTCTGGGTGACTCTTCCATTCTGGGAGGTCTGCAGTGCACTCCCAGTCATCTGCCCCGTCCAGCAGACTCTGCCTGCATGTTTCGAGTGGCACTGTTGTTCTTGGCCATGATTTGCTGCCTCCTGCCGTGAAGAATGTTGCGGGTGCTTTTGGAGTCCTGATTTTCCCTTTTGTGGTGTTGGTACTAGCCCAGACTACTTGTACAATTTCTTTGAGCACTTGGTTGTGCCTCCATGTGTACCTTCCTTGAGCCAGGGCTACTTTACATGAGCTTAGGACATGCTCCACTGTTTGTTTTTCATGGCAGAGGGGGCATGCAGGATCGTCTGTTTTCCCCCACTTCACCAGGTTTGCATTTGAGGGCAGAAGGTCATATGCAGATCTGAGAATGAAGCTGATCCTGAGAGGGGCCATGTGCCAAATGTCATTCCAAGTGAGACTTCTTTGGAGTGCATTCTCCCACGTTGTCCATTGCCCTTGCTGGCTCTGCTGGACTGCTTTTTGGAGTCTTTTTTGGTCTTCTTCTTTTCTCATCTCCTGAATCATCATGTCTCTTTTGGCTTTTCCTTTGGCCTTTGACCACCATTCAGTTTTGGTCACCCCCAGTCCCTGTCTGTTGGTCTGTGTGTGTCCTGTTATTTCTCTGATCTTGAGACTTTCTTTTGCAGAATCCATCGCCTCTTGAACTTTCCATTTTCTGCCTGTCTTCAGCTGGGGCTTAATTGCTTCTACCACCTTGTCTCCTGAGTCCTCCAGCATGCTTTGAAGTCTGATCTTCCCTGCTTTGAATCAGAATACATTTTCCGATAATTTATGCATAATAATTTTCATTACTCACTTCCAGAGCTCACCAACACTCACATCATTTATGATACTTTAGGGAAAAATATAAACAACACTTTTTTCCAATAATACAGTGATTTAACTAGATTACTTTTTTCTGATCACATATCAGAATACATATTCTTTGTTCTTTCTACTCACTCCATTCTCCTCATCCTCCTCTCGACTCACATTCACTAACTTCAACTTCCTACTGTCACCCTATGTCTCGTCAAATCATACGATATATCAAGGGAATAGTTAAATATTTTAGACCTTTACTAAGCACTGGAAAGTTCCCAACCACTTGCAGGAAAAAACAACTTCATTAATACAAATCCTAACTTCAATTCAATTATCAGCACATACCTGACTGCCAGCGAGGACCTGCCTTCAGTCTCCCTTCAGGCTCTTCTGAATAAGTTGCTCGGCCGGTTGCTCTGTGGAGACTGAAGGGAAATCCTCGCTCACTTGACTAACACAAAACGCAGGTGAGTAGCTATCAGCTAAACAGGTCAACCGGTTTTACAGGTTTACCTGTTCCGGTCAAACGTGTCTCCAAAATTTGGGACCGGACGAAATACGGTCCGTCACAAGCTACCAGCGCAGTCCTCCTCAATGGCAGCCTATGCGACAGTTTCCGCATGACTGTTCGCGTTGGACAGGGCTGTCTATTTTCCCATACCCTCTTAATGTTTTTTTTGGAAAGACTCGTGACTAGAAGACAATCTTGGAATAGTGAGCATTGAGGCTGGACCATCACCAGCCTGTACTTTACTGACGAGATAAATGGCTTGACTGGGCGAGAGAAAACAAACAAACAAACTTCTCTAGCAGTTGGAACGTCAGGACAAAACATCCGCACCATATGGCATGGAAATCAGTGCAGAAAAGATAAAAAGGAACAAAGCAACACCTAAGGCATAAAAACAGAAAACAAAGCCAGTGGTTGAAAACTTTAGAGAATTAGCACCTTCATGTACCTAGGAGCAGTTGTGGAAGACGAACGGTCCAAACCAGAAGTCCTTCTTGAATGGTAAATGCATCAACAGCGCTGTCACAACTCGAGACCATCAGGAACAACAGCAACATCTCTCTCGGTTCCATCGTGAGAATGATGTGAACACTGGTAATATTAGTCTTTCTCTATGCTTGTGAAACATCAACCCTGATAGTAGATCTAAAGAGAAGAATCCAGGCGATTGAAATGAGACGCTACACGAAGCGCTAGGAAACTCTTATCAAAACTATGTCACAATGAAGTGCCCAGAAGAATGTGTATCCCTCTCGCCCTCGTCCTCTCCCCCTTCCTCTCCACCGTCCTTTTTTGTGATGTTTGGTCTGTTCTGATTTGCCTTGATCTCGGATCTGTATAGTCTTTTGATAATCATTGAACAACTGACTTTCCAATAATATTCAGATTTATTTCACTAAAAAAAAAAACAAAACCTTCGACATAAATAGACCACACAGAAAGGTCCAATCCACCTGGAATGTTTACATGCATACACAGGTATAAACATCGAAGGTATGAGAACATGCTAACGCCTGTTGCAACATTAGTAAGGTTTCTTCCCCATTGAAAAAAAAGCAACCCAGGTTTAAACGACCAAAAGTAAAAGCAACTGTGACAATTTTCGCCTGCTTGAACGGGTTAGTTGTCGGCATGGCATACTGGTAATGTCGACTATATTGGAATCTGTTTTTGTTTGGTTATTTGTTTGTTTGTTTTGTTGTTGTTACACAGATAGATAACTCAAGCATGACTCGAAGCCCATATGAACATACTATGCACATTAAAATGACCTTACAACAACATCAATAATCGTCTATAACAAATGTCAGTATTCATTAGCTTGGCTTGTATTTGGCTTCAAACTCCTCCCTGCTGCCCACTGACAGCACAACTACCAGTCAGATCTCTACTTTGAATGCGTTGTCTTGGATTGTTTCACCCTGGTCAATAAACGTTTGTCTGCAACAAAATGTACCCCTCCCATCAAAACAAAACAAAAGCAAGTTTAATGTAAATATGATGCTTCAGCATATGTAATGATATAAAAGTTACTGTAGTTACTGTTAAACATAAAATCATGATATGAATCGTGGTTCATAACCTTCTAAAATAAGTCATAACATAACACATGTTTAATCGTATTCCACACCAACATTTTGTTAGGGAAACTGACCGATTGTCACACAATATACTGACGATCCACTTGTTTTTTAACTACAGATAATCATGATCTTCGGATATCTTTTCAGACCCTACTATTATTACTAATATGCAGATGATGAAATGACCGCACCAAATCAACGTCCATAATTTGTTAGGGAAACAGATATTAACGACATAACAAGATTTAGATTGGTTCAACTTAAGTACACGACAATCAGTTCAGTTTACATCGTTTAACGATCTTGCGAATGTCTCTGCAAGAGAACTGGCGAAGTGAGATCCGTTTTGTAATATCTACTTTCACATTGTCAAGATGGGCAATATCAGATCATTCTAAACATACCAACATTTTGAGGAAACTTTTTTTCTGGTTTAACGTTTTGCTAACAAGTATGTTCATATTATGAATAATGCTTGCCGAGATTTCATGGGCTCTCCAGTACACACACACACACACACACACACACACACACACACACACACACACTACACACACCGCGCGCGCGCGCGCGCGCACACACACACACACACACACACACACACACACACATACGCACGCACGCACGCACGCACGGACGCACACACACACACACACACACACACACACACACACACACACACACACACACACACAGTCGGAGGGGAGGGGGAAGGGGGGAGAAATATGGATACGGATGTTTAATTCATACAGCCCATGGCCCCTAATGAAGGGGGTGTTGTGATCAAATCGTTTCAGACAGAAATAAGCAAATCATCAAACATCTAGGCATCCACAAGTAAAAGCAGACTCGATATCAAGCAACATACAATAATCAATGCCTAACTACATGCTATACTTCGAATCTTAAATGCCTTGTACAAGAAAATCGAAAAACATTTTACAGTAGTTTCATTTGTAGATGCCATTAGTAATGAAAGTCGAAATGAAGAAGGATGTCTACAATATTTTTGAGGAATGAACTGATTCCTCAGGTCACTTAGAGCGGGGCAGCACAACATAAAATGAACTTCATTTTCTTCGGCACATTTACAAAGCGGACATGTCAGTCAAGTCAAGTCAAGTCAAGTCAAGTCAAGTCAAGTCAAGTTTATTATCTCAATTCGAGAAATTAGTTTGTTGTCACACACATTCACAGCACATAAATAATGATTTTGTCACATCACCCATTTTGTCACATATGACATACGTTCATATAAAAAAAAAATTGAATTTCAAAGTGACTGCATAATATAAAAATACTACTATATAAAATAACATTTCTACAACGCATTTGATAA
>CM065724.1:41360803-41368303 GCA_033310375.1 Conus canariensis
AATTTTCCCCGAACAGGTCCAGTGTATGACCTGTGCACTCCCTACAAATACACGGCTACCATGATTTTTACGCTGTTTAGCCTTTACCAAGCCCATTGTATAGCTTCTCCTTAGCTTCCATGTCCTGTTGTCAGTGGCCTAGTTCTACATGTCTGTTCAGATCAAGCACGTCAACCTCTTGACTTTTGAATAGTCACGGGTCACGTGACCAGCAGTTTCACTGACTTTGATAAAACTGTAACAGATGGATGCAAGTTCCTTGTTCTAGCTGTGTTGTTATTGTTTATCAACATAAATGTGATGGGCTGGGTGTCTTGGCACGAGAAAATGCTGTCACTGTTACATATACCCTGTCTGTTGTGCAACTGTTGATCACTGAGTGTGTTTGGACAACAAAAAATCGCTTTTCAAGATCTACTCTCGAAATTGGCAATACTTTGTGGAAACCATTTTGCACATTGTGTAACTACAAAATGGGACTCATTTAATGGGGGAAAAGGTTAGCAAAACAATTCTAATAAAACAACAACAACAACAACAAACAAAAACAGAAAAAGAAGAAGAAGAAAAAAAAAAACGCTCTTGCCTGGTACAGCGTGCAGAAAACTAAAGGCACTTGTAGGTTTACCTGCTTACTTCTAAGTTTTGCTTAATTAATAAACCTTTAACTAAAAAAAGGCATATAATCGCTGCTCAATGTATCAGAAGAGCATTGCAATCACAGAGGGATGCTAGACTCAGTTAGATCTACAGTACTTGCCTTTTGGCCGGAATTGTTGAGAATGCGTGTTGGTGAAAGACAAGGAGACACTAAAAAGGGCGTAATATGTGCAGTGTGTGGGATATTCTTCCCAATTCCACAGAGACGACTATAGCAGAAAACGCCTTTGTCTTCACCAAAATTGGTACTTGGTACTTGGAGACTTCAATTCATATGACTTAGACTGTCTTTCCAAAATTCGAGCAATATGTTAAGTGCAACACACGCCTGCAAGGACAACCAGACCGTTGCTATGGCAACATTAAAGATGCTTATAAATCTGCCCCCCTTCCAGATATTGGTAATTCTGATCATGACACGGTCCATCTGATCCCTGCTTATAGACCCAAGATAGAGACAGAACCAGTTGTAACAATGACAGTAAAGATGTGGTCTGGAGAGGCAATCGAGGCATTGCAGGGCTGTTACGAATGTACAGACTGGGACGTTTTCCTAGATTCTTCACAAGACATAATGAAGCTGTAGAAGTGATTTCCCATTATGCTGTATTTTGCGAGAATATGATAATTCCCCCCAAAACTGTAAAAATATATCCCAACAATAAGCCATGGATATCCAGGTCACTGAAGGCCACAATTAACCAAAAGAAAAAGGCCTTTCAGTCTGGTGATAAAGCAGAAAGAAAACTTGTTCAAAAGAAGCTCAGAGGCGAAATTCGCTCAGCAAAACTAGAATACAAGGAGAAGGTTGAAAACAAGTTTCAGTTGCGCAACATGCGGGATGCTTGGCGAGGGCTGAAAATACTGTCAGGTCAGGACAAGCCAAAAAGTAACTTTTGCTTTTTGACTGAAAGTAATAAAATCAAGTTCGCTAACGAACTAAATGATTTCTACTGTCGTTTTGAACGTGATGACCTTAGAGGTGACCTTTCTAACGTGGTATCTGACCTTCATAAGAAGATTAGGGAAGAGGATGAATCAGATGACATGGAGGTCCCTGGCACTAGCATTGAGAGACTTTTCAAGAAACTCCATCTACATAAAGCAGTAGGTCCTGACTGTGTCAGTGGAAGACTTCTAAGATCATGTGCTACACAGCTCAGTGGGATTTTCAGTAAACTTTTTTCAAGGTCCCTGAGAGAATGTGTTGTCCCAACTATTTGGAAAAACTCAACCATCTGCCCAGTCCCCAAGTCAAGAAAACCGTCCCAGCTGAATGATTACAGGCCTGTTGCTCTCACTAGCATTGTTATGAAATGTTTTGGGCGCATCATTCTTTCGAAACTGCTTTCACAAACACAGCATCAACTCGATCCTTTCCAGTTTGTATACAAGTAAAGTAGAGCCACAGACGATGCAACCATCACATTACTCAGCAATGCTTACACACATCTAGACACACCAAATTCCTTTGTCAGAATACTCTTCATTGATTTCTCTTCAGCATTCAACACAATACAACCTCACCTCATGGCACAGAAACTACTCACTCTTCAGGTTTCCCCAAGATTGATTGTTTGGATTATGAGCTTTCTTGTCAGGAGATCTCAATCAGTATGTTACCAGGGAACTCTGTCTTCCCCACGTTTCACATCCACTGGTTCACCCCAAGGCACTGTGCTTTCACCTGTGCTCTTCACTATTTATACCAACGACTGTAGAGGCTCAAACACAATGCCGGTTATTAAGTATTCTGATGACACAGCCACCCTTGATCTATCTAACTTAGACATACCTATTTTGATGCTGTAGGTACATTTACGGCTTTGTGTTCTGAAAACTTTCTGAAGAACATACCTGTTGGAGTTTGTTCCCTTCCTTGTCCTGTTTGCCTTGGCCACTTTGGTGCTAGGTGAACTGGTGCTGTATGCAGCATTCAATCGGAGAAAATTGGCGTTTGTCTCACCACTGGAACAAAACTGTCTTGTGTGTTATTTACATGCTCTAGTTGTTTTCTTCACGATTAGGCACCGTCGTATTTTATCCTTGCACTAGTGCTATTAGCAAATACATGAATTCCCGGCAAAACCACTTTTTGTGTCTTTCGCATTATTCGCCTCCTACTTTTCTTAAATTCAAATCAGGCTTAAGAGAAGGAAATACGTGATCCATACAGGTTATATATTTCTGTCGGAAGAATCAGGTTCTTTTCTATGATCAAAATATGCAATAGTCATCCAACAATTCTTTTTATTCAGACGTATTTCTGGAGCCTAAGAATCGCCGTTGTTTAACTATTGGTAGTTTTTGCACTGATAGCGTCCATTGTGTCATTGTGGGATTTAGACATCAACACAACTGGAAACTGAAAACCTTTGTTCTCAGTAGGTCAACGTAATTAACATCTTGTTTTCATCTAGCTTCTTTTCTGTAAGCCGAATGGATATTGCAGGTGAGTCGTATGTTGAAACGTTTACTGAGAGAGAGAGAGAGAGAGAGAGAGAGAGAGAGAGAGAGAGAGAGAGAGCGAGAGGGAGAGGGTGTGTGTGTGTGTGTGTGTGTGTGTGTGTGTGTGTGTGTGTTGTGGAGAGAGAAAGAGAGAGAGAGAGAGAGAGAGTCTTTCTATGACTATTCTCTTTTCAACTTAGTTTTCAACGTCTAGGCCATCTTTTTCTTGTGATGACAACCAACTCATCTGGTTACATATCTATAAGAAATTCATCTGACGAATACCTGATGGTGCGCTCAAAGATATCTGTGCCAGATAAAAACGTTGTCATGATCACTTACAAAAAAATAGGAAGAGGCTTTACAGATATTGAATTATTTAATGATTCTGTCAATACTTTCGGAGAAAACAACGAGCGGTTTTGGTCGGCGGATGATCCTGATTCTGATTTTGGCCATATCTACAACACCACATTTGTCGATATCAGAGTTAGTTATCGCTGTTACAGCCCAGAATGTTTCAGACTTTTCTTTTCTTTCTTTGATGAGATTGAAAGGCCTCGTAAGTTGAGCAGCGGTTTCTGGAACTGTTCTGTGAGTCACTACACCAGCTTCCACCACCATCTTGCTTGCAACCTGGAAGCAGAATGTGAAGATGGACGTGATGAAACAGGGGATTGTCCTTCAGTAGTCCCTGGTGCCATGGACTGGTTGCCATGTGTAACCATTGTTACATGTTAGTACGAAGTCTACGTGGATTTTCAAGTGATAAATCAGACCACAACAAGAGGGCTGAGGACTACTGTAACTCGATAGGAGGGAGACTAAGTTTGCCTAAGTGCAATTCTGCGTGGGTTGAAATAGTTCATAAGAAAACGAATATTAATATCATGAGACTGGTTCGCCTTTGGACTGGTTTGTATTCTGTTGATGTGACATTGCCCGGTTTATATACATATAGCGTGATTCATGAAGATAGAACTGTTCTTCATCATTCTTACGTTCTCCATCGTTATTGTAACAGTAAATCAAAGGCATGTTTTATAACATACAGGATGCCAAAGATGCTTCATGTCTTGTGCACAAGCAACGATCCACTGCATTTTTCTTACGGTACGATTTGTGAAATGTCAGAAAACAGAACAAATAAAGGCGTTCCCCGTCCACACATTATTTATTTGAACAATACACAACATGTTCTACCTAGGAGTCAGCAGTACATCACAAGGTGCGCCGATGGTCATGTAACATACACGTTTCTTGTGTGTGGTTCAAACAGTCACAAAACGTGCATTCAAGGGCAGCCATCTTGCTCTTTCTCTTTTCAGATGTCCTACATCAATAGCTTTGATGCACAGTATCATCACTCTTCAGTCCCAACATATATGTGCACAGATGGTTCCACTAAACTCTCATATACCTTGCTGTGTGACTTCAACTTTGACTGTCCGGATAAAGGTGACGAGTTCTGTACACATCCTCTGTGTATCCACAAATTTACATGCACTAATGGTCAGTGTTTGACCTTTGAAAAGGTGTGTGACAAAATGTTCCAATGTAAAGACAAATCAGATGAAAAGAACTGCCGAGCTTTCAGACTCATACACATCGATCAGAAAGGGGAGGATGGGATTTTATCTCCTGCCCTTATTCGCTTTGATGGCATCAAGCGTTTCATTCCAACCCCTATGAATGCCAGCGAAGTCTGTCCTGAAACCCATTACCGTTGTCCTGGTCAGTTCAACGACTGTCTGCCTGTCTACACAAGATGCAATGGAATGTACGACTGTTTGGATCACCAGGATGAAGAGGGATGTGAAGAGCCGAAATGCCCAGGACTTTTCATATGCAGATTTTCAATGCTATGTTTACACAACGAACACCTGTGTGATGGCTGGTCCCACTGTCCGCTGGACGATGATGAACTGTGGTGCAACATGGCCTGTCCTGACACCTGCCTTTGTCAAGGTCACACATTTCTCTGTCCCCAGCCTTTTGCTGCGGCATTCTTCCCTGAGCTCCGCTACTTGAATGCTACAGGTTCAGGTATGACTCTGTCTGACGTGAACAATAATTCATTCCTTGTCGCAGCAGTTTTTGTGCACTGTTCACTGACCCTTGTCCACCAAACGAATCTGATCAATTTGAGGCTTCTTGATCTCCACGGTAACAAACTGCGACATGTCAATCTGTCTTCTTTTCTTGGTTTGGAACATTTACAGATTCTGTCACTGTCAGACAATCCTGTTACCTCTCTTCACACTGATTTCTCGTCTGATAGCCAACAACAGGCACTCACAAGGGTGGATTTATCCTATACCTCACTGACAGTGTTTGACACTAAAGTCTTCTTACCATTCTCTAACCTGAAGAAACTTACTTTAAGGTTCACATCTCTTCATACAATCGGCCCCTCTGGCTTCAAGATGACACCCCACTTAAGGGAACTTGACATGGAAGGCAGTCCGGTAAGAAAGTTTCCACCTGACATGTTCAAAGATCTTTCTCACTTGCGTTTTGTGTCAACTCAGAACTATAAACTCTGCTGCAGTGAAATACTCCCCTCCACTTTCGACGATCGTGATTGCTTTGCACCAGAAGATGAAATTTCTTCGTGTAAAGATTTGTTGCAGTCATGGACATACCGCGGCTTTCTGTGGTTTATAGCCAGTCTGTCAGTAACTGGTAACGTCTTCTGTTGCTGTGCACGTGCCTTTTCTGGGAGCATGACATCAACAAGTGGCTTCAGTGTGTTTGTCATCAATCTTACCATCGCTGACTTTCTGATGGGCGTGTACATCGCTGTTGTTGGAGTGGCGGATGAAATATTTCGTGGCAGATACCTCTACAACGACCATACATGGAAAAACAGCGTAACCTGTAAGGCCGCTGGATTTGTGTCCCTGTTGTCTAGTGAGGTGTCAGCTCTGATCATCTGGCTTATCACACTGGATCGTTTTGTTGTCCTCCACTTTCCTTTCAGCACTGTCAGATTCCATAGAAGGTCGGCAGGACTGGCTTGTCTGGTCGCCTGGCTAGTTGGTTGGTTCCTGGCCTTATATCCTTTACTTCCAGTAGCATCACAATGGAAGTTCTACAGTCAGACAGGTATCTGCATCCCTCTGCCTACCACAAGGCGAAATTTCACAGGGAAATTTTATTCTTTTAGTGTGTTTATTGTCTTAAATTTTATTGTGTTTATGTTAGTTTCTGCTGGACAAGCTTTTATTTATTGGTCAATACAGGATGCTGCTTTGAAAACGAACTCGACAAAGGTGTCACGGGACATTACTATAGCGCAGCGTTTGGTCACCATTGCAGTAACAGATTTCCTGTGCTGGTTTCCCATTGGACTGTGTGGCATACTGGCTTTAGCTGGTCTTCCCATTCCCACAGAAGTGAACGTTGGCCTAGCTATATTCATTTTACCGTTAAACTCGGCTGTAAATCCTTTTATGTATACATTCAACACACTGGCTGAGAAAAGCAGGAAACAGAATGAAACTAAACTTCTGGCATGGTTTGAATCTCATCATGAGATTCTTGCTAATTAGAACACCGATTGAACCAAAGATTCTTACATACTAAGATAGGTCAATGGGCTTTCAATTGCGGGGCTCCATTTGGGTGATGTCCCCTTTATTTCTACACATGATTAAGGGCGACGATGAAGAGAACAAAATGGAACAAAGGGAGCGGTTGCGACACTCACAGTGCAATATTTTACCACAACAGTCGCTGAAAATAGGGACTTTACGTTTTCCCGCAAAATATGACAGGTAAGATTTAACACTTACTAACTTTTGTCTTTTCAGTCAGAGAAGGTCCAATTACCTAATTTTTGTCTATACAGTCAGAGAAGGTGCAATTACCTTTTTTTTTTTGCTGTGTCAGCCAGAGAAGGTCAAATCACCTAATTTTGTCTTTTCTGTCAGAGAAGGTCAATTTTAACATAAGTTGAGTTTAGGGTCCGGGGGATGGGAATAGCTAAAATCGTGTTGATTGAATATGTGTCTGCTTTGTTTGAGCCTCTGCTGTCAAAGCTTGATAATGATGCAGGAGTGTGGTGCAGCAAGACTAGAACAAACAAACAAACAACAACAGCAAGGGGGTGTGGGGGTGGGGGGGCTGTTACGATTTTCACGTCACATGAATTATACACTTAAAAATAAAATCAGGTTGCATTTTGTGCCGAAAAGAAAATGAATAAAGTAGGTACCCATGCACCAGTCTGCTCTGAAACTGTCCGTACTCCGTGGTTCCACTTTCCTGACTACACACCTTCAAAGCGTAATTACTGAACGTCAAACTTTGACAAAGTTCACAGCTAATGTGTAATTGCCATCGTTAATTTCCAGCAGCACATCTCGGCTGAGGGGATGCGGAACCTGA
>CM065724.1:41373303-41388303 GCA_033310375.1 Conus canariensis
AAGCAAACTAAACAAGATTGATATAAAGAACGCATTTTTATCCAAGATTGAGTCCTCTCACATCTGTGTATTCAGATTCCTCAGTTCGATAAGGAAGAAGAAAGAAAACAAACGTGTTTAAAACAAATTTTATAAAATATTCTGTGATGCTGGCACTTCATCAGGGACTAACAGCAGGGTTCACGTAATCAGATGAGCCATGTGAACGTCATGTAAACCTCATGTAAACCTTAATGAAAACCAACTTGTTTGTGAACTTGGATTTCTCAAGATGTTTGTGTCCCTTTCACACTAGTGGGAGGTGACCACAGTAATCGCACGTGAGCAATCAGATCTTGTAAGCGTCATCAACACGTCACAGAGAGGTGTCACTATCACATTAGTAAGAGGTGACCCCAGGGTTCACACATGAACAATCAGATCTTTTAGGCGTCACTGCCACTTCACCAATATGTGTCACTAATACATTAGTAGAAGGTGATCACAGGACTCACACGTGAACAATCAGATCTTGCAATAGTCACCAGCATGTCACAGGTAGGTGTCATCATCACATTAGTAGGAGGTGACCGCAGGATCAGTGTGAACAATCAGATCTTGCAATAGTCACCAGCATGTCATAGACAGGTGTCATTATCACGTTCGTGCAGTTGACCACAGGACTCCCATGTGAACAATTCTATATTGCAAGCATCACCGGCACGTCACAGGGTGGTGCCTGCAGAACCCAAACAACCACGAACAAGCTCAGTAGAGCGTTCTTTTGTCAAACATAGACAGAGTCTGTTGCAGCATGCCCCTAGCTCCTGGGAATCCGGGTTATGGATGGGCCTAGGAACTGTCTCCCTTCCGAGAGGAACACACTCACTGCCGTCACGAAAAGAAAGAGGAGATATATCAAGTGTGTTTATCCGTTCTTTCTTCAGAAACCTCTGAAATCAGTTCAGTGGTTTTAAACATGCACACACGCACGCACGCACGCGAACACGCACGCGCGCGCGCACACACACGCACGCGTGCGCGCGCACGCATGCGCGCACGCGCTCTGCAATCTGGCAATCACAACAGGGTGATTACGAAGACTCATTTCTAAATGCAATTACAATCCTTTCACAAAAACATTTTAAGTTCAAGGGAAAATGCGTAAAAACGCCACATAGGCAAATCATCACTGCAGCATAAGCAGTCGGGTATCTCGTGTCTTCTCTGAATAGTGTGTATATCACTGCTGATCGCTAGGTCAAAAAGATAAAGGCACGTTACAAACTGTGACAAAAACAAAACAAAACAAAGTGTACACGTTTTACAGCAAATATACGAAAATGGGCCATAAATGCTGAACATCGTGGCAAACATGACGAAAGATGGAAAGAACACAGGCAAAATGAAAGAAAGTAACAGGAAACCTGAAATCACTGGCCGTGCACATTCCCCAGACTGCGGCAATACAAACTGGAATGAGTGAGTCCCCGGCAAATCAACACTGGACAAAATGTCATATCAGTTTATCTGTCAAACAATTCAATTGTACCATGTGTTATTTACCGCTTGCATTTGTCATCTATTATTCGTATATTAACAGGTG
The DNA here is from genome assembly GCA_033310375.1 of Conus canariensis. Taxonomy (NCBI): domain Eukaryota; kingdom Metazoa; phylum Mollusca; class Gastropoda; order Neogastropoda; family Conidae; genus Conus; species Conus canariensis. Next base: position 41,374,889 of record CM065724.1, read on the forward strand.
CAAAACTGATAGGGGTGCTGAGCTTGAATATACCCCATCCAGCCTCCCTGCCTCCCCCCCCCCCCCCCCCTTCCCATCCCCTCTCTGTCTTTCTTGCAACATTCGTACTTCTGACGTTGGTTCAACCCCCCCCGAAAACAAATTAACAAAAATGTACAGGAATCGCTTCTTTTAAAACTGCAAAATACACTTCGCAGTTTCATTAACGGATGAATAAATGCATGTGCAAAGTTAAACATATAATCTGGGAACTCGTTTCCGAGTTCTTGTTTGCAATGCTACCCGTAAGCTCTTTGGTAATAATCGTTCCGTTTTTCCCATTTCTAATCTCCAAATATGCAGTGCTAGTCTGCATTGTAGCAAAATGCACGGGCTCATTTATGTGCATAATGCTCAACTGTATTATACAATTGCTTATCTCCAAATCGCAGTGCTATTTTGCATTGTGGTAAAATGTAAAATGCACAGATTCATCTGTATTGAGCAAAGTCTATACACAAAGCGACTGAAGGCTATTTTCCACTCCCCAAAATTGATATTCGTAACAACACATTGTTTCCGATGTCAGTAACCATGTATTATGCAGTCGAAAACAGATAAGCTTCTCTCTCTCTCTCTCTCTCTCTCTCTCTCTCTCTCTCTCTCTCTCTCTCTCTCTCTCTCTCAGTCATCTAAATCCTGTAACCCCACTGATAGACAGAAACCCCTTTTCATAACCTGGTGCCAGTTTTGTGGTTGAGGTCTCCGCATTTGACTTTTCAATCAATCATTTTTTTTCGCAGTAAATGGTTTATACTATGTCAAAAAGTGATTTTGTCACAGTCTTTATTCTCTTTGACACATTCAGGCAAATGTTCATAACAAACTACGTTGCACACAATGTTAAACGAAAGTTGGGAAATCTGCACGATTTTCCAGGAGGTTCTTCCACCTAAATCCTGTGATTTCATTTGTAAATAGGAACCTCAGCTGATATTGCAATGGATCTTCTATTGAAACAATTGACATTTATATCAGACAGCAGTGATAAGATGCTTGACTGGCACAGGAAGCTGTGCCGCCATATTCAAGATCATCCTACAGGACATGATGGATTGTGAGACTTCTAAAGTCACACCAAAGCAGTGTTTAATGTAGGGTTGAGGAGAGAATGCGAACGGCTTGATAGGTTTTCTCTACTCCTCCACACTGTTATAGGTGACTCAACACATGGCAGTTGTCACTGACTGACCAAGCGACTGTCAAGTCATCCCAGCTGTCTGGTGTTAAGGGGTGAGGGTGAGAATCACCTGACCCCTCTACGTTAGTGTTTTAAACAGATGGAATTTGCATGGTAATCTGTGCCATTATTTGAATTTTGCTTTGGGATGTGACGCTTGTTCACCAGTGACAGATAAGCGTAATAATTCTGGAAGTTTTTTTTCCCTAATTTCTAGACTTTAACTTTCCAGTGTTTTGTCTTGTGACTCGTTTGTCCACGTTTCTCTGCGCGGTTCGCTAACGTTTATTCAGAATTTTTTTTCAGAAACAGCAAGAAGCTACCATAACTTTCAAGAAATTGTTTCTAGGGTGTTCAATGCATACTTGATGGATACATTATAGTTCTCGAATTGTCTTGAACATCCAATGCGTTTCGGCCGGCAAAGCTAGCCATGATTCTGAAACTTTCGATGCCAGAAACTGTTTTACAAAAGTATGGTTTTCATTGTTAAAGAGAGAGAGAACAATCTACGAATTTTGTAGGACTTAAAGGACGCCTCTCTGTTCGGGGACAGCTGTACAGATCATATGAAGGCTGAACGTCTGGGAATAAGGACGTAACCTTGCTTCTACAGTCAATCCTTTATTTGCCTACATCTCATTCAGCGACAAATTAAGACCAACTCTTGTTCTTCACCTCTGTCAACATCCCACGTCAACTGAAAGGCTTCAAAGGTAGTTTGATTCTGTATAGTCAGAGTTACCTTTAATATGCTAGAATCTGTGGACTTGAAGCTAGTGGTTTAATGGGATATTATTCCCTGCAGTTCTGTACCATAACAGAAATGTCGATTTCAAGAAGATATCCACACTTCTGATCCTTGAGTCGTGTTTCAGTCTGCACAGTAAAGCAGATACAGATAAAACAGTGTCAAACTGGATGGAGAATCGACCGGGAGAGCGCGGACCTCCGCCAAACTCAAACTGATTCTGGATCCGCTCATAGATCGGATCCGTACTATAGATCCACTCTGAAATTTGAACTGATACATGCTTTAGCCACACTGCATTTTCCTTTCAGTTCAGTGCTGCTGTGTTATCAGTCTCGCTGAGAGATCCTTCATCTGCGCCTTGATCTAGATCTGCATCACTGATCAGCGCCATAGATCCGCATCAGAATTCTCAGGTGTTCATTCTTTGGCCACAATTCACCTTTCTACCACATAAGGTTAAACAAAACTGGTTCCGTGGTTTTCACGTCATTTTGCTAACATTTCAGTTCATTCTTGTTGTTTGTATTCGAACCGACCGCAAGAGACCACAGCTTGGCCGGTACCATGTCAGTATTGATTCCAATCCTGCAGTCTAACAGACAGGAAAACAAGCAAGTAAGCATACAAACCAACCAGATTCAAAAGGTGAAAACATAACCTCAGTGGAGACAAAACTGACCTTCAAATTGTGAAGATGGTCATTTGATGTCAAAAAAAAAAAAAAAAAAAAAAAAAAAACCATTCCGGAGCCAGTGCTCTGGCACTTTTTATCCTTCTCCCTGTCTCTGGTTCTTTTCAGAAAAAAATTATGAGAACCATAAAGAAAAAAATCCTTCATCCTTTGCACATATCAGAGCAGACTAGAAAGAGAGAGAGAGAGGGGGGGGGGGGGAAACGAACGGACAAACAAACAAACAAACAAAGCACCGAATCAATGGCCGTTGTGAAGCCTGGCTTCTTTACGGGCCAGTTTGTCCCACTCTTGCTCCTCCACAGATTTTCTGGCTCGTCTGACAGAGCCGATGGCTTCAGGCTCCCCCACCCAATGAGATTCGCCGTTTGAATCGGCGCTGGACGTGGAACCGAGACGACGACGCGGACTGGATGGAGAGAGACTGGAAGGGGAGGCCACTGCCGAGCCGGAGGCCAGGGCCTGAAGGCGGGGGAGGGCCAGCTGTCCTGTCAACGTGTTGATGTGGAGGTCCTCGAACTCCTTGGACTGTCGCCGGCCTCGTCTGGCGGCGAACGACTTGCCTGGAAATGAAGGGAGAGATTGGGACATGTAAGAGTTAACGTTCGTTTCTTTACAAAGCTTTCATTTCAGAACAGTTGAATGGAGGATGGGATGGGGACATGTGAGAGTTAATGTTCGTTTCTTACGAAGCTTTCATTCCAGAACAGTTGAATGGAGGATGGGAATGGGACATGTAAGAGTTAGTGTTCGTTTATTACAAAGCTTTCATTCTTACAAAGCTTTCATTCCAGAACAGTTGAATGGAGGATGGGAATGGGACATGTAAGAGTTAGTGTTCGTTATTACAAGCTTTCATTCTTTACAAAGTTTTATTCAGAACAGTTGAATGGAGGATGGAAATGGGAAATGTGAGAGTTAATGTTCGTTTCTTACAAAGCTTTTATTCCAGAACAGTTGAATGGAGGATGGAAATGGGACATGCAAGAGTTAATATTCATTTCTTACAAAGCTTTTATTCCAGAACAGTTGAATGGAAGATGGGATGGGGACATGTGAGAGTTAATGTTCGTTTCTTACAAAGCTTTCATTCTAGTGCATTTAAATGGAGGATGGGATTTGGACATGTAAGAGTTCAATCATTTCTTACAAAGCTTTCATTCTATAACAGTAAAATGGAGAGAGGGATTGGACATGTAAGAGTTATGTTTATTTCTTACAAAGCTTTCATTCTAGAACAGTCAAAAGGAGAATGGATTGGGACATGTAAGAATTAATGTTCATTTCCTACAAAGCTTTCACTCTAGAACCTTTCGACATTAAGAGTTTAAGTTCATTTCTTACAAAGCTTTCATTTCAGAACAGTAAAATGGGAAATGGGATTAGGACATATAAGAGTTAATGTTCATTTCTTATAAAGCTTTTATTGTAGAACATTTAAGGAGATTGAAGATTCTTCTTGCCAATTAACACACTAACCTATCAGAAGCAGTCTGCAAATTGTAACACTGAACTAACCAGCCATTGTCAGTGTGCCATGGAAAGTCACTAACTTAACCAGTCAGAAAGAGCCTGCCAACGGACACTTAAATCAAACCAATAATCAACCGACACTGCACACTATGGACACAATGATACTGACTGTCAATATATCCATTGAATCTGCCAACTTCTTGTCAACTAAAACAAAACATGGTCCAATGGCGGGACGCACATCCTGCACAAATAACAAATGTGTCCCCTCTTAGACTCTGATACGGTACGATCGGTCATAACCATTGTTCAGTTCACTATTTCATCATTTTTTTTTCATCTACAGATATCAAAACTTAGTAACTTGTAAATATTGCCCCAGTCGCACCCAAGTACCTCATAACGCTGTTGTAACACGTGCTAGACCATTTTTGGTTTTAATCTGTCGACCAAAACATTAAAAAAAAAAAACGTAAACGAGACTTATAACAGGCAGCAAAGTATTTTGCAACGTTTTACTGAAAAAAAAAAAAGAAACAGTAATTCAAAGGCTCAAGTAAGAAAAAAAATTCTGGTCTGGCACATTCATAGTCCGGCCCACCCACTTTCAGTCAGCTAGCCATTTTCTCGGTCCCAACTAGTGTACACTATAACATTATCTTTCTCCTTGCCAATCAACCGATCACCTACCGTCAACCAATGACCACCATTCATTTGTCACTAAGATACTGACTTTCTTATTCCAAATCAACCTATCCAACCACCCACGGACATAAGCCAGTCTGTTAGCCACACACTTCCCCATTCTTAACAACAAAACACACCAATAATTATCCCAGACTAACTCGTAGGTAATCCCTTTATCCAACCAAACAATGAAAACCTCACTCCCAAACAGAATTCTCTCACATTCTGAACTAATCAAAGAACCATTTCTCCTTCTTAACCATAGCACTGATCATTTTCACTCTTAACCAGGGAACCAGCAAAACACCCCAACCAGTCAATTGCTGCCTCATTCTACACAAAGACACAGACCCTTCTCCTCCATGGTGTTGGCTCTGGACCGGATGATGGGCGTGTGGTGACCAAAGGTGACGGGGTAGGGGTCAAGGTCCAGGTCTCCCTTCTTTGGGCCATTCGCTGCTGACCTCTTGCGCTTCGACTGGCTGTTGGATCGATCTGAACACAGCAAAAGGAAATACGATTTAAAAAAAAATAAATAAAACACGCGCACAAGTCCACCTTCAGCTTGAGTTTACTACCCCTTAAGGATTTATTACAGTGAATAGTATTACAGGAACGTGTATACCTTGAATACAAAAAAGAAAACTAGGCGAAGGGGGCTGGGGGAGGAGGGGGGGGGGGGGGGGGGGACTGAGCGGGTAGAGTGGAAGGCTGGGATTCAGATCCAATATCCTAACCAATCGGTTGTTAGGTCTTTCCCTTTTCCACAGTACTGCCTGTCCATATTCGGAGAGTGTACGACATTGAAGACAAGAAATGACAGTGGAGACCATGAACGACAGTAAAAACAATGAATGACAGTGAAAACAATGAATGACAGTGAAAACAATGAATGACAGTGAAAACAATGAATAACAGTGAAAACAATGAATGACAGTGAAAACAATGAATAACAGTGAAGACAATGAATGAAGACAATGAATGACAGTGAAGACAATGAATGAAGACAATGAATGACAGTGAAGACAATGAATGACAGTGAAGACAATGAATGAAAACAATGAATGACAGTGAAGACAATGAATGAAGACAATGAATGACAGCGAAGACAATGAATGAAGACAATGAATGACAGTGAAGACAATGAATGAAGACAAGGAATGACAGCGAAGACAATGAATGACAGTGAAGACAATGAATGACAGTGAAGACAATGAATGAAAACAATGAATGACAGTGAAGACAATGAATGAAAACAATGAATGACAGTGAAGACAATGAATGAAGACAAGGAATGACAGTGAAGACAATGAATGAAGACAATGAATAACAGTGAAGACAATGAATGAAGACAATGAATAACAGTGAAGACAATGAATGAAGACAATGAATGACAGTGAAGACAATGAATGACAGTGAAGACAATGAATGACAGTGAAGACAAGGAATGACAGTGAGGACAAGGAATGACAGTAAGGACAAGGAATGACAGTTAAGACAATGGGTGACAGTGAGAACAAAGAATGACAGTGAAGACAATGAATGACAGTAAGGACAAGGAATGACAGTGAAGACAATGAATGACAGTGAAGACAATGAATGACAGTGAAGACAAGGAATGACAGTGAAGACAATGAATGACAGTGAAGACAATGGGTGACAGTGAAGACAATGGATGACAGTGAAGACAAGGAATGACAGCGAAGACAATAAATGACAGCGAAGACAATGGATGACAGTGAGGAGAGTGAATGACAGTGAAGACAATGAATGACAGTGAAGACAATGAATGACAGTAAAGACAATGAATGACAGTGAAGACAATGAATGACAGTGAAGACAATAAATGACAGTAAAGACAATGAATGACAGTGAGGAGAGTGAATGACAGTGAAGACAATGAATGACAGTGAAGACAATGAATAACAGTGAAGACAATGAATGACAGTGAGGAGATTGTATGACAGTGAAGACAATGAATGACAGTGAAGACAATGAATAACAGTGAAGACAATGAATAACAGTGAAGACAATGAATGACAGTGAGGAGAGTGTATGACAGTGAAGACAATGAATGACAGTGAAGACAATGACGACACTTGAAAGACAGTGAGGACAATGAATGACAGTGAGGAGAGTGTATGACAGTGAAGACAATGAATGACAGTGAAGACAATGACGACAATTGAAAGACAGTGAAGACAATGAATGACAGTGAAGACAATGAATGACAGTGAAGAGAGTGTATGACAGTGAAGACAATGAATGACAGTGAGGACAAGGAATGACAGTGAAGACAATGGATCACAGTGAGGACAAGGAATGACAGTGAAGACAATGAATGACAGTGAGGACAAGGAATGACAGTGAAGACAATGAATGACAGTGAGGACAAGGAATGACAGTGAAGACAATGAATGACAGTGAAGACAGTGAATGACGGTGAAGACAATGAATGACAGCGAAGACAATGAATGACAGTGAGGAGAGTGTATGACAGTAAAGACAATGGATGGCAGTGAAGACATTGAATGACAGTGAAGACAATGAATGACAGTGAAGAAAAGGAATGACAGTGAAGACAATGAATGACAGTGAGGAGAGTGTATGACAGTGAAGACAATGAATGACAGTGAGGACAATGAATGACAGTGAGGACAATGAATGACAGTGAAGACATTGAATGACAGTGAGGACAATGAATGACAGTGAATACAATGAATAACAGTGAGGAGAGTGTATGAAAGTGAAGACAATGAATGACAGTGAGGACAATGAATGACAGTGAGGAGAATGAATGACAGTGAGGACAATGAATGACAGTGAGGACAATGAATGACAGTGAGGAGAGTGTATGAAAGTGAAGACAATGAATGACAGTGAGGACAATGAATGACAGTGAGGACAATGAATGACAGTGAAGACAATGAATGACAGTGAAGATAATAAACGCAGCAACGGTCTCAGAGGGTGGGGGTGGGGGGAGGGGGGGGGGGGGGCGACTTCGTAATGAAAGACACGACTCCGTCTGTGAAGTTTGGTTTTTCTGATGTTTTATAATGGCAATTTGCAAGAAAAGATAATACCTTTTTCAGTCCAATATTATGACTGTTTTTCATCTCCATCCTGTGTGTTTGAAGGAGACGATGAATTCCATGGGTGTTCTTGAATGGAAGAGGAGCTGAACTTTCCCATGACCTTCGTTTCGTCGGTTTTTCTCCTATAATTAATTTTTTTTTTAAATAAACCGACTGTCAGTTTTTAGCGGGAAGGAAACACTGGTTGATTCTGTCTTCGTTCCATTGCAAAATGCCTCCTTTGTTTCCACAAACATCAAGTTGGCACCCTCCATGATATCTGACATGCATAAATCCATTATTTTATACGCAGGTACAGCAACACACACCCTCCATTCAGGCAGAGATGTAAACATCCCTAATCTAACACATGTGCACAAGCACATAAACCCCTCATTTAACGCACAGGTCACAGATCCGTGTTTTAACTAATACACAGGTACATCCGCACAGATCCATCATTTGAAACACCGGTCCACACCACTGACCGTCATTTGATATAAAGATACGCGTGCACATATCCAACATTTAACATAAGTGCATGATTACAGATTTCTCGTTTGACGTGCATGTACTTAGTTAAAGATTCCTGATTTAAAATAGAGGTTCTTCATTTACATAGTCTGTCTTCGATCGCTAAATCTTTCCTTAATTCACTGTCTCTTCTTCGTTTACATAGACTATCCTTCAATCAATCAATCTCTCCCCATTCACTCAGTCTCTCCTTCGTTCACAATATTCTCTCTTTCCACCGCCCAGTTTCTTCTTCAATTAATCTGTCTTTCATCACTCAGATCTTTTGATTAGTCTCGCCTTTAGTCAATCACTCTCTCCTTCAATTACCCAGCCTCTCCTTCGGTCAATAAGTCTCTCCTTCAGTCAGTCAATAAATCTCTCCTTCAGTCAGGCAATAAGTCTCTCCTTCAATCGGTCAATAAGTCTCTCCTTCAGTCAGTCAATAAGTCTCTCCTTCAATCATTCAATAAGTCTCTCCTTCAGTCAGTCAATAGTCTCTCCTTCAACTACTCACTAAGTCTCTCCTTCAGTCAGTCACTAAATCTCTCCTTCAATCAGTCAATAAGTCTATCCTTCAGTCAGTCAAAAAGTCTCTCCTTCAATCAGTCAATAAGTTTCTCCTTCAGTTAGTCAATAAGTCTCTCCTTCAGTCAGTCAATAAGTCTCTCCTTCAGTCAGTCAATAAGTCTCTCCTTCAATCAGTCAATAAGTCTCTCCTTCAGTCAGTCAAAAAGTCTCTCCTTCAATCAGTCAAGAAGTCTCTCCTTCAGTTAGTCAATAGGTCTCTCCTTCAATCATTCAATAAGTCTCTCCTTCAGTCAGTCAATAAGTCTCTCCTTCAGTCAGTCAATAAGTCTCTCCTTCAGTCAGTCAATAAGTCTCTCCTTCAATCAGTCAATAAGTCTCTCCTTCAGTCAGTCAATAAGTCTCTCCTTCAGTCAGTCAAAAAGTCTCTCCTTCAATCAGTCAAGAAGTCTCTCCTTCAGTTAGTCAATAGGTCTCTCCTTCAATCAGTCAATAAGTCTCTCCTTCAGTCAGTCAATAAGTCTCTCCTTCAATCAGTCAATAAGTCTCTCCTTCAGTCAGTCAATAAGTCTCTTCTCCGGTCAGCCAGTCTCTCCTCCAATCGCTCAGTCTCTCCTTAACTCAGTCTCTCCTTAAGTCAGTCTCCCCTTTGGTACCCTGATCAATCTGCCAACAGTCACTCTACAAGTTTAGCCAGGGAACTTGGGATCGCCGATAGGCAAACAGACCCGGCAGTGTGCAAACTGAGGAAGTGTGTTTGTGAGTGAAGAAAGCCAGACAAGTCACTGCCAGGACAGCGGCGCGTGTGCCGATAAAAGCCACTCCATCAGTGGGGCAAACAGAGCCGGGCATTGCTGGACTCGCAGTTGAGGGACCCCTGTTTTCACCATTCCTAGCATTTCACACTGACACGGACACGTCCTGTTTCTTCCAAAAATAACGTTCGATGATTCGGCTGGAAAATGGTTTCCAAGTGGTGTGACCACAGGCGGAAATTGAAACAAGCAAAAACAGAATCACCGCGCTGCTAAACGACAGAACAAACAAATTACTAAACGAAAACAATGCGTTTCGACCTATTTAGTCTTCTTCAGGCGAGACAAATGGCTACAGTCGGACACTGAAACAAGCCAAAACAGAACCACAGCGCCGCCAAACGACAGAACAAAACGAATCACTTAACGAACACAACGCGTTTCCACCTATTTAGTCTTCTTCAGGCGAGACAAATGGCTACCATTGGACACTGAAACAAGCCAAAACAGAACCACAGCGCCGCCAAACGACAGAACAACACGAATCACGAAACAAACCCAACGCGTTTCGACCTATTTGGTTTTCATCAGGCAAGACAAATAACATTTCCAGACAATGGAAACAAAGGATGAACGCTTACTTATCTCTTCGAACTGGGTGCAAATTTTGATCTTGGTGAACGATCAAAATCTCGGAATGGAGCCGAGGCCACAAAGAAAAACAACACGGGTCAAAATAACAACATTAATGATCATAAATTAAAGAAACTACGACTACTACTACGACTACAACTACTACTACGACTACTACTACTACTACTACTGCTGCTGCTGCTGCTGCTATTGCTGCTGCTGTTACTACTACTACCGCTACTACTACTACTGGTAGATAATCATAATGTAATAATACTGACAATAACGATAGTAGTAATAGTAATAGTAGTAGTAATGATAATAATAACAATAACAACAATACTAATAAAAGGAGAGGAAGAAGAGGAATGAGAGGATAGTTAGATGATATGGTTATGGTGGCAATGATAGAAATAATAACAATTACAATAATGATGATAATAATAATATGACAATAATAATAATGATAATGATAATAATACTGATACGCTTAACAACAACAATAATAATAATAATAATGAGGATGATGATGATGATGATAATAATAATGATAATAATAATGATGATGATGATAATGATCATAATAATGATAATGATGATGACTCAATTGTCCTATTTCTGCCACTACTACTGATAATAACATAATCAATAATAATGATGATGATGATAATGATGATGATGATGATGATGATGATGATGATGATGATGATAACAACAATAATAGGTGAAAAGAAAAAAGTGATCAAATAGTAGAAAACTTGCCAAGAAACCCACCCTGCCGATTTCTGTTATTACACAACAGGATGCTGTGTGTACCAATAAAACTGATCAAAGGATGACAAGCTGTGTCAGACACACGATGGACAAAGAAGGGTAACGAACATTATAGAAACTACTCCACTTAAAAGCCTTACCTCTCATGGACGAGATGATGGCCGTTTTGGTTTTGTCTATCTTCATTAACTTCAGCTGTTCCCGTAACTGTTTCTCCTCCCGACTCAGTTCTGCTGTGGCCATCTTCCGCTCCACCTCGATCCCCAGTGTCTTCTTCATTAGAGAGTTCCTTCGTGCCGAGTTCTTCACCTGGCAGTCTTTGTAGCTCTTGCTGCTCTCCTTCATGAAGCGATCCACGTCCCCCATTGTGGCCGACAGTATCCGTGGGTTCGTTTGGCTGTGATCTGTGGTGATGTGAAGAGTGGGAGAAATGCAAGAGCTTTTCTTTCTCAAAGCTTTTCAGTCTGACAAAAGCTTTAGACGTTAGAAATCAGTTGACAAAAACCACCTGTGTCATGGTCACCAGGACGGAGTACACTGCGTTCTTTTAGACAGAATATTCTTACCGCCGATTATACATAAGTGCATTTAGTTTAGGTTTATTTTATTTGTACCAAATGAAATGCATGTCTCGTCACCTGCTGTGCTGCGTATTAGCTACAATTGACCGAAATCTACCCTGCTAATTTACATCGTTACACAACAGGATGTTGTGTGTACCAATACAACTGATCAAAGGATGACAGGCTGTGTCAAACACACGATGGACAAAATTTAATGAGCCAGCAATGAGTTCAACGTGCCAAACTCTGGAACTTGCAGCACAAACAGCTAATATAACAGTGCCTGTGGCTGAGGCAGGTATGGCTGTGTCACAGCATCGAAAGCAGAAATACTGTAAACTGGTTCATCATCGTCACACAGAGGTACATCTTGTGGAGATGGTGGTCCATTGGTGTCTCAGCACGGAACAGCCGCTAAGACTGACGAAGTTCACTTCCTTTGTTGTTCACGTGTCAGTAGTTCCCCATTTGATCAGCAGCTCTGCGAAGTTCCAGATACTCACGGTCTGCAACAACACCAAAGTAAGTGTCTTTTGTATAGTCTGCAATGTTATTCAGTTATGACAAAAAACACGCGATATCGACAAACGATCATATTATCAATGAACAGTGACGTTTGCTTTGAGGAAAAGAGACTCACTTTTTCTCAACTTTCTTGCTGCGATTGAATCTGCGTTACACAATGTTGCAAAGTGTACCTTCTACAAGGCCGCATTGTTTGTGCGTTAACAACTTCTGCTATGGCTTGAAACTAGTTTTCAATGGGTACATGAGACGACAAAAAATCTGTTTTGTAGATAATCAAGAACGTGGGCCATGGGAAAACCGTGATTGATGCTACATTAAGACAAAATGTTGTATTTGACATGAAGCATTCTAGACAATCCAATCCAATCTGAAGGAGTACAAGGGCACATACAATATGTAAACACAATCACATTATCGGTGTATACAGTTACATTGTTTTAATATGAATCGTGTTGATTCTGAGCATATGAAGAAAACTTACTACGCTCATTGCTCACACATGTTTGTGACAATTAAAAGTAAAATACGTCTATTTGTAATCTGTCATGTTTCTTTGTAACAGTCACAAGACATTTAGTTGTCACTGTTCATACATCCATGCAAAAGACAAATGTAAAAGAAATCGAACTCTCATTGGTCATACATCTATGTAAAAGACAAATGTAAAAGGAACCTATTTCTCAATATTCATACTTTTACGAAATTAAAAATGCAGGAGAAATCTATCCCTCATTGGTCAGACAAAAGTAAAGGGGAATCTAGCTTTCATTGTAAGCTATACACTTACGTGACAGATAAAAGTAAAGGGAGAACCGAGCTTTCATTGTAAGCTATACACTTACGTGACAGATAAAAGTAAAGGGAGAACCGAGCTTTCATTGTAAGCTATACACTTACGTGACAGATAAAAGTAAAGGGAGAACCGAGCTTTCATTGTAAGCTATACACTTACGTGACAGATAAAAGTAAAGGGAGAACCGAGCTTTCATTGTAAGCTATACACTTACGTGACAGATAAAAGTAAAGGGAGAACCGAGCTTTCATTGTAAGCTATACACTTACGTGACAGATAAAAGTAAAGGGAGAACCGAGCTTTCATTGTAAGCTCTACACTTACGTGACAGATAAAAGTAAAGGGAGAACCGAGCTTTCATTGTAAGCTATACACTTACGTGACAGATAAAAAGTAAACGGGGAAACGAGCTTTCATTGTAAGCTAT
>CM065724.1:41393303-41395803 GCA_033310375.1 Conus canariensis
AGTTTAGATCCACATCTTACGATTGCTTTAACACACTGATGCATGCTTGTAACGAAAGAGTTTCCCTGAAACACCATGTTTCGATGATACAGGCCACAACGAGTTCCTATTCAGAAAATCAAATGCCTTGTCAAAATCAATAAATACAACAGAGGGTGTAGATTATAGTTTGCATTAAACTGCTTTTGAATTTTAGACATGATTAGAGTAGACAAATGATCACAGGGGAATACCCTTGCTTATAGCCTTCCGAATGTTCCCGTGTAAGATCATACTCCTCAGCCCACGTTGTAATGTAGTATTCACAATATTGTATCATAATCAGACTGTGTGATGCTTCTTTAATTACTTGCATCATTTCTGTCAATAATTTGAGACCAAATGAGGCACTTAGAATCTCCATGAGGATTGCTATGGGGATCCGGATGGAGGGAGGGCGAAGGAGGATATGCAGTGTAAATCGCCCGAACATGCTCTGCCGTGAGCATTTCACTGTGTGACATATCTAAAAAGGAAACAGGATCGAAATAGCCACAAAAACAAAATGTACCACACCTTAACAGAAATACGTTGCAGCTAGAAATATTGTCACGCGTCTCAGACCTAAGCTTGAGGAACCTCCCCACACCCAACACACCTCCTACCCTACCTCGCCCCCTTCTCTCCACTCCACCTCTATTCCATCCGACCTTCTTCCCTTCTCCCTCCCCTTTCCTTGTTACTTCACACTTGTTTTCATCCAGGTCAGTAACTTGCATAATGCCCTTTACTTCATGGCCTGTTCAATGTCAACATTGAGCTATGTATATGTGCACAGGTACTCATGGCAGGTTGACATTTGAGGTTTTGAGGAATGAACAGTGTTGACAGGTGGAGTGAGGGGACGCAGGGGCTAAGAGGAGGATGGTGGGGTGAGCTGTTTTTTTTTTTTTTTTTTTTCGGGGAGGGGGTAGGGTTGCAAGGCTTTGAAATTCTGAGAGATTGATTTTGCAAACATCGAATTGACGTTTATCAGACAATGGGATCAAACGAACTTCATATTTAAAGAAAAGAAGTTCCGTCTAATGTGCTTTATGTAATTGATACCAGAATTGTCACATGGAGAGTGTTATTCAGTTAGAATAACATTGATCTGTGTGTTCTCCCTCTGTGTATTTGTTCTTGTTGTTGTTGTTATCATTACCATAGTTATTATCGTTTTCACTATGGTAATAACACTGATGATGACTTATGGGACATATCGATCTTCACATAACGAAAACAAGTTCCGTCTAGTTTGTCTCACATATAGCATGCCAGCATTGTAAAATGGACAATGTTATTCAGTTAGCACGCTAAAGATCTACATTCTCCTTTTTTGTATTCGTGTTGTTATTGTTATTGTCATCATATCATCGTTATTATCATTATTAGCATTACTATGGTGGTGACTATCATCATCATCATCATCATTATAATAATAACAATAATAATAATAATTCTTATTATTATGGTTATTGTTATTATCTTTATTGTTATTGTTATTATTATTATTATTATTATCATCATCATGGTTATCACTGGGATTAATAATGTGTTGATTTATACAATTTCCCTCCTACCTTTCTTGCACCCACAAGTATCTGCCAATCCCCAGCCCTACTACTACCACCTCGCCATTCTCTCCCCCCCCCTCCCCCCCCCCCCCCCCCCCCATCCACATTCAAGCCCTTCCTTATTTACGTTTCCTTTAGTTCATCTTGAAAACAAATGAGCGTCTTGATCACTGCTTTTTATCAATCATAAGAGACTAGCGTGTTTCGAAGTTAGAAAAAGAAAGAAAGAAAAAGAAAGAAAGAAAGAAAACCCAGAGTATAAAGTTGGACGAACAATATATAACATCTACCATTGACAAAGTCCAGTTGTGAAGTGACCCCCACCCCCACCCTTCCTCCTAGCACGAAACAAAAAAACAAAGGTGCAGCTTCCGCGGTAGCTATGTGGTTGTGTTCTTTCAATTTCATTAAAACAACTAAAAAAAGAAAGAAAGAAAGAAAAACTACAAATCGTACTGACATCATCATGGAAAAGTGCAAATATGATGTATATGATACCGCTGTGTTCTTTTACATTCATGAATAAACACACGCACACACACACAAATATATATATATATATATATATATCTATATCATATATATATATATATATATATACATACATCATATCATATAT
Source organism: Conus canariensis (assembly GCA_033310375.1). NCBI lineage: Eukaryota > Metazoa > Mollusca > Gastropoda > Neogastropoda > Conidae > Conus > Conus canariensis. Next base: position 41,395,518 of record CM065724.1, read on the forward strand.
AAATGCATAATGGTATGTCCTATGTATGTCAGGTACTCACATTCAAAGCCCCAAGACGAAAATCCCAGGAACACAAATCAGTTTTTTGTCGACACACAACCGCCTATTCGTTAGCCTATCAGAAGAAAAAAAAAATGCTGAATAACGGGTTTGACTACACACACCTGCAGGAGCGAGCAGTTGACCCAAGTTTGGCCTGGTAGTGCCAAAGACTTGCCTGCACTCTCCGGGCTTTACAAAGATCGCCAGCAGCTCGGGGGTCCGCTCTTAAAGAACCGGGCATTGT
>CM065724.1:41400803-41405803 GCA_033310375.1 Conus canariensis
ATCAAAAAGTGTGAGAGTTAAAGGCAGCAGAACCAATCAAAAAGTGGGAGAGTTAAGAGAGAGGAGAACCAATCAAAAAGTGTGAGAGTTAAAGGCAGCAGAACCAATCAAAAAGTGGGAGAGTTAAGAGAAAGGAGAACCAATCAAAAAGTGGGAGAGTTAAAGGCAACAGAACCAATCAAAAAGTGGGAGAGTTAAGAGAGAGGAGAACCAATCAAAAAGTGTGAGAGTTAAAGGCAGCAGAACCAATCAAAAAGTGGGAGAGTTAAGAGAGAGGAGAACCAATCAAAAAGTGTGAGAGTTAAGAGAGAAAAGAACCAATCAAAAAGGAAATCGGAGAAGTGAAGAGAAACGGAAACAACAGCAAAAGTCCCATTAGAGAAGGTGCGAATACACACAGATTTTCACTAGACTGGTATGGGCGACTCACCTGATGATTCTATAGTTTTGACAGTCGCAGGTTTCCTTCAACGGTTTGAGGTATTTGAACGGAAACCCGTCGTGCAGTCGAAACTACTGATGCAAATGGACTTTAAAAAACGAAGTTCGAATCAATTTTGAAAGAGATGCTTGCCCCCACTACTTGAATTATGAAAACACCCTAACGTTTAACACTGAGAGTGGAGGGTGGAGGGAACGAGTGGGGGGGGGGGGGGGGGAAGGGGGGGAGGGGGGGATGGGGAGAGAGAAAAAAAGAGAGAAAGAAAGAGACTGGTAGGGAGATACAGCTGACAGTTTGTCTCTTTATCATCTTTGACCATGAGATGACAATGACATTCTGCATTTGCTTTCGTTTTCTTTTTTCAAACGACAGGAAACGGACAGTATGCTCAAGGCATTCAATACACTCACTGTGAAAAAAATGGCTAGATCTGTGAAATAAAATCCTTATTAAGGAAATAGACTGAAAATGAAATAGCCCAGAAGGGTGGCAAGGCTAGATTTTATCTTCCAAAACTTTATAAATGCAGTGGGAACCACACTTCCCTCTGTGCAGGCTTTCCTGGTATACTGCCCTGCCGCTTCTGGCAGAAAAATATCAAAACGGCAAAAGCACAACAACAAAGAAAAGAGGCTAAAAACAACAACAACAACAACAAAAAAGCGATGTTTGCACACTTAATTAAGGTAAGCATACAGTGAAAGGTGGAGGGCAAAAGTGAGAGACACAGGTTCCAATATCAATATTCATTCAAATCTTGGTTTTATTAAAACACCTGAAATATGTAAACAATACAAGCTCCTGTAAGAGATGTAAACAAACACAATTCACACGTATTGAATCTTTATCTTCAGAATACTGATCCCAGTGAAATTATTTTCGCACCCTATATTGGCACTCTATTCCTGACAACTTTATTTGAATGATTAATAACAATATCTATCCATCTATCTATCTGTCTGTCAATCAACACACATATACACATACATCTTCTGAACAAATAAGTAGCTGGGTGGAAAAACAAGTGCAGGCTAATGCTCTCTCCATCCTTTGAAACAATACTTGACCACGATGTTTGTAACGTGGATAAAATTGGAGGTGCTCAGAAGGGAGGGGAAGAAAACAATATGGCAATGAAAAAGAGCGAGTTAGAATGTAAATAGTACAGCATTCACCAGCAGCATATGGCGACCAGCAAAGTCTTTCTTGAAAACCGAGCCATCTGTATAGTCTGCTGTCCAAAGATAGCTTTTGTCTCCTGAATGGAATGCATCAGTGGTACTCAGCTAACATATACGTGATCCCCGCAGACTGACAGACAAACGCATACACTCATCATACCTCCAAATGAACACATGTACAAGTACATGAATGTGCACGCATTGTCTCTCTTTCTCTCACTCACACACACACACACACTTACACAGAAAGCTCTCACACACACACACAGATACACACTGAAACACATGAACATACAAGCATCTGTCCAACAGTGATAGTGGCACATGTGCAGGCAATCATGCAAGCCCTGACCAGCACGTCGAGTTAATGCGCAGGTCAGACATCTGCTAGTCTCTATTCTAGTCTCTAATGCCACCCGACCCCATCCCCCGACCAGACTTAACACCATACATTTTTTTGATTTATTTTTGTTGTAATTTTGAACTCCTGTTCAATGTGGTCTTGTGGCTCAGCATATGTAATGCAGCACGGATAGATTGTCTGCAAGTTGTCATCTCTCCTCGTTGACACTGTGTGTGTGTGTGTGTGTGTGTGTGTGTGTGTGTGTGTGTGTGTGTGAGTGTGTGTGCGTGATCTCGCGTGCATTTCTGAAACCTTCAATTTGATATCCACTCTCCTCATTAGATTTTACACTTTCCCCCCAAATCATCAATCACACACACACACACACACACACACACACACACACACACACACACACAAACACACACAAAACACTATTTTGATTTCAATGACAATAGCATCGAATGCCAAAAAATGAAAATATCACATCATTGTAACATTAACTGGTTGCTGACAAACAACATTCTCCTACAGATCACTGCAGTAATGAACCATTTGACTAACTTCATGCTTAACCAGCATCACACTCTCCTCTTAGGAAGATTCTAACCTGGAAGACGCGAGAAGAGAGAAATGCTATCAGGAGCCTGCGACGATATGGACATGAGAGCACTTGACTTCGGGTTTTTCATAAACTTTGTGTAAAAAAAAATATTACGCCTAAATCGATAAATCAAAGAAGTTATAGCAGACCTTATGTCGGATAAATTAGGACTATAATGAGATCTTGAAATATGATCAAACATCAGATGTTGATATGCTGTATGAGTCGCTAAAACCAGAACCCTGTTCTTTCTTTGATGTTTCCAAAAAGCATTTTGTTCAAAGAAGTATTCCTCCATGATGGGCAGTGCAATGCTTAAACTGCATGTCCAGCACATATGCTTACATTTGCTAGTTTCCTAATCATTTTATTAAAATGGATTACACGATGTAGTGGCACCTGGCAGACAGTTATACTGCCACCTGTTTGAAGGAGGAAGAGCGTCAAGTTACCAATTGTCTCACTCCATACAGACAGTTATAGTGCCACCTGTTTGAAGGAGGAAGAGCGTCAAGTTACCAATTGTCTCACTCCATAAACTCATTTAATTAAAGCATCAAAATGAATATCTAAAGACTTTAAAAATAGAAAAGAGAACAAGACAGTGCCATCTAAATGGCAGTTAAGTGAAAAATGCAACGAACAGCTACAGTCACAAAGGCAAAAAAACACAGTGGACAAAAATGTAGAAAAAAAGCAGTTGATTAGAAAATAACAGAGTAGAAAAAACTGGCCCAGATTTTCCTGTAGAAGGACATACAGCTTATGCTAAAACAGCACTGGTATCCCTATAGGATGACAAACAGTTAGAGACAACTTGATGTTTCATCAGTCTCAGATGATTTGATGAAAACCAACCAGAGGCAATATGATGAAAATCAAGCAGACAGTGATTAAAACCGATAAGAAACCTTGATGAATATCAGTCTGATGACATCATGTGGAGTCAGGGTGTCCAAGGACATCTATGTACGACAGACAGGAAGTCAAGGGAAAGTGTGGATTGAACCAGTGAACAGTTTTGAACCAGTTAACAGTTTTGAACCAGTGAACAGTTTTGAACCAGTGAACAGTTTTACCTCACTACTTCTGTACTAAGTCCCTGAGCTTTGTAAACTTGTTAACAGTCATCAACATGTCAGTCAATCAGAAAGCACCCAACCATACAGCCAATGGGAAAAGAGCTAAACAAGTCCTCTATGCACTGGACTATAATCGTTTGGACAGCCATTAAGTTGTGTGTCACTAGGTATTAGATTCAAACGAAGCCCACAGTCACCATGTGATTCATCTTCTCAAGAGGCAGTGTCCCGTAACTCCATCCCAGGGTTCCAGGGAATATGTCTAACAGCTGCACTCAGACTTATCACAATCATTACATGAGTATTGGCCAGATCCTAACCTTCTGGAATGATCAAAGGTGATGATCAAAGGCACCTGGAAAAGAAGAAAATGAAAACAGGAACAGGTACACTGTAAGGGAAAAAAAAAACCATGCCAGCACTCAAAGCAGAGCTATGTGGAGATGTACACAACCACAGGAAGACCGAATGGTGATGGAACTTATAAGACTTTGGCAAAACATGTGCAGGTGAGACTGAGCAATACACCTCAGGTATGAACTTCGCACACACATGAAATCCCAAGCTATTCTTTGTTGAAGCATAGGTCAACACACGCTAGTCTGATTAAAGACGCACACAAAAACAAGCATGGACACTGGTGGGTCTGTTTATAGATTATTCCTGAGGACCAAATGTGGCAGCCTTTATGATGTGATTAAAAACAGATCCAAACCCAAAAGTCTCAGCAATCTGAAAGTTTTTGCCAAGAAGTTAAGAAGATGATCATGATTATGCCCTTGCCAGACACAGCAGACACAAAGAGCGCTTCTTGCCGACCTGAGTTATGGTACATACAGTGCATGTTACCAAACAGTTTTCTGACAAATTGTCTCAATCACTGACGACCATATGAAATGACTAACTGCTCTGACCTCAATATAAGTGACAGTGAAAGACGCTCATGTTAGACACTGAAAGGTGTCTGCTCCGATCTGGATTTGTGTCACTTCAGCTATAACTGGGAAACTCATCCTAGGACTATACACACAGACACATGAATCAACAGAATTGTAGGTACACGCACACACAGCACTACAGCAAAAGAAATGTCATGTGGGTAAAAACACACTCATGCTCTACCCACAGGAATAAGCGAGATTGAGCAAATGAGTTAGACTGAGTGGAAACATTAGCATTAAGGTGGAAGGCTTCAGTACTTATTATTCATGCAATCAGTACTTATTATTCATGCAACCAATCATAAATAGGACAAATCTTGGTGGCTATTTGTTCAGGGGCTGGGCAAAAAACACTTGCCTTACAGACCAATACAAAAAGGCATCAAAATAAAAAATATTAATAAAAA
>CM065724.1:41410803-41435803 GCA_033310375.1 Conus canariensis
ATATTCGAGTCACTAAGTTTCGTCAAAAGACCTCACCTCAAAGTTTCTGTCTTATGTTCTGTTGTTGTAACCCAAATTTCTTTCTTATGTTCTGTTTGTTGTTGTTCTTGTTATTATTGTTGTTGTTTTTCATTTTTATCGTTTGCACATTTTCTTCATTTGTTGAATTTTATCTCATATCTACAGGGATGTGGTGTAGAGTGTAAGAGATGTCCACACACAATAAGGCTTCTTTGATGAAAATGAAACTATACTGTGGAGTATTTGTACTTAGGCATCCAAGTATGAATACTGAATCTTAAACATGCCTATAATGCAACTGTATGAAAGAGTGTGTGTGTGTGTGTGTGTGTGTGTGTGTGTGTGTGTGTGTGTGTGTGTGCGTGTGTGTGTGTGTGTGTATGCCTGAGCGCTTACATGTGTGTGTGCATGTTTGTGTACTTTATGTGTTCATATTCATGTTCAATTTTGCCTGTACACATGGAATTCAGCATACATCATGCATCTTTGTACCTCAGCTCTCTAGTATAGTACTAGCTGATGTTGTCTGAATGGCGCTCACCTCCACCAGTTTGGAGGCGCAGAAGAGGGCAATGGTGACACTCTTGTAGAAGTACATGGTTCCCCCTGCCAGAAACCCTGCTGCCATGCCATGGATTGCAGAGTCTTTTTGCCGCAGCCACCGCAAGGTGCAGTTCACACCCTGTATGGAGCATTTACATGCATTGAGAGTGTAGTCACTATCAAAGTAAGACACTCAATTATGTTCACTCTAAAAATGCCATTAGTGTGGGTTTTTTTCTTCACAAAAATTAGCATTTTTTGCAAAAGGATTGGGGGTTGGGTGGCGGGAGGGGGTGTTTTTTTTTTTCCTTCAACTTCCAAATTCTTTGTAAAAGTAGGAAAAGGAGGAGAGAGAAGGGGGGAAGAGGAGGGGCAGGAGGTGTGGTGGGGGTGTATTTTCTGAGAATTTCTTACAAGGATGATTCTTCAGTTCCAGTTTATGGCATAATTTTAAGAGAATTTCCTGTTCCTGTGAGCGTTGGTTTTAGTTCAATTATTCATTTTGTGGATATTTATTTTAATTTTCACAGCTCATGATGAAAAAAAGACCACCACCCCTTTTGCCTCTCACCCCCAGCCTCCCCCCCCCCCCCACCCCCCTCTTCCTATAAAGAAAAAGTCTGTAGACTTTAGATAAACACTCTTTTGAAACTTCATATCTTTGTAAGTGAATGGTGTTTGTTTCACATATCTAAAGTTTGCAATAGCCTTTTGGCTTCTGTTGTTCTTGCTGTGGTGTTGGTGGTGGTGGCGGCGGCAGTGGTACAGTTCAGTTCAGTAGTTTTATTTAACGTCTTTTCATCGCAAGATGATCTTAGACCTGTGGCAGTGGTAAATAGGTCCAAAATGTGCAGTTTCATGAGGCAACTGTCCTTTTCAAACTCGGTGGACTGTGTGGTTGCAGTCTTCACGCCTCAGCTCATATCACTCTCAACAGCCATGAGTGGGAACTGTCCCAGGCTGACAAATCCCACATTATTACAAAGGCCCCACTAATGGGGTATGAAGTCATGCCCTCCCAATCGGCAACAAGACCACTGAACTATGACAACTGGTAATGCTTCATCCCCCCCCCCCCTCCCCCATTCCCCTCACATCCTTTTCCATTTCTCTGCTGTCTCATCCTCTGTGTGCATTCTGAGGCACTATTCTCTAGCAGCTCAGTCTGGCTCTCCCATATACAACCACACCCAGGTTCCTTCTGTTGAAGCCCCAGCACAGCAGTCCACAGGGAGCATTTAATACTGCTCAGATTTGGAAACCTCTGTCAGAATGGCAGCATACACTGGGAGGAGTGTACATGACCATATACATTTAACTCTTTTTTTTACGTTTTGCTTTGTTGTCTGAACCATCACCAGAGCATTCTCACTGGCATTACTCCCAAGTTGCTCATTCTGCTCCCCCCCCCCCCCTCTCCTCCCTCACTCCCCTCTTTCACAGCCACATCAAAGTTCACCCTGGCACAGGTCCAGTGTCAGGAGTCCATGAGGAGGCATATTAAGCTGTCACGAGGCCACTCGTCAGGGAAGACAGTGCAGTCCACTGCTCAGTCACTTCATTGTTGTACTGAACAGACAACTGCCTCGCTTCTCACCTCTCTCACACATGCACGCAGGATGTTTTTACCAGTACCCACCCTGAAGACAGCAGAGTACAAGCCGAGGAAAGAAGCCAAGCCAAAACTACCCGGCCCCCAGAACACTTTGAGCAGTTCCCGAGGTCTGCGACGGATGGTGGACAGAGAGGACAGCAGCCTGACCACCAGCTGCACCACATAGCCCAGGCCAAACATCTTGCACAGGCCCTGTGATCCAAACAACACAGACATGACATTCTTAATACCATTTGTAGCAGGATGAAAAAAAAATGTAAAACATATTTGAGCAAAGTCTGGGCTGGTGAAGACGAGCAGTAACTGGCTGAAAATTTCCCTCAGGTAAATTTCATTAGACTCTGAGTCAGAACACACAGAAACACGTAAAACATATTTGCAAGACCCCTTAAATATGTAGAGAGACGATCTAAAGCATCTTGCTGAGGCCTTGAAGATGGATAGAGAGACCATGTGAAATACTGTGTGTGTGCCTTGTATAACGAACAGACAGCGTGTTAAACATGTAGCAGAGAGACAAAAGGGGACACAAAAGGGGACACAGAGCTCAGTTTCTGTTTTATCGAAGAAAGAAGTGTCACTGCATGCTGATGAGTCCATATGATATCATAAGCTACACCACTGGTGCTAACTCATGAGGCTATGGTGAACAGGTGTCAAAACTAAACAAACAAATGAATGCATTAAGAAATAAATAACTATGGAAAGAGTTGTGGTGGCTTTTTGATTTTTTTTAAAAATGAAGAAAGAAAAAGAAGCATCTTACAGGGGACTTGTAAGGAGATAAGATAAGATAATGTTGCTTATAGCCCAGCCGACCGCAAAGGGCCACATCAAGGCTGTCACCACGTTAAAATCAACTCACAAGTCATTTTTAAAAAAAAAAGATATCCATACATCTCTTTAAATGACATCTTCTAAAACGCACCAGAAACTTCGTTAAAAATCTTTCTTCTGTAAAATCTTAAATCAGATGAAAAATGTTAATCTCTCTCAAAAACTCAAAGATCACGTCAGGCGGGACATCTCTGAACAGGATTTTCATGGACTCGGCTGTAAAATGTTTGTGTCTCACATCGTGCAAGTCCCAACACTCTAAAAGAATATGTTTCATTGTGAGTGGCACATGACATGGAATGCACCACGGCGCTTCTTCACTCTTTAAAAGGTATGAATGGGTAAAATACGAATGGCCGGTGTGCAGCCGGCACAGAACTGTTTCTTCTTTACGACCACCAGACGTAGATGGGAGGAACTCTTTAAGGTTTGGACGGATCTGAAAGAGTTTGTTATCCGTCTGTGTATTCCAATCCTCCTGCCAGAGGTCTCTCACATAATCGTTAATTTTGGGTTTCAGATCTGAGCAAGGGATATATATGTTGGCCAATTTCTCTCTTGTGGCATTCTTAGCTAAACGATCAACCATTTCGTTCCCTCCAATGCCAACATGACCAGGAACCCAAGCTAGAATAATGTTGTAACCATCCACTTTCAACTTGCTAAAAAGTTCAAAGAAATGTAAAAGATCTGGATGCTGAAGGTTGCGGCCAGCTATGGCCTCCAAAGCTGACAGCGAATCCGACAGAACCAGAAAGTCCCTCTTCGTAGATTGTGAAATTATCTTCAATGCCAGAACTAGAGCAGTAAGTTCAGCAGAATAGACAGAAGCATCTGGAGGTATATGTTTTAATAGTATCTGAGAAGAAGCACCAGGGCAATAGGCTGCACAGGCCACTCCATCCTCAGACTTGGAACCGTCAGTGAAAATTTTCTGGCAGGATGGAAATTTTGAACAGAGGTCGGCATACAAGCTGCAAGATCAAAACGAATCTCTGGTGTGGGACTTGTAAGGGGGCGAGGGTGGGGTGGGAGGGGCAGACTAAAATCAGGTCAAACACATGGTTCATATTCTGCGGGGTCAGACTGATTCCACGGTAAACACATATGATAACCCTGGATAACTAAACCAGAGGCACAGAGATCAAGTATGTATTATATAGACCCAGGAGAGAGATAGGCAGTGAGACAGTGTGTGCGTTTCTGCATACAAATGCACATGCACACACACACACACACACACACCACACACACACACACACACACAATAGGGCATGCAGAAGCATGTGTTTGAAAGTTCTCTACTGTCTTTTTCCCCTCTCTCTCCCTCTCTTTTTCTCTATCTCCCTGTATCTGTCTCTCTGTCTCATGTGCGTGTGTGTGTGTGTGTGTGTGTGTGTGTGTGTGTGTGTGTGTGTGTGTGTGTAAGTGCGTGCATATGTGTGTGTGTGTGTGTGAGAGAGAGAGAGAGAGAGAGAGAGAGAGGGAGGGAGAGAGAAAGAGCCTTAGGTCATAATCTGTACACAAGGAGTGGACCTTTGAAGTGGGGGAAAAGAATTACAGGGATCATTACATTAGAAGGGGAGATAATCCAAGGGGTCAATAAACGAACAAAACAGAAACAACAACAATATTATTTTGCCAAAGATTCACACACTGCGGGCTTTTAGTACGCAAAAGTTCAGTTACTCAATGGATCACTTGTGCAAACGTCTCTTATTTTCAAGTGCGCAGGGGGTGCTGGGGAAAGAAGAGTGAATGAGTGAGTGAGTGAGTGAGAAAGACAGACAGAGAGAGAGAGAGAGACAGAGAAAAGAGAGAGAGAGAGAGAGAGAGAGAGAGAAGACAGACAGACAGACAGAGACAGAGACAGAGACGGAGAGAGAAAGAGACGCTAGCAACAATGCTGCTGCCTGGAAGCAAACCAAACCAACCCATTTCCACCAACCCCCCACAGCCACAAAAAAGTCGCCTTCCTCAGGAGACCCCCCCCCCCCCCCCCCCCCCCCTGACTTGGCCCACATCAAAGGGCGCGCGGCCAATTCCTCCCGGACCCTCCACTACGCTCAGTGTCTGGAAAGCCCCACAAAACTTAAAAGCTTTCCACCATTGTCTATGTTTGCCCTGCAAACCGATCCATCCACTGTCTTCCCCCCTCCTTTGAGGCAGAACCCATCGGTTCCGAGGGCGCATGGACACGCTTTGTTCCTTCATGTTTGATTACTGACACGGATCGCCTCCCCTTCTTCACTCCCCCCCCCCCCCCCCCCACTTCCTTCGTTCCCCCACAGTACGTAACCTTTCGTTATTACCTTACATTAACGCGGCCCATCTCTCTGGGGTGGATGGATGTTCTGGCTGACTCGGCCGAAGGAAAATAAAAATATGAACTTCAGCAAATTGTGACTACAAGTCATCTGACTGTTTTCTCACGTTCTCTCTTTTCTTCCATTGATTACACTGTCGTCTGTTTTCTCATTTTCCCTCTTTTCTTCCATTAATTACCACTGTTGTCTGTTTTCTTATTTTCCCTCTTTTCTTCCATTAATTACCACTGTCGTCTGTTTTCTCATTTTCCCTCTTTTCTTCCATTAATTACCACTGTTGTCTGTTTTCTTATTTTCCCTCTTTTCTTCCATTAATTACCACTGTCGTCTGTTTTCTCATTTTCCCTCTTTTCTTCCATTAATTATCACTGTCGTCTGTTTTCTCGTTTTCCCTCTTTTCTTCCATTAATTACCACTGTCGTCGTTTTCTCATTTTCCCCTCTTTTCTTCCATTAATTACCACTGTCGTCTGTTTTCTCATTTTCCCTCTTTTCTTCCATTAATTACCACTGTCGTCTGTTTTCTCATTTTCCCTCTTTTCTTCCATTAATTACCACTGTCGTCTGTTTTCTCATTTTCCCTCTTTTCTTCCATTAATTACCACTGTTGTCTGTTTTCTCATTTTCCCTCTTTTCTTCCATTAATTACCACTGTCGTCTGTTTTCTTATTTTCTCCTTTTCTCTTCCATTCGTTAATTGGGATATGTTTCGATGTTTAATTTCATGTTGTTTATGACCCAACAAAACGCAGAGGGTCATATTAGGACTGTCACTTTGTTCGATCCATACATGTTCCGATTTAAAAGAGGATATCAGCACACCCGTTCATTACAAACGCAGTAAACACACCTTAAAACTGGATCCATTTTTGCACAAAATAATGGAAAATATGTACCTATTTTAGAAACTCGAAAATCACATCTAGTAGAGCTTCTTTAAAAAAAAAAAAGTAGGCTTCGTGAAGTCTGCTATGAAATGTGTACATCGAATGTGATGTAAATCCTTGCATTCTATAAGCGCATGTTTCATAGTGAATGGCTTATCACATGGAGTGCACCTTGGAACATCCTTGCCTCAAGAAAGTGCGTGTGCGTGTGCGTGTGTGTGTGTGTGCGTGTGCAATGATCATGCTTGTCAATGATCATGCTTGGGCAAACTCACACACACACAACACACACACACACACACACACACACACACACACACACACACACGCACACACACGCACACACACAGGCGCGCACCCGCACACACACACACAAGCACGTGCTTGTGCACATTCAAGCATGCGCGCACACGCACGGACACATACACACTGACGTCTATGGATATTCGAGAGAGAGAGAGAGAGAGAGAGAGAGAGAGAGAGAGAGAGAGAGAGGAGAGAGAGGGAGAGGAGAGAGGATCTGTTTCTTAAGAGCTTGTCCAAAATGACAAATTGGTTCACAGAGAATCGAGACAAAGGTGTGAAAAACGACAACGCCGCAGACGGTGTAATGGTTCCAAGTCCATCCCCTTCTCCAAGGTATTTCTTTGCTTTTTGTTTGTTTGTTTGTTGTAGTTGTTTTTTTAACCAAGAATTTACTGTACGTCTACTCACTGCCAGACTGCTTCACAGAAACAGTAGCAAAACACAAACAGCTGGAAAAAAAAAGAAAGAAAAGAAAAAATAATAAATAAAAGAATAAAAAGGAGAGCAAGAAGCACGGCACTTTTCCACACTGTTTCCTTCAAAATGTTCGTAGTCAAAATGACGGCATCATGTGCGCCCCCCCCCCCCCCCCCCCACACCCTCCACCATCCCTCCCCATTCTGTCCTCCTCTAAGCCCCCTCTTATCCCCCCTCCCATCTACATATACGCATACCCATCCCCACCGGCTACGCCACCTTCCTTCATGTTCCTCTCGACTCTAGCCTTCGCTTCTCTCTCCCTCTGTGTCTCTCTCTGTGTCTCTCTCTCTGTCTCTATCTTTCTCTCTCTCTCTCTGTATTTCGTTGACAGCTAGCAAGTTTGTAAATCATGCTTTATACAATTTACCGCCTCCCCCCCCCCCCCCCCCCACCACCACCTTTCTCTCTCATGCTATTTTCAAACCACAAGCTCACACAATCCAGTCATGCTTGCCTGTGACCGACTGTCTACAGAGTGCCATCAAAGCTAAGCAACGATCAAAGCTTCCTCCATGAATAAGTAATACGTCAGACCCTAAAGGAGTCACTCCACTGCCGTCCCTTGCAATTGAATAAAAAAAATACTGGGCACCATTCCCTATAATGTTCTGTACAATGAATTAAAAAAAAATCCCACATTGAAAATAGAGAGTTTAAGGTAGGTACGGTAGGCTTAGGACTGTTTGCAATACATGCAAATGTGCATGTTTGTTAAGATTATGGTCGTTCCACATAATACGCTTCTCGAATGAAGACACAAATGCGAACTGGTCTTGGTGTTAATCTTCTGAAGCCCTGTCAGCTGACGTCTAGACCGTGCGCTTAATCCATAGGCATTATTATAATCATCATTGTTATTATCATCATGATTTAACAGTCTTGTGTTCAAACGTCTTTCTAAAAAAAAAGTGCCAAGAGGTATATTCATATCTGAGATGCAAAACAAAAAGTGAAGAAAGGTATACACAGTGAAGTCCAGGCGAAAAAAAATGAAATAAAAGATCTCGCGCCGAATTTGACAAAGATAAGTGATTGCTCGTTCTTCATTTTTCGTTGTCCTGAGTTTGTTTCTCTTGCCTGAAGAAGACCTAAGAGGTCGAAACGCGCGTCATGTTTTGTCTTGTAATTCGTTTGTCCATGTTGTTTCGCGGAGTTATTTTATTTTATTCTTTTTTAAGATTTCAATAAAAGAGCTGAGCACATACACCCGCGCACACAGCAGTTTGTATCCCCCCCTCCCCCCCCCCCCCCCCCCCCCCCCCCACCCGCTGGCCTCACCTTCAGGACGTAGTGTAGACAGCCATGAGCATGGGGGCAGGAGTGATGCCGAGGAGAAGCCTTCAACCTGCTGCTCACCAGGCTCCAGTAGGCCCTGAAGACCTGAACCAGCCGCTGGCACCCCGGCATCGTCATCAACGTCTTCAACAACGACTGGCTGGTGGCGCCTGACCTCCCGCTGCCCCTGGTGGAGAGAGCGCCGGCACCGGTCATCTCCACAGGTGGGCGTGTTGATGTGGAGGAAGGAAAGGCGGCAGTCATGGTAGGCACTGTGGCAGGGGCGCTGGTGGTGGTGGCGGTGGAGTTGTTGGCATTGACGTCTTTGGCAGCGGAATCGGGGTTCTCGTCAGACCCTACGAGGAACCTGAGAGCCACAAGCAATGATTCTTCACCGCACAGATAACTGAATTTGTGTTTTGCGTCTCTCTCTCTCTCTCTCTCTCTCTCTCTCTCACACACACACACACACACACGCCCGCCCGCACGCATGCATGCACGCGCGCGCACATACGCACACACACACTCGCTAACACATTCATTCACACACACACGCACACGCACACAAACGCGCGCGCGCGCGCACACACACACACACACACACACACACACAACACACACACACACACCAAATAAACAGAAAGAAAAAATGACTACGGAGCTACGGAGCTGAAAGAATAGTCCCATGAGCGAACCAAAAATATAAACGTTTCCAAGCATCCAGCTTGCTGTGCCAGTCCCTCGATGTCTCAGATATGATGTGATCGCTTGATGTGTGTCTGATGCCAAGGAACTGACAGAGTTCTTACAACAATCCCCTTTATTCCCTGACTCGGCGTGTTCTCATGATGGATCGCAGAAAGTTGTTTCATTTTTCTTAAAATCACCAAGTCCTGCTGAATGTTTCTTTGCTCCTTCTCTCTCTCTCTCTCTCTCTCTCTCTCTCTCTCTCTCTCTCTCTCAGTGTGTGTGTGTGTGTGTGTGTGTGTGTGTGTGTGTGTGTGTGTGTGTGTGTGTGTGCGTGCGCGCGCGCGAGCGCGTGTGAATGTGTGTGCGAACCTGTGTGTGTGTGCGTGTGTGTGTGTTTGCGCGCGCGTACGTGCGTGCGTGCGTGCGTACGTGTGTGTGTGTGTGTGTGTGTGTGTGTGTGTGTGTGTGTGTGTGTGTGTGTGTGTGTGTGTGTGAGATTCTGTTTCTTTTTGTTCAACATTTATTCCTCCTTCCCTCTGTGATGCTCTTGGTAACTTTAAATGAAAAATACAGACAATCTCATCTTCTTAGCAATCTTAATTCATCAAGTTGCTTCATCCATGATCGAGGCATGTGTCCCCACTATTTCAAAACAGAGAGAGAAGCTGAAATAAAATGATGGTGGTAGAGACGATAATGAGGATGACTACGATAATAGTGGTACGCAAGATCAGCCATTGAAAGATTTCATTTCCAAAACAAGCTACAGAAGTAAACTCACGCCAACCATCGATTAACCATTTTCATTTTTCAAATTCATATGCTACACGTGTTGTTTGCATGATTTAGCATAGCACTGACAGTGCAGACATTCTAGAGACACAGACAGTACTCACTTAAATACGGACAACGTTGACTTGGGCAGTCCACCTTTTTTCCTGCACACACACGCAAACATAAAAAGAACTGGCATTGGACTTATGCTCATACATGCTCAGCTTGAATCATGCGGGGGGAAAAAATGTGCCATTCAATTTTCATGTTCTCAACAGTATTCATCGGCTTCAGTCGCTGGAATAAGCCACCTACAGAACCGCTTTAAAATCCAGACGATTTCCCCTCCCCGCTCCTCTCCCTCACCTCTCCTTTCCCACCTCTCCCTGGCCAACATTAGCATCCTGATGACCAGGAAATCCCCCTCCTCCTCCTCTGCTCATGCAAAAATCGCTCGTTGCCGACTTGCATGGGGGAGGAGGGAAATGCATCTCCCTGTCTCGCAGAGCTATTCTGCAACATTTGATGCCGCGCTGATTGTGCTTCATGGTTCGGAATAGTTTGTGCTAATGCCGCTTTGATTGGATTTCATCTTTCTGCAGGCTCCCGGGTCGTCCTGCTCCCCATGTAGTTCATCCTCGGCGTGGTGGGAGGCTGCAGCTCTAGCTTCCCTCTGATTGCATTGCGTGTTGATGAATGCCTGCACTTTTTTTTTTCTTCCTTCTTTCATTTTTTTCCACCTCGCCACGGTAGTCGTTGGGTGTTTCCATGAATCTTGCCATTTGATGCAAATCCTGTTCGTGCGGTGTAAATCATCCCCGGCTGTTGATGATGGCTTTTCTTCCGTGCCCAACCCTCCTCCCCTTTCACATCGATGTCCCCCGTAAAGAGGCTCAATTATTGTTTGCCTTTTGCCGCTGGGCGATCCGCTGCGGTTCATCCCATTCTTTACGGGAGTCTGATGGGATGGAGAGAGCCCTTACTTAGTAATATTCAAGTTTAATGTCCGAATCAATTCATATTGTTTGTAACCCAGCCGACCGTTAGGGAGGCCATATCAGGGCTGTCACATTGTCGAATCGGTTCCATGGTGAAAAAAAAAAACCCAACTCATTAAACAACTTTCTTTCATACGTACTCAAAACGCCTGCCTGTATGTCACTCACAAAACCTCAGGTCACATGAAAGATATTAATTTCTTTTCGAAGCTATAAAATCACACTCCGTGGAACATCTCTGAACGAAGTCTTCACAGAGTCTGCTGTAAAGCTGTTAAATGACGAATGCCAAGCAAATCCCAACACTCTATGGCCACGTGTTTCATAGTGGGCATCTCATCACAGTAGTATGGAGCATGGAGTCTCCTGACCTTTTTAACAGACACAAGGGTGTGTGAAAGGAACAGCCTGTGTGTAATCGGCACAAAACTGTTACTTCACTGGAGGCAACTGGCTGGAATTCTTTCAGGCTTGAACAGATCGGGGGAAAAAGTTTACAATTCGTTTGTATGTTCCAGTCCTCTTCCCAGAGATCTTAGACACAACTATAAAACTTCGGGCTTCAGGTCTGTGTATGAAACCGAAGACCTGGACCGTTTTTCTACCCGTGGCATTCTTGGCCAGATAACCAGACGTTCCATTACCCCTACTGTTAACATGACAAGATACCCAAGCAAGAAAAATAGTGTAACCATCAGACTTCAGAGAGGTGTAAAGTTTAAAAACAAAAAAAAAAAGTTCATGAGTTCGGGATGGTTAAGCTGACGGCCAGCAGCAGCTTCCAGAGCAGAGAGGAAGGCAAAGAGAAGGAAAAGGTCCTTCTGTCTGGACTGTCAGATCATTCTGGGTACCAGCGCCAGGGCTGTGAAACCTGTAGTGTAGATGGAGCTGTCAGAGAGAGGATGATGTTTTGAAAAGTGTTCAGTAGTTTAAATAATACGCCCACATCAGCCAACGGTGATATGGCTGACATAGACGGCACGATAGGCAGACGAAGCGGACGTTTTCATGATGGACACTGTAATAGGATTCAAAGTCGTGAGTTATGACTGTGAACTCGATTTTCTATCACCGATCTTAATGAGCATCCACGTGAATGTGCTGGACTCACTCTCTCTCTCTCTCTCTCTCTCTCTCTCTCTCTGTATGGGTGTGCGCGCGCGTGTGTATGTGTGTGTGTGTGTGTGTGTGTGTGTGTGTGTGTGTGTGTGCGTGTGCGAGAGAGAGAGAGAGAGAGAGAGAGAGAGAGAGAGAGAGAGAGAGAGACAGAGAGAGGGAATGGGGGAGATGCGCATATGTGCCGACCACTTTTCCCGCTTTCTCTCAGTATACAAGACAGCCTCTTTCACTGCATTCTACGTGGTGTCATTCATCATCATAGGGTAGGGAAGCGGACATCCCAAACACCACAGCGGCACCATGCAAAGCGGGAGGCATCCTCTGTGGGCTCTGAGCACTTAACACAATGGGATAGGGTGTCTTGGGGAATGACCCCACATCCCCCACCCTAATACCTCCCTCCCCCCTCCCCTATGCGTCTGCCCTGCTTCTCTCCCCTTTCCTCCCAACCCCCCCCCCCCCCCCCCCCCCCAAAAAACGTTGCCGAGGGACTCGGACGGCAAAAATTTGAAAAGCGTTTTGTGGATTCTTTGGCTTCTTTCTACTTTTGTCTGTCTGTCTGTCTATCTGACTGACTGTCTGACGCGCTTCTCTCTCTCTCTCCTCCTCCCCCCCCCCCCCCCCCCCCCCCCCCCCCCCCCCTTCATATCTGGCTGTCGGCTGTCTCAGTTTTCCTCTTTCTTCGAAGAAACAACGAAGAATTGTTGAATAATTATCACACCGCTTCCTTCCACCCCCACTATCTGCCTGTCACTCCTTTGCCTTCATCTCCACCCCCTCCCCTCGCCCTCTTCCCTTTCGCCAGTCTCCAGCACAGTCACACGTACGCTGCTCTTTTGTAAATGGAATTATCTTTTTTTTAATGATTTTTTCCCAACATTTTCATTCAAAATAATATATACAGTAATATACATAACAGGAAATGCAACAAAAAATAAAATATATCAATCATAATTAGGGGAGAGAGAGAGAGAGAGAGGGGGGGGGGAGAGAGAGAGAGAGAGAGAGAGAGAGAGAGAGAGCGAGAGAGAGAGAGAGAGAACAGACAGAAAGACTAGGTAATAGTCAGAGAGAAACACTAAATAACATAGAGAAAAAGACTACGTAACAGACAGAGAGAATGAATTAGTAACAGGCAGAGAGAAAGACAAAGTAACTGACAGAGAAAGGGTAACAGACAGACTAAGAACTAGACAGAGAAAGACTAAGTAACGACAGAGGGAATGGCTTGGTAACAGGCAGAGAGAAAGACTGAGCAGCTGACAGAGAAAGACTAACAGACAGAGAGAAAGACGAAGTAAGAGACAAGCAAGACAGGAGGTAGGGGAGAGAGAGAGAGAGAGAGAGAGAGAGAGAGAGAGAGAGAGAGAGAGAGAGAGAAGAAACACACACACACACACATACACACACTCATGCAAGCACGCACACACGCAATAACACAAACACACTCCTGCACGCACGCACGCACGCACGCGCGCGCGCGCGCGCGCACACACACACACACACACACACACACACACACACTCACACACACACGAGCGCGCGTGCACGCGCGCGCACGCACGCACGCACGCTCGTGCGAAAGAACGCACACTCACCCATCGTCATCACATATATGCACGAACTATAAACCAACACACATAGTAGCGAACCGCCCAGAGAAGCGTGGAAAAACGAGTCACAAGACAAAACACAACGCGTTTCGACCTCTTAGATCTTCTTCAGGTGAGACAGAAACGAATAAAACAACGAAAATTCACTTAGCTTTGATCGCTTCAGATCGCTTCAGAGTTCAGGGCAAGGAGGGGGGAGGGGGAGGTGGAGGAGGATAGACGTCCTTGCGCTGAACTCTGAAGCGATCTGAAGCGATCAAAGCTAAGTGAATTTTCGTTGTTTTATTCGTTTCTGTCTCACCTGAAGAAGACCTAAGAGGTCGAAACGCGTTGTGTTTTGTCTTGTGACTCGTTTGTCCACGTTTCTCTGGGCGGTTCGCTAACATTTATTGAAGATTTGTTAAGATTTCCGCCTGCAGTCGTCTCACTTTGCAATTACAACATACATGGAATCTATTTTCTGTGTTTGTACACAAAACCAAAACCAAACCAAAACAAAATGAAACAAAAGCAACAAAGAAACATGAACCACCACCCCCCCAAAAAAAAAAAAAAAAAAAAAAAAAAAAAAAGAAAAGAGAAAAGTGCAAATCTATACGGCTCAAAAACAACAAACAAAGAAACATGACATACACACACGTCTCACCCCACCCCCACGTCCCGCGCAAAAAAAAACAAAACAAAAAACAAAAAAGACAAACAAACAAACAAAAACACACTAACTGTACAAATCTACACGGCTCCGGAGATAGCCCAACAGAAACGGTTGCCGGCACCACCGATGACTCAGCCAGCGGGTCACCTCCCCATCCATCCATCCTTTGCAGGGGAACACGTACCACGCGATACGCTCGCACACACAGAACGAAGATTCCGTCCAGGGGCCACTTCATCATGGCCTCCTTTCTGCTTCTCTGGCATCGCCAGGTCCAGCCGAAGATGGACGTCTATCTCCCCCTCCTCCCCCCCCCCCCCCCACACTTCCTCTCCCCTCCCCCCACCCCCAAATTCATCCTCCTATCCACTTCTTCCCAAAGGGACATAAACCACTACGCCAGTGATAAAAGGGGGAGAAGGGGTGGGGAGGGGTGGGAGGGGGGAAGAACTTCCACGAGAGTTGCGGGACATTCATCCCCCCCCCCCCCCCACCATCAGTCTAGGGAAATTAGGGAATTAAACTTTGGCGCCGTCGAGCAAATTTATCAAGATTAAAGGACAATTCGTTGCCCCCCCCCCCCCTTCCCACCCCTACCCTCCCCCACCTCTCCCTGGCGCTCGGGACACGTGGCACGGAGAGAAGAAGAAGAAGAGGAGGAGGAGGGGGGGGGGGGGGAGAGAGTATGGTAGGGAAAAGGGGGAGAGTAAAAGGGAGGAACGTGGAAGGGGGATGGGAGTTAGGTGGGGGGTTTGGGTGTAAGAAAAGCCACAGGGGCCCTTTGCCGAGCCAGACGACGTGGAACCGTCTTTGGACCGGAATCGGAGACAACATGTCAGATTCAAGTGGCAAGCGAAGCACATTATCAGAGTGGATGGAGAGAGTGGTGAGATAGGGTGGGGGCAGCGGACGGGGTGGGGTGGAGGGGGGCGGAAGGGGTGATGGAAGTGGGGGTGGGGCGACAAGTGAAAATAACTGCATGATGGATTGGACAGGGGGTGCCCCGCAGTGTGGAGAGAAAACCGTGAGGTTTTATGTGTCCACACGTCCAGAGCTGCCATTCCTTCAGTGCTTTTCTCTGAAACAAGGGGGTGAACACACACACACACACACACACACACACACACACACACACACACCACACACACACTCGTGTCCCCCTTTATGGCTTGCCGTCGTTGTATATTTCTCGTTTTCCCACTCCCGTCAATTCAACTCCCCCCCCCCCCACCCCCCACCCTCCACCTCCCCAGAGTGCTGTTCACTGGAAAATTCTAAGCTTTTCAGGCATGAAGATATGACGATATTCATTATGATTCATCTGGAATAAATATGATGAGTTTTGAGATTGCGCGTGCGTGCGTCTGTGCGTGCATGAGTGCTCGCGTGCGCGCGTGCCTGTGTGTGTGTGTGTGTGTGTGTGTGTGTGTGTGTGTGTGTGTGTGTGTGTGTGCACGTACGTGTGTGCACGCGCCAGCGTACGTGTGTCTGTGTGACAAATCTGGATGGGGAAAAAGGGGGGGGGGGGGAAGAGAGAGAGAGAGAGAGAGAGAGAGAGAGAGAGAGAGAGAGAGAGAGAGAGAGAGAGAGTGAGTGATATGTGAATGACCTCAGTGACCACGAGTTTCGCACGTCACAGTCTGTACGATTTTTATCCCCAAATCCATCCCACCCCCCCACCCCCACCGGCCTCCCAACTACACCCCCTTCCCCATCCCACATACACTTTCGCTCTATGCACAACAGCAATGTAATCACTTAACATCCCTACCCGTTTGTTACCCCCGAACCCCCGACACATAAAAGACACTACTTGGGTTGTGCCTATCCAATATGGGCCGATCACAATGTATTTACATGGTTATCTCCGTTCCCAGTTGAGATAAAATTAATGCTAGTGAATAGTGTGCGTGCGTGTGTGTGTGTTGTGTGTGTGTGGTGTGTGTGTGTGTGTGTGTGTGGTGCGTGCGTGCGTGCGTGCGTGCGTGCGTGCGTGCGTGTGTTTTATATTTTACAAACACATATGCATGCGCGCGCGCGCGCGCGCGTACACACACACACACACACACACACACACACACACACACACACACACACACACACGAGTATATAATGTATTGATAAACACACCTCCATTGTTGTTGCACTATTTGATGGCGACATCCACGGACTAGCTCTCTACATGTTTGAGGGTCCCATCAAACCATATCCTGTGCAGCACTACATTGATTAGGATCCCATAACAGACAAATGGTTAAGTCCCATAGCCTAATGGCCGCGGTTAGCTGTAAGAGTTCACCGTGTCCGGGGCACAACAAGATGGAGGACGGGGCCCCCACTCTCCTTTCGCCGCTTGAGCTTTCCCTGACTTATTTCCACATTTACAGGGGTCACACGTAGGGGTTGGACTTTCACGGCTTGAAAACCATCTCTGTCCACGCAGCAGTAAACGGATAACCTGATTCACTTCAGGGAAGATCAAAGCGGCGGAAGGACAGCGGTGGTCTCCGTTTGTGGTCTGAAAACTTATCTCTGCCCTTCCAGCTGGTACCTGATTCAGTTCAGGGGAGGTTACGGCTGGCGGAAGGAATGGGACTGGTCCCGTCTTTCATAATGCCGTGCCACCAATACAATAAATCTCTGACAGCTCACAACCTCCGCGGCCACTTGGTTGTGGGACTCTGACCTTCCCCGGAGATGTGTATAGGACTGCTATGTGAAGCGCTAGGAATCTGTCAGGATGGGCTTTCATTGTTATAGTGGACATACTGAACCCAAATTACGGTACTCGGTTACAAACCATTACCAACGATCATCATCCTGTGGACGACGCCACTTGTGACCAGGATGATGTGACAGCATGCTGAACGGTCGACCCCTGCTGGTCACCAAGCATAATCACGGTGAAGGTCAGATCACCCTCCTGAAATGTCAATGCTCTGCAACGCTGTTGGTCACGAAGTACAATCAGGGTGAAGGTTCGTACCATGGTGAACTGTCAACCCCTGCTACACTGCCCGCCACCATGTTTTAACGCTTTATAACGTTTGAGTCAATTACTTGTTTCTTCTTGAAGTAAGCCATTAGCTTATAAACAGAAGATAGAATGTAGATGATGCCTTTTCTTTTTGAAAAAAAAACAAAACATTTATACACACCTGGATAAATCAGATACCTGTGTTCAATTAAGCTTTATAACGTTTGAGTCAGTAACTTTTGTTTCTTCTTGAAGTAATTATTAGCTTATAAACTGAAGTTTGAATGTAGATGATGCCTTTTCTTTCTAGAGAAATTACATTCATACACGCCTGGATAAATCAGGTATTTGTGTTCAATTAACATATCATTTGAGTCTTCGAGTGCTTTTAACACAAAATAATGTCATCTATTCAAGTAGAGACTGATTAAAGCGACCGTTGGTGTGAGCCTATACTATGAATTTGTGATCACCTTACACATTGTATGCGAACATAGGTGCCCGACAAGGAGCAATACTTTCTCCTTGTCTTTTTCCCCTATAAAAACCTGACGACACAAATGTACATGGAATCCACACATTGGTCAGAATAGTGGATACCACTGGTCTTGAGTGAATAATCACGATTACATTCACTCAACTGAGTGATTTGGTGAATACTGTGACAGAAACTCCGTAGATTTTACAAAACTAAACCGGAGGAAAAAAACGTTTTGAAAAGAAAGGCTAGACTTTAATAAGATCACAACCAACGGACAAAAAACCGGGGATATTTTTTTTTTCTGTCCCAACCTCTGCGCCACCTCAGAGGCAGAGCACCCACGCCGCTCATTCCAACACCCCGTCCACAGCCATAGCCCGGTCGGCCCCGCCGCAGCCCCAGCACCGGCAATCCACAGGGAGCAGTCAATGTCAAGTCGTCAAGAGGCAACCCACCGGAGGAGACAATGCACTGCTGCCGAGTCACTTCGGTGGTGTTCAGTGGCGCCTGTTCTGATCTAACATACGCAGGACACCACCTACTAAACCCCCTACTGACGACAATAATTGCTTAGTCGCGGAGCCGGCGTGAGTGAGCTCTCCCTCCGGAGGGCGCCACCATGTCTGTCCAACGACAGCCCCCATAGACTCGCCGATACTGGTGACCCCGACGGAACCAAACCAAGGCCACAGACGTGGAGAGGACATCGAAACTGAGGTCACCATGAGAGCGGGGCATGAAGGGCCACAGAATTTGAGACATTTTTTAATGCTGATCGATGAGAATGAGGATGATTAAGATGATGCTACGGATTTCCATTTCGGTCTGAGACTACATGACAGGGCTGTACTCTACGCTTCCTTTCATAATATATCCCGGCGTCAACCAGGCCCGAGAGATACAGGCACCTGCAGTGTTGGTCAGGAAATTTGAGCAACACTCTCAGAAACGCATCCATTAAGTGGATGAAACTCGACTGTGTGGTCCCAGTCTCCGCAACTGAGTCCGCAGCAAACTCAACTCTGGGTAGGAGCCGGTCGGGGCAGAAAAACCCACATGACTCTGATGGGATTCGAACCCACGACCTCCCATCCGGGAGTCCGCGACGCTAACCACTTCGCCACGGCGGCTGGTAAAACCGAGAATACTTAATTCTGGTTAATATCTTGGAGTCTACTACGATCTTCCAATGCCACAGGGACAATAAAAGTTTCCTCCTCAGTAAAGTTCACAATCGTGTATACTGTTTTCGAGGCACAGATCTTTTCATGTTCAATAATTGCGTCAATAATTGCGGCAAATATAATTATCTTTGCACCTCTGCAAGAAACTCCATCATCGAAACCCACTTACCACACCTACTGCACATCGCAGATGTACCGAAGTAATGAGCCATGTCATGCGAACACGGTGACGAATCCTACCCTCTCACACGCAACAGACTTTTCTTCATCAACGTTTTAAATCAGTGTGTATTACATACAAGCATACCATGGTGCGAGCAACCACGAAATACCAGCCGAGATGGGGTCGAAAAACATGGCTCGAGATCTGCGTGGGAATGATCTCATGAGAAATAACACAAAGACGGAGTGCAAATGATTGTCAGCCGGTGAGAGGTTGCGAAAAAGAAGCTTGAAATAACTGTGGTAGTCGGTCCAGGAGACAGCTGAGAAAATGGACGAAATGTATCACTCGGGGAGTGAGCCCATTAGGGCAGAGGACGGTTATAACGTGCGGCAGTTGAACTGAGCCGCCGGGCCATCTGTCATGCCTTTCAGCGCGGCACTGACACTGATGGAGCTGGATGCCCGGCCGCCTGCACATCACATCATTCCCTGACTTCACTCCACAACAACATTTCTTTTCCTCCATCCCCCACCCCGGTACCCTGACACCCGACGCCTTCTCCTCTCTCTCTCTCTCTCTCTCTCTCTCTCTCTAGCCTTCTCTCTCTCTGTTTACAAACAAAGGTGAGGAAATGTTAAGTGAAAAAGACAGCTTGAGTTTGTCGTTCTCTCTCTCTGCCTACCGCACATAAGCAGAATGATTCAACTGTTTTAAAAATATAACAAACTTAATCAGCCAGTCACTAAATAATAATAACAACAATAATAATGGTAATGATAATAATCATCTCTGTTTTCAAAGCTAAGATATTTTGCATTCGCAAAATGTATGCACTGTGTTCTCTCTTTCGCTGATTTCTAACAGTTTCAGTATGGTCAAGATGACGTCACAGCGAGTGGACCGGTCAACTTACATGACAACTGCTGAGGCATAAGGCCCAAACGCACACGTTAAAACTAAAGAGGTCAAACTACAAAGACAACAAACCGTATTCCGTAACACCCTCTATTTCAGGTCAAGAACGAGACTTGGCTGATATCTCTTTGACACTGCATCATACATCCAATGGACTGGTCAGTCCTGAACCGCCCACCTTACGTAATCGGAGTATATAATCGGGTAGGCTGTCAGGTATGCGGGTGAGCATGTACGCAGGTACGTATATTATTTGTAAACGTTATAGAAGATTTAAATCCACAATCCTCTATTTTTATCATTGTAAACACAACAAAATTATACAAACTAGTGAAAACTATGATGAAGACAAAATATTAATCATTGCAGGGTCCAGATTAGGTTGATTACCTGTATATGGAAAGGGTAAATGGGGTCCTTGACAGAGATTGAAAACTAAACGTCTCAAGCATAAACCTTCCTAAGTCGCACTGGTGGTTGATGAGGGTGTTCACGGTGACTTTCCCACCATCCCTGTGTCCACACTTACTGTCGTCCCATTCTTCAATTTTCCACACTCTCCACCACCCCCACCCCACCACCACCCCATCATCAACCATCAACAGTACTGAGGAAGAGCTAAGCTTCAAACGTTACCTTTCAGTCTCTCTCCCAAACTCCATTACCCTCTACCTACAAGTGTACTTTTTGTGGTTAAAATACACGTTTTCTGACTCCTCACACTCTTGTAGAGAGAAGATGACAGTGAGTTCCAAAGGTTTGGTGGGGTTAAACTAAAGCTACCATTTCTCATGGTTTTCATGCTTCATCTCAGCAGATCCCCCCCCCCCCCCCCCCTCTCCCAGAAGAGCTAAGTGGACGAGAATAGTAGCTAAGCTACTGCTCCATCAAAATAACACACAAATAAATCAATTTATAAATATAAAACAAATTCATACTAGTAAGTGACTAATCAAAATCGTTTTCTAAATCTTACGTAAAGTTGGAAGCTCACACACGTCTTTAGTATTTCCCTAATTCTTACTTGAAAATAATTATATTCTTGGGCAGAGAGGAGAGAGAGAGAGAGAGAGAGAGAGAGAGAGAGAGAGAGAGACAGACAGACAGACAGAGAGAGAGACAGAGACAGAGAGGAGAGAGAGAGAGAGAGTGTGTGTGTGTGTGTGTGAGTGTGTGAGCGAGTGAGAGAGAGAGGGAGGGGGTAGGGGTTGAGGGGCTGAGAGGGTAGAGACGAAACAGCAGAACTAAAAACGCTGGCGATGCAGCACGCACGTGCAATCTAAACATCATTACTCAAAAGGCGCGAAAAGTGAGCAGGTCATTACACAACTTGGCAATGCAAGAGGCTGCTTCATCTGTCAAGGCTACTTCTCTTTTCACCCCCTTTTTCGTGCTCCCCTACCCTTTTCCACCCGCAACCTCCTCGTTTGTTCTATACTTTCTCCCGCCGATTGTAAGAGAAGAGCAGGGACCGTGCGGGGGGAATTAAGGAAAGTGGCGGGTAATTAGCCCCTATGAATTCTCCCTTGAATCGAGAAGTGTCAAGATTGTCCGAATTTGGTAAAATCTAATGCTGCTTTGTTCTTATATCCCAGCTACATTCAGGAGACATGCTAACGGCTGCATTTCGGAACGTTTTTTTTTCAGTTAAACTTCAGCGGGTATATAATCGCTATATTCCTAAAAGCAACGTAACGGTTGTAACCCTAAAGCAATATACCGGCTGTAAACCCGGAATTGCTCTAAATGTCATATTCGGAAAGGCAGTATAACGGCAATATTCTAAAAGGTATTACAGCGGATATATCCCGGGAAGCCATGTAACACCTTCCCTTTTCCGGGAGGCAGTCTCAACTATTTTCACTGGAGGGAGAGAACAAGACCCGCAAAACAGTTCGCCAGTGCTTAATTAAGCTTGATATACATACACTGCTAGGCCTACCAAGTGTGGAAAGGTACTAACTACGGCAGCTTTATGCTGGGTGGTAGTGTAAAACAGCAGTATCTTCGAGCGGTTTGCATTGTTGGCGTCAAAACAGTAACACATGGGTTTCCTTACCATTTATTCATTCAGTGAAATAAAGTTTAAAAAATTCCTTGGTGACAAGGCGGTTACGTGTGCTAATCATGGTCCGACTGTCCCTGAATGTCCCAGTACTGCGGTGACATCAGGTCAGGACTGCAGAAAGTCACATGGGGCTTCACTCCAAATCTTTTTCATTCTTCTCTGTGGCTCTACTGAGAAAAACTGACCATATTCCTTGCTCGTCCATAGCTATATTGGGTGCAGACAACATTGTCTCATACTCCGTTTTGACATATGAAGATACGTATGGGCACATTTTCTGCAAACATTAAATGAATGTCCTTCAATGGCAAAATACGTAAATAAACAAACAAAATGAAATAATGAACACTTGTTTTGTCCAAGCCCCCCCCCCCCCCCCCCCCCCAACACCCTCCCCTTCCTCCCGCTTCTTCCACTTACTTTGTGGCGTATTGTGAAAGTATGATGTTGTGTGAGCATTTCCCGTGGTATCTGCTGTACTGAATATTGGTCATTTTTTCCCCAATGTTATATGGAAATAAATCTGTGCCAGAATGAACATTTTTTCAGTTGTTTGTTGTATTGCCGGTTTGGAGGAAGACATGCGTTTTGTGGAACCTCTGAGACTCTCTCTCTCTCTCTCTCTTTCTCTGTGTGTGTGTGTGTATGTGTGTGAGAGGAGAGAGAGAGAGAGAGAGAGAGAGAGAGAGAGAGAGAGAAGAGAGAGAGAGAGAGAGAGGAGAGAGAGAAAGAGGCGAGGGAGAATTTTTTTTCCCAGTACAGATCATGGCTCCTTCTGAAGGGGACACAATACAATGTCAATGCACTTTGGAATGGATATTGAATAATAACACACACAACTACATTACAAAATATAACCCTTAGCATTAGGCTGCCCTGTTTGCATGATTAAACATTACTGTAAATGATTTATACGACTATAATGCAAGCATTTGTCCGTATTGCTCCACTCTGATTTGCCATGAGCAGTACATTACACAGACATAGGTTTGGGGGGAATTTGGGGAGAACGGAGATATTTCGCAAATCATGGGAGGCCAGTCAGGAACGTAAACTACTGTTCATTTCTGTCTTTTTTCTTTTTTATTTCTTTTTTTATTTATTTATTTATTTTTTTTTTTTTTTTTGGGGGGGGGGGGGGGGGGGGATTTTTCACAAAACGGACACATCACATCACTGTCATCAACACAGCGTTTTCGTACCTGTGTGCAAACAGATTAGCAATTCCGAACCTCATGCTTGTCATTAAACCTGTCAATGTTAAGCAGGAGATATGCTTCACAATGCCTATACGATTCTACATAAAAAAAAAAGTATATTTGTCACTGTTCCTTACAATGCCACTGTATGTTTCCAGTCAGCCTTCTAAAAAGCTCTTCTACGAAGATATTGATACTTTCAATAATGTGAATGAACCAAAAACCAAAGCAGAGGAGAGAGAGAGAGAGAGAGAGAGAGAGAGAGAGAGAGAGAGAGAGAGAGAGAGAGAGAGAGAGAGAGAGAGGTTGCTTCCCTTAGACCAAATGTCAGCCTGTTAAGGCAAACGGATTCACAGTTTTCCAGCATTGATTTTGCTTCCCCTGCCCCCATTCCCCCTCCTCCGCTCTCTTTTTATCTCTCGGCACCCCTACTCCCTCCCACCCCGGTGCTTTCTCTTCTTCTTCGTCTCTCTCTGCTTTTTATCTGTCCTAAAACTCTTCTCTCTCTCTCTCTCTCTCTCTCTCTCTCTCTCTCTCCTTCCCACCTCTTTTTGTTCTGGCCCCTATCCCGTTCCTAGTGCTCATCTCACACACCCCTATTCTCTCTCTCTCTCTCACTTCTACTTTTTCTTCTCTTTCTGTTTCTTCCTCTCTGCTGCTACTGCTGACTTCTTGTTCATCTGCTTCTCTCTCTCTCTCTCTCTCTCTCTCTCTCTCTCTCTCTCTCTCTCTTCTCTCTCACTTCTACTTTTTCTTCTCTTTCTGTTTCTTCCTCTCTGCTGCTACTGCTGACTTCTTGTTCATCTGCTTCTCTCTCTCTCTCTCTCTCTCTCTTTCTCTCTCTCTCCCTCCCTCACACACACACACACACACACACACACACACACACACACACACTTTCCTCGAAGACGGAGTACGGCTGCCTAGGTGGGATAAAAAAAAACCGGTCATACACACAAAAACTCCACTGCCTGCCTATACAGCGTGTGTCCGCAGGAGTATCAGCCTGCGTACGCAGACAGATAGAAAAAAGAAACACACACACACTTCTGTTTTTTCTTCTCTTTCTGTTTCTTCCTCTCTGCTGCTACTGATGACTACCTCTTCTTCTTTTTCTCTCTCTCTCTCTCTCTCTCTCTCTCTCTCTCTCTCTCTCTCTGTGCGTTGTGTGTGGTGTGTGTGTGTGTGTGTGTGTGTGTGTGTGTGTGTGGTGTGTACTTATTTGGGAGTGGAGACAAGATGAAGGCGAAAAAGTGTGTGTGTGAGTGTGTGTGTGTGTGTGTGTGTGTGTGTGTGTGTGTGTGTGTGTGTGTGTGTGTGTGTGTGTGTGTGTGTGTGTGTGTGTGTGTGTGTGTGTGTGTGTGTGTGTGTGTGTGCGTGCGCGCGCACGCGCGCGCGCGTGCGTGCGTGCGTATGTGTGTGTGTGTGTGTGTGTGTGTGTGTGTGTGTGTGTGTGTGGTGAGTTTGTACTTATTTGAAAAGGAGACAAGATGAAGGCGAAAAAGTGTGTGTGTGTGTGTGGGGGGGGGGGGGGGGGGGGGGGGGTGCGCGCGCGTGCGCGTGTGTGTCTGTCTGTGTTTATCAGGCGAAGTGGTTCATCCAATTCTGTAAACTTCCTTGTTACTAAGATGCAAAGCCCGCGGCATACACCTGTTGAAAACAGACAGTATCAATGTTTAAGTTATCAACAGATCAGCAAAAAGTTTTATCATTCCATGAATATACATAACTTGGTCGACATTTACCACTTCGTAACGATGACTTCACAATGTTGATGTTAAGCAGAGAGTCTGTAAATTATTGTGCTGATAATGTAAACAGACTCTGAATACCCTATTTTCTTTTCTTTTTTTTCTTTCTTTTTTTTTTTT
>CM065724.1:41440803-41443303 GCA_033310375.1 Conus canariensis
GTGTGTGTGTGTGTGTGTGTGTGTGTGTGTGTGTGAGCGCGTGCGTCCGTCCGTTCGTGTATGTGTGTGCGCGCGCATGTGTGTGTGTGTGTGTGTGTGTGTGTGTGTGTGTGTGTGTGTGTGTGTGTGTGCATGAGCATGTGTGCGTGCGTGTGTGCGTGCGTGTGTGTGAGTACCCATCGACGTAACGAGGTCTACGCACCGAGGAACGCTGGGGCTGTCAAGACAGGACAAAAAGCTTTCCGGGCGATCGCCTTTCGGTCCTCCCTACACCACACCAGACACCCATGTCATACCATTCTGACAAGTTCAGAACATTCACGTGACCATGTCAACCCCCACCCCCACCCCCCTCCATTCTGTTCCTTGCGTATGGAGCCGAAATGAGTTCTGTCAATCTCGGCACAATAAAGTATCATAGCATGGAGTACAAAAAGTACCCACCGACTCTTGCCTCGCAAAACTGTGCGTGTATGCCTGTCTTTCTCTCAGTGTGTGTGTGTGTGCGTGTGTGTGTGCGTGTGTGTGTGTGTGTGTGTGTGTGTGTGTGTGTGTGTGTGTGTGTGTGTGTGTGTGTGTGTGTGGCGGGGTGGGAAGGTGGGGGTGGTGGGCGGTGGGTGGCGGGGTGGGGGGGTGGGGGAGACGTCCGCGTTTTCTGTTCATTCAAGGGATTCAGGTGCACCCCTGTCTTCGTTTTGCCAAGGTGCAGGGCCAAGGGAAAGAACGCCTTCATGAGAAAACCGAACGCCCACTCTTCTCCATTGGAATTCCATGTGGTTTACAACCCGGCCAGTTGCGGGAGGAAATATCCGGGCTGACACTTCGTCAAAATCGATTTTGATGCATGGGCCAAAAGAAAGCAAAACAAAACAAAACAAACAACACAGCAAGAACAAAAACAACAACAACAACAACACACCAACTCACTCACTCAAGCACAAGTGCACACGCACATACACCAACACACGCGCATGTGGCGTTCGTTCGAGTGAAAAGGAAGAGGCAAAGGGTTTACTCCATCTCCTCCATTCTAATTCTTTTCACACACACACACACACACACACAGAGAGAGAGAGAGAGACAAGAGACGAAGACAGAGAGAGAGAGAGGAGAGAGTACAATAAATGTAATTTATTGTTGAATAAAATTTCACACTCCCGTGTTCTTGAGCTCAGCGATTCATATCGAATCCAGCCACGCGTCCACGTTAATGCATTTATTAACCCCCACCCCCCACACCTCTCTGTCTCTCTCTCTCTCTCTCTCCTCTCTCTGTGTGTGTGTGTGTGTGTGTGTGTGTGTGTGTGTGTGTGTGTGTGTGTGTGTGTGTGTGTGCACGCGCGCATGCATTTACTAATCCTCTCTCTGTGTGTGTGTGTGTTCGTGTGTGTGCGCGCGCACGTGTGTGTGTGTGTGTGTGTGTGTGTGTGTGTGTGTGTGTGTGTGTGTGTGCGTGGTGCGTGCGTGCGTGCGTGCGCGCGCGCGCGCGCGCACGAGCGCGTCTGAGAGTGGCAAGCAAGGTGCGTGTCTGTATGTGTGCGCTCTCTCTCTCTGTCTCTCTGTAAGTCATACACACACGGTGGGGGGCGGCTAAGAGGTCTATGCACTAACAATTTGTGTGCTGTCAAGATGAAGAAAAACTACACGGGAGATTCTCTTTCCCCTCATCGTACGGACACAACTAAGTCTGTACTGGGCTGACAAGCTGGGAGGTATTGGCACGGAACTGTCGTCACACACCACTCTGCCCCGTCCCCCTGGCTCCCCCCCGTCCCCCTCCCCTTCCAGCCCTCTGCCGTTCAATGATGTGAAATGAGTTCTGTCACTATGCTGACAACTCGGCTTATTAGCAAGTGAAGTCCACCAACTGTTGCAAGCGTGTATTTGTGTGCGTGTGCACGTGTTTTTGTATCTGTGAGTGCGTGCGTGTGTAAAAACGTCATTAATTTTTCCTTTATTAACGGAATTCAAGTACACCACTTCTTAACCGAGGGCACACCAGTAAGAGTGTCGTAATGAGAAAACAGGACGCCAGCTCTCCAGGTGAGCAAATGAAAGCGGAGGTGTTACACTTAATCTATGGCTCTCTCGGCCCTCACTGGGTGTGTGATTCAGAGAGAGAGAGAGAGAGAGAGAGAGAGAGAGAGAGAGAGAGAGAGAGAGAGAGACTTTGGGCAGATACAAGCAATCATGGTGGTAAGCTGCAACCTTGACTACTGTGAATGGTTCAAAGATTCGCGTGGTTTGGACAAACCACAAGGGAAGCAGTCCTCAATGTCAGGTCTACGTCGTCTTTGAGGGCCTTCAGCACAGCGTTGTGCGGCTGCCGAGTCACTTGGGCGCCTGTTCCGCACTTTACTAACACATTATAATGTGTGTAATGTGTGACCTTGATTGTGTGAGCGCGCATGCATTCATACAAGCGTGCATGAGTATGTGTGAGTTGGTGTGTTTTCGAGCATGCGTGCGCATGTACATCTGTGTTTATGTATGGCTGGAA
>CM065724.1:41445803-41468303 GCA_033310375.1 Conus canariensis
TGTGCAAGCGTGCGTGCGGCGATGCGCATGCGCATGCACACAGGCCCGCAGAGTTCACATCTTTGCTTGCGTGATCGTGTGTGTTTTATCAATTTAGCTCCTGTCAAGACGAAGACAAAACACCTGGGCAGCCCACTCTCAGTGCACGTACAAAGGACAAAGGTCTAGGTAACTGACAACTCGGGACCATTCTGCAAATCAGATCCCATGCCACCAGGTTGAAATGAGTTCTGTCAACGTTCTGATGGAACTTCTTCGTCCCAGACTTCCACCGACTGTTTCCAACCAAATCTCTACCAAGATGAAGACATGCTTGGGTTTCTCCCCAGCATCTTGACCAGTTCTCCCTTGTACACGAACCTCAATACCTGTCATCGCTGCCAGAAATGGATTTGTACAGTGCAGGGAAGGGTAAAAATGGAATGGGGAAATCAACGCTGTCATGTCCACGGGATGCTTTTCAGTACTCGGACAAGTCATTTTCTGTCAGATGTCACGATGTTACGAAGGACCTGGCAGGGTAATTCCTTTTCCACTTTCAATCTAACGTTACATCACGATCATCTCATCTACCCAAGACGATCTTTGTACATCGTTTTTATCGTCAGGTAGTATAAATCATACATTTCTCCTCTTCCGCCCTCCCTTGCACGCACTTCCGCACCCACTCCCCCTCTGAATAAAAAAAAAAAGTACAAATCCAAACAAAACAGAGAGCAGGCACTTGCAACATTGTGCCATTTCAACTCCCAAGGATTTTCCGTCCACCTCAAAGTATCCACCTACATGGCCTTGCCAACCAGCCATTCGTCAATCCCCGAACAACCTCTGTAACTGGAAGAGAAACTAGCGGAGCGCAGTCCTCCGCCAACGTCAAACAGATCCCAAAATCCGTCCATGGGTCCGGATCTGCCCCAAGGACCCGCATCAAAGCATGACAAATCCGACCTAGGGTTACATTTCACCTGGTCACTAAGGTTCGTTCACAACGGTTTGGTGATCTCGCTGACAAAGACAAACCAACCCGAACAAACACAGGGGTGCAAATATTATACAACTTCCTTGGCGGAGCTGACAAGCTCATGCGAAGAGAGTAGGACTCTTGAAGACAGACACGGAGGAAGAGTGGGACAACGTCAGAACTATCTGTATGCTCTTTTACGACTGACAGAAGACGGCTACTTCGATTACCACCATGTATCTGAACGGATTGCCTGAAGCAGGACGTGAGCCACTTCGGGATGACTTTTTCGAAGCAAGAACTGCGGGCCTACACACACACACACACACACACACACACACACACACCACACAGAAAGAGAGAGAGGGGGTGGGGGGAGAGCGCATTCTTATGTCATATTAAGTGTGTTAGAGGGAAGGGGGGGGGGGGAAGAAACTGTTCACCTGTTCCACATCTCCCTGTTCCTCCTCCCCCCTCCCGCCCTTCCCCCACTTGTCCAAACAATCCATGCCCCCCCCCCCCTCCCCCCAAGGAATACCAGGTGGCGTGTGGGTACCTTCTACACCTCTCGTCCATATCGTTCCGTTGTTCATCAGACAACTGCCTCTGTTTTGCTTTCATTCCGACACCCGCCAGAAGAAACATGGGAAAAGTCCGCTGTGTGAGTAGAGCAGAGGAGAAAATGAGAACAACTGCTTCTTGTATGACGAGCACAATGTGTAATCCTACCCATCAGCCCATCCACCCGTTCTTCCATATCGCTTCGTTGTCGTCAACCTTGAAATGTTGTCTTTGTTTCAACGTGCCTTCCCGCTCCTTCAGACTGAGCAGCGACAGCTCCAATATCAGTAAAGTAAGGATCGTAGCAATACATGGCTTTCATATTTCTAAAACCATGTTTTGTAATATCCATGCTTTACTGATATCACTGATGCTTTTGGTCAATCTGAAGTACCCGGATTGTAATGAGGACCTTTGACTCGAACTGAATGTTAGGGTCTGCAGCATAAATTTGCATGGATGTATGTAAGAATCATTGAGTGGAAGTAAACAGCTGAATTTTCTTTTCTTGTCTGTCGTCTACTATCATCTTTGATGAAGAGACGCATATGAAACCACTGAACTGAACTGTGCAAGTTCACAATGTTGTTCAATGGACAGCGCGCTCTTTTGACTTGCTAGACTGGGCGTAAAATATGGAGTTGAAATGAACTCTCACTCTGTTCTCAGGCTGGCAAATGGAAAGAAGTCATCGGCGCTTCAGAAGAGTGAATCCGCTTTTCTGGAGAACGCCAGCAAGGTTGCGAAGGCGTTTATCTTACTATTCATTAATGCTACGTGTATGTTCAATAGCTCTCCTCCCCACCCCCCACCCTCTCTCTCTCTCTCTCTCTCTCTCTCCCCTTTACTCTTCTCGCTCTCCCTGCACTGCAGCTTACATATTTCTACAATCTTTGAAATGAATGTCGATAAATACAAACGCTATGAACGTTATCAAAAAGAAGAAACTGAGGGTGGGGCTAGGTGGAGAAAGTGCGGGAGAAGTGGGTGGGGTTGGAAGTGGAGAGAGAAGAAGAAGAAAAAGGAGATGATGGTGATGGTGATGTATGGACCATGGATGAACTCTGGACTGATACATAGTTGGATGAAAAGAAGAAGCTAATGTAAACAATAATCATAACAGTGAACAACAACGATAATGACAACGATGAAGATGATGATTGATGATGATGATGACGACGACGACGATGACAACAACGACGACGACGACGACGATTATGATGACGACAATCCTCCGAAAGATCCGGGCTCGCGTTAGGACGGACAAATCACAGGTTGGCGACAAGAGGGAGTCGGGTTCCCAAATGAAACGCGCGTGGGACTTCCCCAAGCTCGTAACGGCAATTGACGCCAAGTCTACGGCTTCAGATAAAGGAGATACAACATGCAATGCCACTAACGTAGCGATATCGCAGTGTTTTCAACATCTTCGCCTGTCAGTACATGTAAGGGATGAGAGTAGGAGGTGGGGGAAGGGGACGACTGTCAGGGCCGTTTCCTGTCTATTAGTCTATGTGGATGGATGCTGAAGGAAAGGCTTTGTTGCTGCTTGTTGTTTTCTCTCGCCGCTCTGTTCCCGGATTGATCGTGCCAACGTCCACAATACAGTGCTCTAGGGGTTACCCTGAGAGCGAAACAATATGGGCAGACGGGGACGCAGTGAAGAACGAAGATGTCTCTCTCTCTCTCTCCTCTTCTGTGTGTGGTGTGTGTGTGTGTGTGTGTGTGTGTGTGTGTGGTGTGTGTGTGTGTGTGTGTGTGTGTGTGTGTGGCTTTGGGGCGCACAACTGTACATGAACATGTATGAACATGGAAGGAGGTGTTGGTGTTGTGGGGGGGGGGGGGGGCTGGCCCAGTATAACCTATGGATACTATGTGCACATGTGTACGCATACGTTAGTATATCGTGTGTTGTATATGAGACAGAAGTTTTTGAAAAAAAAAAAAAAAAAAAAAGAGAGAGAGAGAGAGACGGCCGATAGAGAAGACAGGGAGAAGAGTGGATGGGCTGGGCACAAGGATAAGGGCCGAGCAGGATTAGAGAGGGATGGGGGAGATTCAGACACAGACACACGCGCACACACACACGCACACACACATGCCCTTACACACACACACAACACACACACACACACACACACACACACACACACACGCACACAAAATATACATCTGTGACTCTGAGAACCATCCCACGCCCCCTCCGTCTTCCTCTACCCCTCAAATCTACCCCACCCACACCTCCCCTTTCTCCCTCTTGTGAGAGCTTCTTTTTTTTTTTGCTATCGATAAAGTCTGATGCAACCAAGGCACGGCGACGTCAAAACAGAGCCTGCAATCTATCACTGACTCACCCCCCTCCCCTCAGCCCCCCCCCCCCCCCCCCCAATTCCTCTTCCTCCACCTACCCTGCAGCTTTAGTGCCCTGTTGAGGATGAAACACAGCAGACAATGCAAATTTAAAGAACTCACAAAACAAAACAGGGAGCAAACCGACGCTTCTTCATCTTGCACAGTACAAAAAGAGACATGTGAATTGTCCGTAAATCTATCTTCTTCACACTTCACAAATCATAGACAAAACAAATGCACTGGGAATGTAGTTTTGTGGGGTTTTTTTTAATGTCTATTTCTCATGTCCTAAGCCAATACATCTGTCGAAAATTCGCCTGTATTTTTCGTACTGAGCTTACGTAGCTGTTACTTAGCATCTTCTTTTGTGAATTTGTTTGCATTTGGATTGTTGTTGTTGTTGTTGTCGTCGAGTCCCGCTGAGGTACACAGCATACGACAATGCTTTTTGTTAGCAGCCAACAGACTTTTTCCCCAAACGTTTCTTTTCTGCTCTTTTTATTCTGAGATCTCAGATTACGCCACACACACAACACACACACACACACACACAACACACACACACACACACAACACACAAAACACCCTCCACCCCACCCTCACACCTTATTTCCTTTCTTAATATAACATAATTATGATTCGGTGCCAATGAGAAACGATGAGCAACGTTTCAAAATGACGTCCCTGCTACTTCAATCGAACAGAATCTCCTTGATGTTAAACATTTTGTGAAACAATGCAGCCAACCGCCCCTCGGGTCTCCGAATCCCGTTGAACACGCCTAGGTCTTCGGTAATTGGAAGGCCAAAAAAAAAAAAAAAAAAAGAAGGCCGTTCCAGCAGAGCGCACCCAGCGACTCCCGACGCCGGCTCGGCTGGTGACTGTCCACAACGCGACAGCCTCACCACTTTTAATTTAATTTCTCAACTCTCACCAGATGGCGGGGGAGGGGGGGGGGGGGGGGGGGGAGAAGTGCAGCGCGCTGCCGTCGTTTTCTACCCGTTAAAGGCAAGGGCGGAATTAAACCTCTCTCCCTCCACTGTCTTTCTTCTGTTTCTGTCAAGTTGTCCGCACGGCTCGGAGAGCCCCCTCTTTTACACATGCAAATGAGCGCGTGAGCAGCGGAAGTCTAGAGGGACAAAACCGAGCCGATAATGAACCGGGGGGCTGAAGCGGGGCGTACATGAAGCTATTTCGGCACTTAAAGGCGCCAAGGGTCCTAATCCCTAGCAGGCCTCTCGCTCTCACACCCTGCCTGACGTCTTCAATAGGGCTCAGGCCTCCCGGGTCCACCGCCGCCGCGGCTGATCTGCCGGGGCCCATGCTCACAAACCCCTGCACCGTGCGACCAAGGCCTCACAATGGAAACACGCGCACGATGTCTATGCAAGACCTCCGGGACGACACACTGCGTGTGGTATAGCATTTCGGGCTGATCGGCGATGCAAAATCATGATTTTCAAACTAGGCAAACAAAACAGTCGCAAAAAAAAAAAAGAAGAGAAGATTCGAGTTCAGTTGTTAGGCTGGACTTTAAGATGCCGCAGGCATCGAAGAATACAGAGGTAGTTAGACAGACGAAGCATGACATGCAGTTAGGTAGCTCACAAGCTCACATGGCGAATATTCTGAACATTCAAATACGGAAACATGAGAGAGAGAGAGAGAGAGAGAGAGAGAGAGAGAGAGAGAGAGAGAGAGAGAGAGAGAGAGAGAAAAAACAATTGCTGATACCACACTGGACTGTTTCAGCTGCTCTTTGAAAGATGGTATGGGAAACAGGTATATGCTGACACCCCCTCCCCCACCTCTTTTTTTTTTTTTTTTTTCTTTCTCTTCTCTTTTCTTTCTTTCTTAATAAGGTATTGGGAGAAGAGCAGAAAGCGGTCGAGGGTGAAGTGAGTGGATTCTCTCAAGTGACGAAGGCAAAACACTCATTTTACATGACACTAGTAGCACACCATTCATCACAGAAGATGAACAGCTACTGACACTAAATCGCTCTGTGTGGCGCCATCCGACGCTCTTGTACTGCTTCTTTTCTCTCCTTTTTTCCCCCGTTTTCAATCTGCCAGACATACAGATTTTGAAAAAAAAAAGAAAACAAATCGAACGACAGGCTGAAAGGCTGACACACATCCATCCTGCAGGGAACTTAACTCCATAATTTACGAGACCGACTTCCCCCGTGCAATTTATAACTCAAAATTCACGCTCAACGGGGCTAAAATACAGCCATTGATAACGCACCCCACCCCCTAACTTTTTTTCATCAGACAGGCCCCTGCTTTGTGGGCCCGTCATTCCGTCTGAGCCGTGCAGTGGGGCGACTGGCTGAGGGAGAACGGGAGCGACAGGAGCGACAACCGGGCCAGGGCCGACAATCCCCATGGGGTCGGCCTGGCCCCCGTCAATGCCCGACCACAGCGCCCCCCTCACCAAAAAGCCTGTATACGGCACGGGCCACAAAGCAACAGCCTGAACAAGGAGCTAGCCCACCAGTCCCCCATCCCCCCACCCCTTCCTTGCAGGCCTTTCTTCTCGTGTCACGGAGGGACTGGGGTAAGGTGGGTAGCGAGGGGAAGGTGGGGTGGGGGGGGGGGGAGAGTCCCTATCAAGGGAACTGTGGGTAGACGGCCTGCTGGGAGAGAACCCCGGGGTTCTCAATGGCCCCGAGCCTTCCCACTTTCATTGCTTCCCTGACACCCGTCCAAAGGACTCTGGGTCCGGGGGTTTAATTCTCCGCCACACAAAAAAAAGGCTGGCTTTCTCCTTCCCTACTCCACCCCCCCCCCTCCCTCCCCCACATCCCCACCTTATTTGTTGCGCGTTTGTTTTCTGTAATTGATTCTGAGCCAAAACCTTTCTTCTTTTCCTCTTTCTCCCTCTTGTCGTCTCCCTGTCCCGCTCACCCTGTGTTTTGTGGGTGGCGCTAGACTTGATGGTTTCATGCTTGAAAACACAAGAGAGGTTTCCGTCTTGTGTGTATGTGTTAGAGAGAGAGAGAGAGAGAGAGAGAGAGAGAGAGAGAGAGAGAGAAGAGAGAGAGAGAGAGAGGAGAGAGAGAGGTGCCGTTTGGAGTGGCATTGTGGTTTGGGCTGTGGTGAGAGGGTGTAGTATTGGGATATGGAGTTGAACAATCGTCTTTGTAACCGTTCTTAATAGCTCTTTTTTTTTTTTTTTTTTTTTTAGCTGGGTGAACCAATATTAAAGAGAGAGGAAACAGATTGTCTTCAAGAGAAAAAAAAAGAAGGGGAAAAAACTGTGTCTGTTTTAACTCTGCGAGAGTGACCCCACTAGAATTCTTTTTCAATACCATCAAAAGCAAATTTCGCAGAGAAAACCACAAAGAAGGTTGCGCTTGTAAAGCACCATATGGCCCGAACTGGGTCTTCTTTGTAATTTACGTAGTCGGCGCTTACAACGTAAATTTAAATGTCAAAACATCTGCCAAACACAAGCAAACTGTAATCTGTGCATGAAGTGAGCAAGTTACACACCAGTCTGAAAAAAAAAAAGAAAAAAAAAAAAAAAAAAAAAAAGCAACAAATTGCGTTTGAATAGTTGCGACAAGGTCTTCAATACACAAATTTCAAAATGCCGTATGAGGAAACCATTATCTATCATTTGATCCGACTTCCAAAACAGCCATCATTGGGCACCTTGTGAGAGAGGACACTGAACTCATCATGCTGAATCGCTTCAACTGTGTTCAGCTAAACGCGTTCTGATACCTTATACGCAGGGACTACCTACCCCCCAACTGACTATCGCAAATTAGCCTCAGTGAGTGTGCCCTCCGGAGGTCGTCACGTCCTCCCTTCTCCTGAATTGACACTTCATAAACCACGCCTGTCTAGTGCTGTTCGACAAACTAGACGGGGCAACGAATCACATAACCACTGTTAACATTCACCCACGCATGCATTCCTTCATTCGTTAACAAGCTGTGCTTTTGTATTTTCATACGTACAGCAGCTGCAAACGTACGCTAGGCACTAATGGCCACACCGGTGGTCAACAGGAAACGGTCAAGGCGAGTTCCAGACGTTCACTGACCGTGAATGACTTGTGTGCCCAACCCTGGGCCCCAGGCATATCCCCTTCCTGTGAACGTGGCTTGAATCAACCCCTCCCCATGAGGTGGCCTGTGGACTCAACGGGCCCAGCCGGGCGAAGCTAAACGCAAAAATCAACAGCCGACCCTTCACAGTCTCACGCTCTGGCACAAAAAGGAGGCGGAGAAACAAGGGTAGAGAACGCTTGCTTAGCTCACGGTCAACAGTCGGTTACCCCGAAAGCAGGAGGAAAAATAAGTTTGTTCCGATAAGTAATTCCAGGTTGTTATAACTGCCACAACCATCACATCCCTCCTTCTCCCTCTGCACACACACACACACACATACACACACACACACACACCCCGCGCGCGCGCGCGTTCGCACGCACACACAACATTTTTAGACCCCCTCCCCACGATTTCCTTTAGTCTACGATCGTACTGGAATGAAGGTCACTTTTGACCACACAATACGCAACGAATAATGGTAGGTACTGGGGCAATGCTAACAATAGTAATATCAAGTATGAAAGGTACTAGCTGACAGTCTGCCCCACGAGCAGTTCTGCTGTTACAAATGACTCCTGGAGTACTCTCTGTAAGAATGTTCATTCAAAATATCTAACGCAGTTCGCAAAGTTTCCAACATCCGTTCACAACACACACAGAAGAGAGAGAGAGAGAGAGAGAGAAGAGAGAGAGAGAGAGAGAGAGAGAGAGAAGACAGACAGACAGACAGCAGCCAGCCAGCCAGCCAGACAGACAGTGAGAGACACACAGAAAGTAGGAAGGACGGAGAGAGGCGGGTGGTGGGCGGATTAAAATGCAGACTACGGGCGGAAGGGGACTTGCAGACAACGCTGCCAATAATCCCCGTGGTCCTATGAACACCTGCAGGTCAACACCGAAGCTCGGGAGCCACTCTGATTTCCGCCCGTTTACCCTTCACACCCCCTCCTCCTCTCCTCCCAGCCCTGTTCCTTTTGACCACTCAAGCATGTCACTGGCCTCCAAACTCCGCAACCCTCCCTGCCCACTCTTCGGGAGAGGGCCGGCAAAGCCTCTCCGCTCAATGAGCTACCCCCTCCACTCTAGGAGCTGATCGCCTGTGTACACTGCTCCTTTTCGCCCCCCCCCCCCCCCTCCCCCCCCCCTTGCCACAACAGTCTCCGACCGCTCCAAAGCGCCACCACAAAGGCCAACTACTCCA
The DNA here is from genome assembly GCA_033310375.1 of Conus canariensis. NCBI lineage: Eukaryota > Metazoa > Mollusca > Gastropoda > Neogastropoda > Conidae > Conus > Conus canariensis. The sequence goes on from CM065724.1 coordinate 41,454,948, forward strand.
CCCCAGGCAACTGGAATCAGGGGAAGCCACTCCGGGGGTGTTTGGAAGCCAAAGAAAAGTGGCCGGTGATGGAAGAAAAAAAGGGGGGGGGGGGGGGGGGGGGGGGCCTGGGACCAATACAAGAATGGAAACTTTCCGAGCTCGCTGCCTACAACTCAAAATCAAGAGCGAAAGGTCCCTTAAAAGGAAGGAGGAGGGGGGTGGGGGGGGGGGGGCAAGGGAAGGAGAGCCAGGGGAGAGGGGGAGGGAGGGAGGAGGTTGTAGGGTTTGTCAAACAGATCAAGGACGTTCTTCAAGGGGAGAACGCTGGGTGGGAAGAAGAAAAAAAAAAAAAGGATGCCGGACCCGTTAGATGGATTGAATAATCTCCCTGTGAGAGAAATTCACTTGTGTTGGCTCTTCTCTCCTCAAACTCAATCCTGCAGCCTCTTCACCAGCTCTGGGGTTTTTTCTTCCCAGTTTGCAGTTTGGCGGCGTAGCTCTTTGATGCCCCCAGAACAAAGGGAGCGAAACCTCGCTCAAGTTCCCTGTCAAAGAGAGTTTCTCCCCAAGACCTCGTCATGTAGCCTTCCTGGGGCCGACTTTTGAAGACCAAGCAAGAAGCTCAACAAGCACGACCTTTCTTATTAGCACTGTGTGAAATACGTGACTTGATTAATTTTCTTCAGCTTTTCTCTTCTTTTCCGACGTTTCTTAACTCTCTCTCTCTTCTTCCCCCCCCCCCCCCCCCCCCCCCCCCTTTAATATCCTTTTCACGCATAAAAGGAAAGATTTTCTACACTGGCACAGGGGCCCTGCGCTTGAATATTTATCTATAAATGTTTTACTATTGACTGGGGAAAAAGGTCAACGATTTTAGAATAACGAACACACACCACACACACACACACACACACACACACACACACACACACACACACAAGCACGCATGAACGCACAGAGAGAGGAGAGAGAGAGAGAGAGAGAGAGAGAGAGAGAGAGAGAGAGAGAGAGAGAGAGAGAGAATCCATCTTAGTAGCGAGCAAGTGTTGTTTGTTGACGTCTGTACCATACTTCTTTCTTTTATCTTCCTGCGTACGCAGGCTGATGCTCCTGCGGACACTGCCTGTATAGACAGGCAGTGGAGTTTTGTGTGTATGACTGTTTTTTTATCCCGCCATTAAGGCAGCCATACTCCATCTTCGAGGAAGGTGCATGCTATGTGTAACGTGTCATCCATACCAACGGCCAAACTGGCCTTCTCTTCCGAAAGTTGGTGATGGGATTTTACGTGTGTGCAAGATGTTGTGCGTGCGTTCACACACGGAACTTCGGTTTATAGTCTCATTCGAAGGACTGTATGGGGAATGGAGTCAGAACCAATGTTAACTCCGAGGGAAAAAATCCCCCTGTACCGAAATTCGAACCCGCAACCCCAGGATCACGAGTCCGGCACTGTACCTACTGAGCTATTTAGGGCCCCGTCTGTACCATACAACACACACACACACACACACACACACACACACACACACACACACACACATATATACACGCGTGCGCGCATGTACACACATGTACACAAACACACGCGCGAGTGCGCGCGCGCGCACACACACACACACACACACAACACGAATACGCACACGCAAATACGAGACACACACGCACACACACACACACACACACACACACACCACACCACGCATGCACGCACACTAGACAGGAGGAGGGGTGAGAGAGAGAGAGAGAGAGAGAGAGAGAGAGAGAGAGAGAGAGAGAGAGAGAGAGAGGAAAGAAGGGACAGAAAGAGGAAGAGGGAGGAAACATGAGAGGTTGGAGGGGAGAGGGAGGGAGGGCAGGGGTTAGGGTGAGGGAAACACGACAGCAAAATGGCGATCAGGGGAACCACTGATAAGTCACTTTCAGGACAGCCTCCACAAAGCCCTGTCTTTCCCAGGCCGTTGCCACCGCCACGGAAGAGCGCTCTGCAAGGCCTCGTCCACCACCTATCAAATTTGTCACCTGGTCAGAAAGAGTGCCCCCCCCCCCCCCCCCCACACTCCCCCTAGCCTGAAAGCTGTAATCCCCTTGTCAACACACACAGCCCTCTCAGCGCCACTCCACCTCGGCCCCGGGGACCCAAGAGGGGGAAGTTACCCGGCACTTATCTCCCCTGCCCTGCCCTCTTCATGTCACCATGGTCGGTGTGCTCGATCTTGCCCCGAAGACTGATCAGTTGGCCAGAGAGCGGGCGAAAAGAAAAGATTTCGTGGGTGCCCTGATCAGAGAGAGAGAGAGAGAGAGAGAGAGAGAGAGAGAGAAAGGGAGGGAGGGAGGGAGGGAGGGGGGGGGGGATGGGACAGTTCATTCAGAAAGCCATCGGCCCAATTGCAGGGGAAGCTACACAGTTTACCACATGTAAAGATACGAAACAGTGACGATGAACACACACACACACACACACACACACATTAACAATAACAACAGAACAGCATCCAATAGGGCGGCCTCTCTTATCTTAAACGCTGTACACGGAAACAAACCAAACTCTTAGATTTTGGGGTTATCGTTGGAACTACGAAGGACATACAATCTGAAAATCATGGCTGTCTATAATATTCCCGTGGAATAAGGCTATACCAAGTGTCTTCCAAAACTAGCCATGAAACAAAACGCATTTCATTTTCCTCTTCCAGCGTGCACAAAGGGCAGACCAAATAACGTTCTCTATGTTGCCTGTATCCTACATGATGTGTTTTCATGGAAGACACATCAAGTCTAAATTTAGCTTTTTTTTTCAAATACACATTAAGATCAAATCTACGATTCAACAGATCCCAGCCAATATCAGCCTTAAGTCAGTACCTTCAGGGTGAACTCCACAGATCTTAACCAAAACAAATACTGCATACTATCGAGATGAACTCGAAAGGTCCCTGCCAACACAAACACTACGAACTATCGGGGATGAATTCGATAGATCCTGGCCAACACCAACGCTACGAACTACCGGGATGAATTCGATAGATCCCGGCCAACACCAACCCTACGAACTATCGGGATGAACTCTATAGATCCCGGCCAACACCAACCCTACGAACTATCAGGATGAATTCGATAGATCCCGGCCAACACCAACCCTACGAACTATCGGGATGAATTCGATAGATCCTGGCCAACACCAACGCTACGAACTATCGGGATGAATTCGATAGATCCCGGCCAACACCAACCCTACGAACTATCGGGATGAACTCTATAGATCCCGGCCAACACCACCACGACTATCAGGAGAACATAGATCCGGCAACACAACCAGAATATGGATGACTCATAGATCCGCCAACACATCGCTAGAACTATCGGATGAGCTCAACAATCCGCCAACACCAACGCTACAAACTATCAGGGTCACTCAACACTTCGCCAAAATAACCGCAAAGTGCTTCCAACGTCAACTATAAAGATCCCAGCGCATTTTACCGCAACATACTATCAATTCATTATATCCAGCTACAATCGAAGATTTTCAGATTTTAACTGATCTCAGACTTGATGACCTCTGGTCACTGCACAAAGATATCAGCGAGTCACATGACCTAGATGTGGCCCGGTCCCTTAGAGTGTAAGGAATTCATGGCCGAAACACTTTTCTAAGACTTGCTATCAAGCTCTTTTTAGAGTTTCTTCCAACAGAAACTCAAATTGGATCAAGGTAATATGAATCTTGTTCCTATCCAAAACCTTTTCGGATAATTTCAACGTTTGAAGCACATTGAGTCGCTGCGACTTGAAAGGCTTTTCATTCCCCCCCCCCCCCCCCCCACCCACCACCCTTCCCCCATCCCCACGCCTCTTACACACACACGTAAATAATGTCACAATTACCTCTGAAATCAACATATCTCCATGAAAGAAACTATGGCTGAAATATGTCATCGAAGCCCAGTTTGAAAACTTTCACCTCGATTCCGGAATCTGCAATCGAATGAATCCCGAGAGACAATCTGTCGAACGTTTGCTGACCACAGTATCTATCGGCCAGGGCGTCACTGACACAAGGATCTATCAAGATGCATGAACACTTGGTCCATCCTTCCCCAGTCTAATTTCTCCCCCCGGAAAACACGCAGCTTAACTGAACATCAATCGGTTCCGAGGAGAGGCGAGGGCAGGCGAAGCGCACTGACGCTGACTTATAATTACTGCAAGCACGCTAATCAGCGAGTTCCGAGGCGGGGACCACCCAGGGTATGAAATTGAAAGTAAATTAGTCGTGCGAGCTGTGGCCTTAAACCTTGATTGTGTTGGCCCTCACTGGTCTGTGGGCTGCGTCCCTGCGCATATATTCCACTTTCCGTCCGTCCCCTGCCACAGAAAGGTCAATAAATACCCGCCGGCCTCAGATAAGGCGAGACCAATTTTGCTCAGTCTCTCTCGCTCTTTCTCTGGAACCCAGCAAATTGGTTGAGTGAGGGCTGACGCACGCACGGGCCAAGACGGATGGAACAGCTGCACTAATGATATTGGATCATCCAGGGGGTCCCCGTCCAGGAACAGGCACACAGGGTGCCGATTCGAACAGCAAATCGCCTCGTCTTATCCCTTCTCAAACAGTATTTAGCCTCCCTCCACCCCCCCCCCCCCCCCAAAAAAAAAAAAAAAAAAAAAAAGGTAACAGCACAGCAGTTCCTGGTCCACGTCGGAACCCACCACTCCTCCCTCTCGTCTTGTCAATGTCGTCGAGGAACCATGAAATCTGATCCACACTGCGGAATTCTAATCGGCCATTTCTAGGGTGGGGGAAGGTTGGCCTAATGCGTTTTGAAGTGATTACAGTCTGGAGGAAGGATACGGTAATCGCTCTTTAATCCTGTCATAGGCTGACAGGACACACGCCGTCCTAATTACAGGCTGGTGCCACGTTCACAGGAGGGGAGGGGGAGAGGTAGAGAAGGGAGGGGTTGAAAGGGGGAAGGGTGGAGTCTGAGGAACGGGACAGGACAGGAAGAAACTCCCCACGTTCGACCAGTGAACATGAAAATGGTTTTATCTCTTGGCCCAACCTTGCCAAAATAAATATCACCCCACCTTCTCTCCCCCCCCCCTCCACCCTCCTCATCCCCTTTTCCCATGATTCCAACTCAAACAGCACACGCATGCATCACACAGGAAGCAACGTGTTGTGGCCAATCAGTGTCAGCCTGTCTTTTACGCTGTGAATAATTGCAGTAACTTCGGGTCATTCAGATGCAAACCGGCAACAGTGAATGACCCCAAGCACGAAAAGACAAGACGCAAATATGCGGTCGTTGCTGTTCTTGAACACAATCTATGACAGCGAATTTCTGGTGTTGCTGACGTTCCCGGGTCATGACTGATCCAACCAACAGCATCATGTGTCTTGTAAAATCGTTACGGCGGATGTCGACACGAATGCCAGCCCGCGATTTAATGGTAAGAGCAGGAAATCAAATAGAATCTTAGGAAGCAGAAGCGCATCTGCTGTACTTTTACTTTGGGGGAAAATATGAAGACTGGCTTCTTTTTATTCTGTAAGCAAGGGGAAAAGGTTCATCTGTGGTGTATCAATTCTTTCCGTCTTTTCCTTTCTTTTTGTTTGACATTTTTTCTTTGCTGCCCTCATCAAAAGAAACACAAGCACACACATGCGCGCGCGCGCGCGCGCGCGCGCGCACACACACACACACACACACACACACACATTCAGATAACGAAAAGTGGATAGACTGAACAAAATTGAAGTAAGAGTTCCCAAATTTGTATACATAAAAAATACTGAGGAAAAAAAAAGAACAGATGGACGAAGATAACAAAATGAGTTGAAGGAATGGTAGAAGAACAAGTCAATAAAGAAGGTGAAAAACAAAGACACCCTTCCCTTCTCTATCACCTCTGTTGTCAATCCCCTGCACTTCCCTTCCACGATCAGATGGACAGCACGTGATTACAGTCGGCGCAAATGCACGAGAAGAACAGGATATTGATGATGATGATGATGATGACGAATACGACGACGATGATGATGATGATAATGACGGTGTCAGGAAAAGGGAAACATACGACTATCATTTCTACTACCACCTTCACCGTCCACCAGCGTTTCCAGTCAACACACACGCACGCACACGCACACATACATTCACTCACATAGACACACACGCGCGCGCGCGCGCGCGCGCGCACACACACACCACACACACACACACACACACACACACACACACACACACACACACACACACGTTGTCCTCCAGAAAGGTGCATATCAAGGAGAGGAAAAAGAAGACAAAAAACACTGGGCAATATACGGAAGTCTTGAGAGGGACGGTGGATACGGAATCGGCACTTCCTCCCGTCCCCCCCCCCCCCCCCCCCCACCCCTTTCCCTGCCTACCTCCCTGTCACCCTAGCCTCCCGACATCAACTGCCTCCCCTCTGCATCCATCCCCCCCCCCCCCCCACCACCACCTCGCTCTCTCAGTACCATCATTTCCATTAGCATTCCTCCTTGCATCCCACCTCTCTAATATTCTTGAGGCTGTCCAAAGGAGGAGCGACGGGCCGTGGCTTCTAATTACATCCAATCACATCATCTGGCCTCAAATCCGGCGTCCGCGGAGAGCGTCCGGCCAGCGACAGAAAGACTTCAAACCCGCCTCGGACAAATCCCTCCATTAGCAAAGTGCCTACCCTTTTTTTTTTCTTTTCTTTTTTTTCTTTAATCTCGCTGGATATGAATTTGAGAGTAGGCTGAAGGATTTCCTTGTACTGCCCTGCTTGCTTGCTGTGAGATGGAAATTGGCCTGGAATCCGTCGTCCCCTGGTCTGTCCCTGTCACTAAAGGTGTTGATGCACATGCCGTTCTTTTCTGAGCTCCGGCCGACCAAAAGTGTCGGTTTTTGCACCCTCCCCCCCCCCCCCTTCTTTTCTCCTCCACTCACCCCCGTCTCTATCTCTATCTTTCCCTCTCTCTGTGGCATTTGTATGATAAACTGAAGCCGGAACACTTGTTTCCTCCATATTGTCATATGGCTTCATGTTCATGTGTATCATACAGTCTATTTGGACCCCCTTCAATGGAAACGGTGGAGTTCGAAATCTTCCCCACCCCTCCTCCCGCGAAATGTCCTCTCCTCCCTCCACATCCCGCCCCTCTCTCCTCTCTCTCTCTCTCTCTCTCTCTCTCTCTCAGCAACTGACCAGAGTATGTCTCCAGTCAGCTGTTCACACAAACACGCATGCACGCGCACACACACATACCACACGCACGCACGTACACACACACACACACACACACGCACGCACGCACGCACGCACACGCACGACACACACACACACGCGTGCGCGCGCAGATAACAGCCAGCAAGAAAATTGCGTGGAACAGCCACTAGACTAAATCTTCAAATGGTAATGCCACAGCAGCAGCGCTCTACGTTTTCACTAGACCCCGCCCCTTTCTGATCTAATTCCAATGTAATAATATTCAATCGATGCCAGCGTGCAGAGCGTCAGGTGCGCAGCAACAAAACTGGGATCCAGCATCCTCAAGACCAAGAGATGCGTGCAACCGTAAAGCACAATGGCGAGGAGACAGGCCAAAATTTAGCCATGTCTGCTGGGGACAGCGCACGCCTCCGCTAAGGTCCAAGTCAATCCTCTTCACTTCAACCAAACTCTAGTTTGGATTCCACTTCGTCCCCCCCCCCCCCCCCCCTTCCACCGGATTCCACTCCGTACCTCCTCCCCCTCCCCCGACCGTTCCTGGATTCTTCTCTTTGATCCACATCTGCACTAGGACGTAATGAGCTTGTTCTTAGGCAACATTCTCCTCCGAAGTTCCTTACAATCGGTTCCGTAGTTTTGGCGTTATCTTGTCAACCGACAAACCAGCCAATCAACCAGCCAACAACTAACAGACATGGGTGAAAAGATCACCTTCACGGTAAAGGTGTAAGTGCGAGTCCTGGTGGCTAATACTATTATCGCTTACGTATTCGCTCATTCACTGATTTAACTAATCAACCAAGTCCCTTCCTCCTACGCTTGCTTGCCCATTTCTGTTCTTGTTTTATGTCGTGGGTTCCTCAGCTCCATGGCAAACACCTCGAATTCTCTCTGACAATGTCATCTCGGGTATGAATGAGGTTTGTCTGATGCTGGGGAAAATCTTGTTGTGATGCCCATGAATACAAACAACGATGAGTTCAAACTTGCATTCATGTCTACAGACTGTCACAAATGGCAAACGTTGGCGTGCACGAGAATGCAAAAGCATATCATAACGTACAGCAAGATCAGGGGAGGAGGGTGGTGGTGGTGGTATGATGCTTGCAACAGCGAATCATGATTTCTCGCTGGGCGAAAAACTCTAATGCCGTCACTAGCAATAATATTTTCAACTTTCTAATTACCTGAATTAGCATAGAAAATGCTAATGAGGATAACATATACTGAACATTTCACCTTTTGGACAAACGTTTGAGTCTAAACTCTGATACACTTCGAACAGGTAAGATTTTAAAGTCATTTTTGTTTCTCCTTAAAGTAGTGAAATCAGATTCGTCTTTACATTCTTTTCAACAGCGTTATCGTGGCGGCAACTTGTCAAAACTTTGCAGCTGCATATCCACAGACGTTTGACTTTGATTTTGAGGACACCATCACATCTTCAGAAGTCAATAAATACACACACACCACACACACAAAAACACACACACACACACACACACACACACACACACACAGTTTTTTTTTTTTTTAAACTCTTTTTTCTCTGCTTCGTTACTTTCAACACAACAAATGAAATAAAACCAAAACAAACAACGACGACCGCTGACGTCTACGCAACATCTTACGCTTAATACGCCGAACATGAGGACGGCTAAACTTAAGAATCTTGTCGTGTGGAGCACCTCTTAGGCCTGTTTTTCCTCGATCGAGAGAAGAGAGAGAGAAGAGAGAGAGAGAGAGAGAGCCAACACAAGACAAGAAGACACAGCCTCCCCGTGCCTGCTGCTGATGAGATGGGCCGAGCTGGTGGTCCCGGAAGATCAAAGAGCAGCGGCCAAGATGGCGGCGGGCGCTGCCAGGAAGCGGCATTTCACGTCTGGCCTCCCCCTATCATGGTCACTTCACCACTTGCAAAGGGACGCCCCGCGTCGCCCCGGGAAATGAGGTTAGCGGCCGTGAAATGATGGAGTTTGATGAATTTTATTCTGCAACAATGCCCGCTTTGACTCCGGCTAGCGTCCGAGTCCTCCTCTTCTTCCTCCTCCTTCGCTTGGTCCTCTTTTGCTCTTCGTCCTCCTCGTCCACTCGTCACAGAAGGGCGCAGGGGGTGGGGGTGGGGTGAGGGGATGGTAGAGGTGGGAAGCGATCTTAATCCTCTCTGACCGAAAAGTCATTCTGCAATAATACAGCACCCGTCCCCCCCCCCCCCCCTAACCCCCAACCATCTCCTCTCCCCCCCCCCCCCCCCCCCCCTTTCCAAAATGTTGTCATTCAGTCTAAAGTCGCCTGGGGTATCTGATTGACCGCTCTTCTGTGTCCTACAAGACACGCGCGTGGATCCAGTGTAGGCCTCACAGATTATTTATTTTCACCTACGCTGCTAACACACAGCCTGATTTCACACAGGCCGATACGCCTGTCCGTCTGCCCGAAGGAATAGTTTACTGAACCAAACGTCAGAGTCGACACCTACCGTGTCACTCTTTCAGCACCGGCTGCTGTGATCACCCACCCAGACATGAATAACTGAGAGATGCGTGTAATGGTGCTACACTTTTTCGCGTGGGGAACAATCAGTCACTGTCTGGTAACTTCTAAAGAGCTGTTGTCGGAAGGCAAGAACAAATACAAGGAGTCCTCTTCCACATAAGCTGAAATCTGACACGAAGAAATTAAAAATATTGATTTATGTACTTGGTTCTCTCTCTCTCTCTCTCTCTCTCTATATATATATATATATATATGATACACACACACACACACATATATATATATAATATATATATATAATGTATGTATGTGAATATACATGTATATATGTGCGTATATCTGTATATATATATATGTGTGTGTGTATATATATATATATATATATATATACAGAGAGAGAGAGAGAGTGTGCCGTCGCTTCCCCCCCCCCTCTCTCTCTCTCTCTCTCTCTCTCTCCAAAATACACGAAGAACAAATGCTGGAACGGGAAGAGAAAAACAAAGCATGTATAGCACAGCACACGATTGGACTGGACTGAGGGAAGGGAGGACGAGGAAGAGGGGTAAGGAGGGGGTATGGGAGGGTCGCGAGCAGGGGCTGGTAAATCTCCGATTCGCACGATACATGATGGACAGGAAAGACAGCTGGAAGAGGTGATGGGGAAAGAAGGGGGAGAGGAGAGGCGAGGGGACGGAGCGGGGCGAGAGGAGGCCGAACAATGAGGCGCTGTGTTCCCGCTGACAGCCGCTCCGCTCGTGTGGCCTCATCACCCCGATGTGACCACATCTTTCACCTTGTCACTTCCTCTGTCACGTGCACATCATCATCCATTTGTCGTCTGCCCGCGCTCTGGGCCAACCTCTTCAACAAGTCATTTACTGTCTGCATACGATTTGTAGCCCAGACCACCCCCCCCCCCTCTCCTCTCTCATACCCCCTCCCCTCTCATCCCCCCCCCACACCTTCCCGTTCGTCCCCCCCCCCCCCTCCACTCGTCAACTACCTTGGCGGAAAGGAAGCGAGAACGGAGTGAAAATGGGTGCGTTCAGCTAGTTCCTGCTTTTCCCCACATCTTCGTACTTTTATCTGACTGTTTTCCAGCCCCTTCCTACCTTTTACTTACATCTTTCTTCTCTCCCCCCCCCCCCCCCCCCCCCTCCTCTCTTTATCCCTGTACCTCTTCCAACTTTCCCTACATTTCCCTTCCTTTTCCTGATCTCCCCCCCCCCCCCCCCCCCTAAACTCTCTTATTTTTTCTACGTGTTCCTACTTTTCCCTACGTCTTCCCATATTCCCCCATACCTCTTCCTACCTTATCCCCATAACCTCTTACAACTTTTTTCTGTCTCTTCCTACTTTCCCCCCTATCTTTTCCTGTATTGTTCTAATCTTCCTACGTCCCCCTACTTTTCTTTTTTCCCCAATGTCTGTCCCAACGTTTTTCTGAACTTCCCCATTTGTTCCTAGCTTCCTTCTCCACGCCAGCCCCCGCCATTTCCAACTGTTTCCTACTTTTCTTTGATTGAACTCTTCTCACTTTTACCTGCTGTCTCCTTTTTTTTCCTGCCTATTCCTACTTTTATCGCTCTCTTCCTACTTTTCCCTATCGTTTCCCTTTTGGTGCCTTTTCTCTTTATTTCCCTGCCTCTTATTATTTCCCCAGTCTGCTCCATGTTGTATACCCCACCCCCTCACCTCCAATGTCCTTCTCCTTTTTTTCCAACCCCTTCCTCCTTTTCCCAAAGACATTGTACTGGTTTCTCTCTTCCTCCTACTTGTTCCTTACCTCGTCTTACTTCAGCGAGGACACTGGACCTTGTTATGTGGTTACACCAAAGTAGTGTTCTTTTATTTTCTTTTCAACCTGATGTCAACAGGTCTTCAAATGAAAGGATGCGCTGCATGATGGTTTGACACACTTCTTCCGGTGTTGATATGCTAGTTGAGATCTGTTCAATGGTTCTTTTGCCTTTGCAGAGTCCAGCCGGTTTTTCATCAGTGATGATACTTGCTGGCGGCTTTACCTATTCATAACGAGTTTTAGCATTACGTTACTGATGAATGTTGCCAGTGATAATGTTAATTAGACGTCTATATATAAAAACAGAAGACAGAAAAAATCTGTATGGCTTAAAATTTCTGTCAGTTTACCGTTTCTAGGACACGGATTTATAAGAGGCGGAGCCCATCCTTCTACTTCTGCCGCCTTTACCTTCCCTGAACTGAATAAAATACCCATATTGCTGCTAGGAGGAGAGAGTTTTAGAGCTGTACAAATCCGACCCAAGGAGTGGTTCAAAATGTCGATTGTCAGTTCCACCAACCGAACGCTCGAACAATTTTGACTGCAAAAGCCCCTCGCGGAAGATAACCAATGCCAAAGTTAAACAAAGAAAAAAGGAACTGGGGGTGAAGGTTGGGGGGGGGGGGGGGAATAAGAAGAGAAGAAGCATGGAAGAAGAGGGGCAGGGAGGTGTCGGACGACGGGGGTGGTAGAAGGGCTGAGGGGGGGGGGGGGGGTGTTGCAAGGGGGGGAATGGATGCGAGGGGAGGCGAGATCGGGACGTATATCCAAGACGACAGAAATGTAAAGCTAGTCAGGAAGTGCGTCGCAGTCTTTATTTCTCCTGACAGCACCCCCAACCTCAAAGTCCTGGACCACACGGCCTCAGCAGCCCTCGCCCTGTCACACCTCATCCTCGTCCTCTTCTCTGCTCACCATGTGCACCCTTCCCAGCGACAGACACGAGTCTCGACAGAAACGCTTGCACCGCTGCAGAGATCACATGGGCGTGGAGCCGTCTTGTCGGACTCGTATTCTGCGAGTCCGATCTCCTGGTGTGCAGATACGTCAGTGTGACTCTCTCAATGCACACCGGAATTTGCTGTGGTCGTGGAGTTGTTAGTGGAATAGTATTTGCTTATATAGGCTTTCCTTCCCACTCTCCAAGCTTGATTTTTCTTGTGGGTCAAACCACCAACAGTACATAGTCGGCGTAAATCATCGACATAACTGAATGGAAATAAACGCGAAGAGAGAGAGAGAGAGAGAGAGAGAGAGAGAGAGAGAGAGAGAGAGAGAGAGAGAGAGAGAGTGCATGCGCGCGCGCACGTATACACACGGAGTGCGTGTATTTCATTGTCATTTTCCAAATGCACTGTTTGAAATGGAGTGACAGGCCGTCGGCCTACTCCGATTCACTGAATTCTTGACGGACAGATTTTATTCAACACCCACAACGAAAAATATCCCTGACAATGTGAGCCCAAAGGCACATTCATTCACCTCTATTCAACTCATAAATCATGTACAGAGTTGAACTGCGCAATGGGCTGCCTACCGCAGCATGCTGCAAAGCAGGGGAGTTGGGTGGGTGGGGGTGGGGGTGGGCAATTGTGGTTTCAGCTGAAGTATCTTGCGGCCATACATAGGGAAGCCTGTCGCAGCACACACACACACACACACACACACACACACATACACACACACAGAGAGAGAGAGAGAGAGAGAGAGAGAGAGAGAGAGAGAGAGAGAGAGAGAGAGAGAACACCCAAAGTCCTCACTGAAATAGAAAGACACAAAGGCATCTGTCTGTGCAGTTCACAGGACTTCATCCCATGACGGCTGAA
>CM065724.1:41473303-41478303 GCA_033310375.1 Conus canariensis
GCAAAGCTGTGTACCATTGAAAAAACAACAACTCCAAAGTTGAGGTTTCTAGAGATTTTCAAAGCAGAAAGGAAGTCGGAGTGAATGAGAAAGCCTTTATGTTTTAAGTTAGAGACCATCTGAAGTGCCGGGAGCAAGACTGATCAGTGTTGACAGAATGCCTGTGGGAATGTGTTTTGAACATTTCTAAAGAGCGAGTGAGCGGTAAACAGCAGAAGCGACTCTCTCTTCAGATTTGAAACCATTAGTAAATATTCTTTGCTGTCTTGTGCGCTAGAAAGCTGGTGGAGTTTTCGCGATAAGTAGAAACACCCAAGTGGATCTTTGGCGTGTGGAAAGTCCATAGAGGGTCGTCTGGAAATTGGGACTCCGAGGTCAATGTCTGCATCGGATGAGGAAGAATACGCACTCCCAAAGGTGCAACTGAACTGTGGTTCTTGTCAGATTTCTGGGGAATTTCGGATAAACACGATCATGAGCGTGACTGGAGGTTCAGACAAGAGGTTCGAACACTAGTTCGCAGACAGTTTTAGTCGACAGTTAAAGATGAACAATTCCCAAGATTTTGCAAACACACTGTACATAGGGGTGATGCGGAACGCCCTAAGATGTTGTCGAAGGCCTTGATGGTGTATGGTATCAAGAGTTTTGACCCAGGGAGGCCATCTAGAACCAAAAGACGACACAGCCGTAGTCCAGTTTGGGGCGGAACAGTATAATAAGTAAATATAATATGACAGTAAAACAAAGTGGCAACCAAAATAACAAATGCCCAGGTTCCCAGCTAAAGCAAACGCTAAAATCTATCTGTCTGTCTGTCTGTCTGTCTGTCTGTCTCTCTCTCTCTGCCTCTCGACCGATCCACAAGAGCACGGGTATGAAGGAAAGCGCCAAGAGGTCAAAAGACCACCCGCGAGATGTGTGCATGGAGACTAAAACAAACCCGAACAACACGTCAACAGTCTATGCAAACAAATCCCCGTCCGCAACGATGTACCAATGCGTTAACAAAGCCCATCTCCAAGTCAGACAACGCTTGACACACCGAAAAGATGTCTTGAAAAGCATCTGCCGATGTTAATACCTTTTCCCCCAGGCAGGTTCCCTCGAGTTTTCGGCATCACCGTCAAAACCGACTCCTCTCCATACCCCTCGCTCCTCCGTCCGTCTTTCTTCTTCTTCTTCTTCTTCTTTCTTCGGCAAGTGTGAAGTGATTATACAGAAAACATGCCGTGAAAGAGATAAGGACAAGACGGCGAGCTCCAAGACCAATTACACATCGGATCCCCGCCTTTTGCCAGGCAATCGGCACGGGCGGCGTGTGAAAGCAATAAAACATGGAAAACGATCCGAATTTTTGTGACTGTGTGTATTATCTTAACACAACTGTGCACCCCGTCACTCGGGGCCGGCAGGCAGCGCGGCAATGACAGATGCAACAGGCACAGCCCGAGGAGGGGGTGGGGGTGGGCTTTCGGGAAGAGTAAAACGGAAGGGTGGGCAGAGTGAAGAAGAGGATGTGCACAGCTCAAAACAGAGAGAGAGAGAGAGAGAGAGAGAGAGAGGAGAGGGTTGACGGGGAACGAGGGGGCGGTTCGTGTACAGTTCAGCAGGAAACGAGAACAGGATTCTGCGAGTGGCAAAGACAAATGGTTCGAGTGGTTGCCTCCTCCACTTCCTTCTCGCCCTGGATGATGTCACAAAAAAGAAGTCAACCCATGCCGTTTCCTTTTCGCACAGCAAACAGACCATGACAGCCAATGGGACGGACTCGTCTTCAAAAAAAAAACAAAAACAAAAAAAAACAAAACCGTGTGAAGCTCGTCCAAGGACTCCCAGACAGTATCTCATCTCCACCTCTGTGGCTCTCTCGACAGCCGGCGAAGTCCGCTCCCTGATGATGTCTTCCCATGATGTCTTCCATATCTTGTCTGTCCCTACTCTGTCCGCTTAGCACTGCGTCGTGTATGGCGGCGACCTTTGTCCCTCGGCTGACTGTTTTCTAAATGCGCCCGTGCCATCCTACGCTTTCTGCTCTTGACGCGATGCACTGCAGATATCGCTGTCAATTCACCAGCAGCTGCAAAACTATTTCACTCATTACTAAAATATACCAGAGTTTGCAGAAATCATCGGTCCATGTGTGTGGTAATCAGCCTGTTTAAAAACAAAAAAAACTACAGCTGCATCCAAACAAGGGTAACCTGACAAACAATTTGCGATAATAATCATTGTATATATAAAAAAAAAAAACTGGTCGTAAACGTCTCCGTTGTTTGAAACTTTACTGACTGTATGAATCTGTCATGCATTATAAGCATCTTATAAGAAGATCTGAGCAACCCCATGCACAACTGCTCGCTCTAAAGAAAGACAACTGTTACTACTCACTTGCTCACATTTGTATCCACAGACCTCATCGAATTCGACCTGCATCTGTACACCTGACCAAATTCCATCTTTAAGTGTACACCTGATCAAATTCTACCTGTACCTGTACACCTGATCAAATTCTACCTGTACCTGTACATCTGATCAAATTCTACCTGTACCTGTACATCTGATCAAATTCTGCCTGTACCTGTACATCTGATCAAATTCTACCTGTACCTGTACACCTGATCAAATTCTACCTGTACCTGTACATCTGATCAAATTCTACCTGTACCTGTACATCTGATCAAATTCTACCTGTACCTGTACACCTGATCAAATTCTACCTGTACCTGTACACCTGATCAAATTCTACCTGTACCTGTACACCTGATCAAATTCTACTGTACCTGTACATCTGATCAAATTCTACCTGTACCTGTACACCTGATCAAATTCTACCTGTACCTGTACATCTGATCAAATTCTACCTGTACCTGTACATCTGATCAAATTCTACCTGTACCTGTACATCTGATCAAATTCTACCTGTACCTGTACATCTGATCAAATTCTACCTGTACCTGTACACCTGATCAAATTCTACCTGTACCTGTACATCTGATCAAATTCTACCTGTACCTGTACACCTGATCAAATTCTACCTGTACCTGTACACCTGATCAAATTCTACCTGTACCTGTACACCTGTACCTGTACATCTGATCAAATTCTTACCTGTACATCTGATCAAATTCTACCTGTACCTGTACATCTGATCAAATTCTACCTGTACCTGTACATCTGATCAAATTCTGCCTGTACCTGTACATCTGATCAAATTCTACCTGTACCTGTACATCTGATCAAATTCTACCTGTACCTGTACATCTGATCAAATTCTCCCTGTACCTGTACATCTGATCAAATTCTACTTCTAACTGCTCACACCTTGTGAAATTCCACCTGTAACCGCACACTTTATCAAATTCTACCTATAACTGTACACTTAGCCAATCTGTGCCAACACATCACTACGCAGCTTATCACTTTCTACCTGTCACAGCACACCTGATCAAATCCTACCAATAACTGCATGCCTGATCAAATTCTGCCTCTGAATACCTGCTCAAATTCTATCTGTAACTGCACACCTGCCCAAATTCTATCTGTAACGGCATATCTAATAAAAAAAAAAAAAATGTCTATAACAGCTCAGTTCACGTTGTGCATAGCACGGCCATTCACACAGGCCACCTCAGGGTACGTACAATCAGAGCCCATCTGATCAAAACTGTACATCTGGTTCGAATTCTACGGTAACTGTAAACTCATGGGAGTCGATCTGTCGTAACACACCAAATCAAATTCTGAATGTACCTACCTACAGACATGATTAAATTCTACTAGTGTCTAGAGATCTGTTCAGATTATACATATTATGTCTCATCAAATTCTACATGAAATAAAACATCTGATCAAATTCAATCTGCATCTATGCAGCGGATCAAACGCAACCTTTAACTAAACACCTGATCACGTTCTACCAGTAATTAAAGATCCGATCAAATTGCTCCGGCAACCACAGACCTGATCAAGTTCCTCCAGTAACTGTAGACCCGATCAAATTTTACCTTTAACAATACACCTAATCAAACAGTAAAGACCGATCTGAGACACATCTTTTCGCTTTCTTTTCGTATACGGTGGTGCATCATCACCTAGAAGTTCCAGGCATGTGTCCACCTTGCCGTTCTTTCCAATGAATTTCATTTGATGGAAAGCATTATTCTAAGACTGAACCAGGCGAAAGGAGCACCACAAGCACAGGCTCTGTCTCTGTCTCTCTCTCTCTCACGCACAGACGTAACAAACGCGCGCACGCGCACGCACACACACACACACACACACACACACACACACACACCACACACACACGCCCACACACACACGCACGCCCACACACACGCAGAGAGAGAGAGAGAGAGAGAGAGAGAGAGAGAGAGAGAGAGAGAGAGAGAGAGAGAGAGAGAGAAACACGAACACAGGGAAGACCCAAACAGGGTGATTTCATTCTCGCTGTGTGCTTACACACCCATGCGAGTCAAAAATGAAGTAACGAACAGAGACAACGGGCATAAAACAACACCCCGTCAAACTACCAACAACTGGGAGTAATGTTTATAGAAATCAGGCGAATCACGTGCTGTGATACTTATATCAATATAAAGCAGGCCGAGATCAGAAGAAGAAAAGGGAGAGAAATCTTTACCGATCCAGTGTCTGATTCAGCTCCTTTCCATTTACAAGCCACTTCACCTTCCAAATAAACACGATCAGTGTTTTCTCTAAGGGTTAGAGGTCAGACTGGAGGACAGGTCGTAATATTTTAGCACTCGGAAGCTCGTGAGGCAGGAAGGTGTAACGTGTTGTGGTCATGGTGAAGCTCTGAATGTCCGAGTGTGGGGAAAAAAAAATTCTGTACAATTTATCCCACGGTTAACGGGTTACCTCCCCTGCTGGCCACACCGTTTTCTCTGCTTCAGTGAATCAAACGTCCTAGAGAGAGAGAGAGAGAGAGAGAGAGAGAAGAGAGAGAGAGAGAGACAGAGAGAGAGAGAGATTGT
>CM065724.1:41483303-41488303 GCA_033310375.1 Conus canariensis
ATCCAGCTGAACAGGGAAAAACAACAACAAAAGCGGAGTCTTCTCCAGACAGACCGCTTATGAGGGGGTGATTGTGCCAAAGGTTCATTTATGGCGGGAGCTCCTCAACCTCATCCTCGTTTGTTGCCAGTGAAGTCGGGCAGCAGCAGCAGCAGCAGCAGCAGCAAGCGTTCTGTGACACGCCACACGACAGGAGTCTGCCTGCAGGCAACCACGGCACCAGGCCCCAAACAAAACGCCAGCAAGACAAGTAAACAAGTTACGTTCGCCGCCACCATCACCATCTTTTTTTCCCCATTTTACAGACCCATTCGACTCTTTTTTTGTCCCGCTGGGGGGAAGGGTAGCAGCGCTGATGATGAACAAGATCAGCCAAGCTGCTGATTAGGTTACTCAGACCCATTAATTTTCTCAATCGCCCTTCCCTACCCCAGGGCTACAAAGCATCTTTTGTTCCCCAGTTCTTCAACACTTGGTTTACAAAGAGGTTTCGACAAATAACAGTTAAGGTCCTAACTTCTGTTCCTGCGTGTTTTCGTTTAGCTCTTGGACTGTATGCATGTATGATGATGTTTGTAGCTGGTGCGCATCTGTGGATGGTGTCCGTGGATCTTTATTTGACCAGCTTTAATTTTTCTGTGGTGTGTCTTACACGCTCATGAAGTGTTTATTACCTGCTACCAGCATGTGAAAGTACACATGAGTTTCCATGTGGATTAAGACTGTTACTGAATCAAACTGATATTGAATTCAACCGAACTGGAGTGATAAGACATAGTTTCTCGTTTCTTGAGAATGTTGATGTACCAAGTTTATTCTGTGTGTGTGTGTGTGTGTGTGTGTGTGTGTGTGGATGAGAGAGAGAGAGGAGAGGAGAGAGGAGAGAGAGAGAGACAGAGAGAGAACAGAGAGAGGAACTGTCTATGAAAGTTGGTCTCTTCGTTCTACCAATACTGCAACTCCTCATCCCCACCGCTGCACACCCCCATCCAAACAAACGCATACGTCCAACCTCCAACTTCCACTCCAACAGCCCCCCCCCCCCCCCTCCGCTCCCTCTCTCCTCAGGTCCTGGCGGCCTCCTCCGCCTGCTTTGTCGGCGAGAAGCGAGGGTAATTTTCCGCGCATCAATTTTCCATCAAACTGTCTGCCGCCGGCCCTCCTGTCCAGGCCCCACAGAAGGAAACACCGGCCGACGACGGCTCCCTTTCTCTCCGGGTGTCACGGGGCCCAGTGCCGCTCACGGTCGTGAAGGAAGACCTGTTTAGGGCTCGTCAGGATATGGGCACCCTCACGTCAATGCAAGTCAAATGCCAGACAGCAGAAAAAAGGGTGACTGGGGGGGGGGGGGGGGGGGGGGGGGAGTGGAGGTGCTGGGGCTGAGGGAGTGGAGGGGGATCGAAGTGTCTGAAGTGAAAACTGGACGTTTGTGGAAGACCGGTGGTGGGAGGGTGGCTGGCGTCTATCGCCATGGATTGAAATACCAAGGGTTTTTTGTTGTTGTTGTTTCCTTCCGTTCTCAGTTTGATCCAGAGATGGGACTGGTGAGGTGAATGAGGTGGCAGGTAGAAGCAAAAAACAAAAAACAAAAACAAAAGGGGTGGTGTGGGGTGGGAATGGGTCATATAAGTATGGCATGATCCAGGGCAGTGATTGAGTCCTCTACCATAAACAGATAACAAAACAACAACAACAACAAAAGACGGTCCGTGGCTGTTTGCAGCAGCCAGCCAAGCAATGGCCAGGCATTCTTTCTGTTGAGTGAACAATGTCAGCGCGTAAACGATATGCAATTCGCCGTTGAATACAATACGTTCTTCTCGTGTGGAACAAGCTGCCTACATACTGACCATAAAGAAAACAAGAAGAACGTCTGTCGGCGAATCCGTACGGTGTTTTCTTCATGTCATTTCCCTCAGTGGCCAGCTGCATTGCACTTGAGATCTGAGCATTCTCAGCGATGTTTCCTCCCTCCTCTCTCTCTTTCACCCCTCCACCCTCCTCAAACTCCCGCCGCCCTTTCTCCCTGATACTCCACTGAGAACAGCAGACCAGAGGCTATACCAGGCACGCCTGTCGGCATCGATCTCTTATTCACAGTTCGTCTACCTGGCCTTCGCTGGTCTTGATACCGATCCGACCTGGATGCTTTGTGTTTGGGACAGAGGAGAGAACGGTACGTCGACTGTCTTATCCACTAATCAGTCAGTAGCGAGCACGAAAGTTGGTCACATTGAAGTTTACCGCTCATATCCACCACAGACGATAGGAGATGTGGTGGTAACCTTCCCAGGAGAATGACGAGAAGGGGGCGGGAGAGGGGAAAGAGAGTTGAGGGGGTACGGAGAAGATCCAGACCACACGACACCAATCTCATCAAAACAGCAACACGTTCAGATCAGGAGCGAAACGACCGACTTCTCAATACGTTGGAAGCTGGCGGAATTCCACCTCGCGATGAGTGAATACGAATTCGTAGCTCGATCAACCGCTGAGACAAACTGTCCCTTCAACATTTGAGCATGGCAGTTTTCAGTTTCAGCTAGTGTAGATCAGCCGACCACTCAACGTCCTTTCAGTGATGGCACTACCTGGTGAAAGTTCTCCCACCCCACCCCACCCCCCTACCACCCCTTTGGAACACCCCTCCTCTCGTTTATGATCCGGCCCTCCAATTGTAGATAACCTGTGGAACACAATGAAACGAGAGAGAGAGAGAGAGAGAGAGAGAGAGAGAGAGAGAGAGAGAGAGAGAGAGAGAGAGCAAAAAAAGGCATTTTCAAAGACAGTGATACACACACACACACACACACACACACACACACACACACACACACACACACACACATACAAAAAGAGAAAACTTTTGATCATAGGACAATTTATACTCAAAGACTCCAATGGAGCAAAGACTTTCTGGAACTAAAGTGAGCGGATCCCAGAGGCTAAAAAATTCGGATAGGAAGAGGAGAGAGAGACTCTGAAAGAGAGAGAGAGAGAGAGAGAGAGAGAGAGAGAGAGAGAGAGAGAGAGAGAGCAGAAGAGAAGAAGACAGACAGACAGACAGACAGACAGAGACACAGAAAGAGACAAACAGACAGACAGAGACAGGGAAAGAGAAAGAGCGACAGGAGAGAGAGAGAGCGAGAGAGAGAGAGAGAGAGAGAGAGAGAGAGAGAGAGAGAGAGAGAGAGAAATAAAGAGAGCCAAAGAGAGCAAAAGAAAAGCGGACATCACTGCACATGACAGATTTGGTAGAAAGCAAAACTACTGTTTTACTGACACACTCCACAGCAGCATCCAACGGTGTGCGTGTACTGGAGGGAATTGGGTGTGTGTGTGTGGGTGGGGGGGGGGGGGGGGGGGGGGGTAGCAGGGCAATTGATATGAAGTCTGACAACAGTAGACTGCGTTATATCCTGTAGACTTAAGGTGGGGGTGGTGTGTGGGGTGGTGGTGGGTAGTGTGTGGTGTGTGTGTGTGTGTGTGGTGTGGTGTGTGTGTGTGTGTGTGTGTGTGTGTGTGTGTGTGTTGGTGTGGTGTGTGTGTGTGTGTGTGTGTGTGGTGTGTGTGTGTGTGGTGTGTGTGTGTGTGTGTGTGTGTGGTGTGTGTGTGAGTGTGTGTGTGTGTGTGAGTGTGTGTGTGTGTGTGGTGTGTGTGTGTGTGTGTGTGTGTGTGTTGTGGTGTGTGTGTGGTGTGTGTGTGTGTGTGTGTGTGTGTGTGGTGTGAGTGTGTGTGTGTGTGTGTGTGGTGTGTGTGTGTGTGTGTTGAGTGTGTGTGTGTGTGTGTGTGAGTGTGTGTGTGTGTGTGTGTGTGTGTGTGTGTGTGTGTGTGTGTGTGTGTGTGTGTGTGGTGTGTGTGTGTGTGGTGTGTGTGTGTGTGTGTGTGTGTGTGTGTGTGTGTGTGTGAGTGTGTGTGTGTGTGTGTGTGTGTGTGAGTGTGTGTGTGGTGTGTTGTGTGTGTGTGTGTGTGTGTGTGTGAGTGTGTGGTGTGTGTGTGTGTGTGTGTGAGTGTGTGTGTGTGTGTGTGTGTGAGTTGTTGTGTGTGTGTGTGTGTGTGAGTGTGTGTGTGTGTGTGTGTGAGTGTGAGTGTGTGTGTGTGTGTGTGGTGTGTGTGTGTGTGTGTGTGTGTGTGTGTGTGTGTGTGTGGTTGTGTGGAGTGTGGTGTGTGTGTGTGTGTGTGTGTGGTGTGGTGTGTGTGTGTGTGTGTGTGTGGGGTGTGATGTGGTGTTGTGGGTGAGTGTGTGTGTGTGTGTTGTGTGAGTGTGTGTGGGGTGAAAACACGCTTAACGTGTCGTCTGCCGTGGCGTGATTAGAAATCCAAGGATGGGGGTGGGGGTAGGGGGGGGGGTTGGAAATCTTGATCATCTGCCTCAAGGGTTGTGAAAGAACATCCCAGAAGATATTGGATCAAGAGGATTAAAATCAACATCACAAGTCTTTCGGGCGACCTTTAATTTAACCTGTACCTACTCGCACAGCACCGCAACCCACCCACCCACCCTCTCTCGACCTGCATAACCCCAACCTCCCCGCCCTTTTTCCCTCCCTATCCCCACTCCTTCCCAATCTAACCCTCGCCCTTCTAGGGAATAAAAAAAAATTAATTGACTTTTCTCTGCCCTGGGGAAGCAAGCTCCGACTAACACAAAACCAGAGGGTAAGATGAAGCTCAAACAACGAAACAATCCGCCTTTGCTTCAGGGCCTGAAACCGGGTGCCTACGCTAGATTAGGTATCCCCAATCCTCGGCTTTTTAAAAAAAAAAAACCCTCGACACCATCACCACACCTCTTTCTCCCTCGTTACCACAACATTTTGGTTAGCACACGAAAAACACACACACGCACTCTCTCTCTCTCTCTCTCTCTCTCTCTCACACACACACACACACCCCCACAAACACTCACTCACTCTCTCTCTCTCTCTCTCTCTCTCTCTCTCTCTCTCTCTCTCTCTCTCTCACCACACACACACACGCATACTCACACACACTGGAAT
>CM065724.1:41493303-41505803 GCA_033310375.1 Conus canariensis
AGACTATCACTATGTTCAAAATCTGGTACAGTGCCCCGCCCTTTTCCCCGATCCACCTTCAGCGGCTCTGCCCCCTGTATGTCCATCCACTCACCCCTCTTCCCTCACCCCCCCCCCCCCCCAGCCACTTGCCTCCTCCACTCCGCTTTCTCTTCTTTTACCCGTCCCCATGGCTCTCTCTCTCCCTCTCTCCTTCCTCTCTCTCTCTCTCTCTTCACACCCTCCAAACTCTTGTCACTGATCACCATCACTCATCCCCATCCCTACCACTCTAATACGGGGGAAGCCAGCCAGATTGTGAATGAAAGCAACGTCGCTGTGACCCTTAGCCACCACACACACACACACACACACACACGCACTCTCCTCTCTCTCTTCTCTCTCTCTCACACACACACACACACACACACACCACACACACACACAGTGCTGCAGCCAGCCTCCCAAGGCCACGGGACACAAAACCCTGCCACCCCACCACTACCACCAACCACCACCACCACCGCCACCCAGCACCCTACAATCAATGGGCAGGGAAAGGGCAAGACCTGAAGGGGTCGGTCGGTCGGTCGGCCTCTCCGCGGCGGACGTCAACGGCGCTGGTCCTGGAAAAGCGACACCAGGTAACTTGACCTCAAAGCAGTTTGTGCGGGTCAGCTTGACAAAGAAGGCGAGGAAGACGCGAAGCATGAAAACGTGTCCCTTCGCGGGACAGCTGACTACACTTTGTTCTCAGCAGGCCGTCATTCAGACTA
Organism: Conus canariensis; assembly: GCA_033310375.1. Lineage (NCBI taxonomy): Eukaryota > Metazoa > Mollusca > Gastropoda > Neogastropoda > Conidae > Conus > Conus canariensis. The sequence continues at coordinate 41,494,059 of CM065724.1, forward strand.
TCGCTGGTGGACTGGACAGGACGATCTCCTCAATGCCGGGACCTGTTGGATTCCATCCCTCTCGTTCCCACCCCCCCTGCCCCAGTACTACCCCTACCCTATCCCCGAGAAACCCAACCCCCCCCCCCCCCCCCCTAATACTCGCCTAACCGACACTTTAGCCCTTGTAAGAAAGCTCAAACACGACCCCACCCCCAAAAAAAAAAAAAAAAAAAAAAACCGTGGCGGGGCCTTTTGAGCCCGGACCGACCGGATGGGAAGATGATCATTTTCGGCTTGCGTCTGAATGGAGTGAATGGGCAGAAGGGGAAGGGGTGACTCTCCAGGCCCGTCTCTCGGGAAGAAACAGAAATCCTTTGGAGGACTGCCCTCCGGGAAGAAGAACAGATCATTTTCCGGTGGCTGTGCCAGACAGAGGCCTGGGGAATAAACGCTGCTGCATTCCTGGGTTTCCATCTGGTTGAAATACTTGCTTCACAACTATAGTTTGGACGATGCGGACGACTTCTAGTCTTATGAACAAGCAGCGCTTTCTTCTACAACCCCCCCCCCCCCCCCCCCCCCCCCCCATCAAGATTATGCAGGTAAGGAGATCCCTGAGCTAAATGGTTAGGACGTTCGGCTGCGGAACTGACGGTCTTGAGTTCGATCCGTTCGTAGAGTAGATTTTTTCCCCATTCTTTTTGCCATGTAGTTCTCGTTTTTCTTCTTCTTTTTTTTAATTTCCAGTTCTTGTCTTCTTACCTTTCTTCTTCTAAGACAACCTTCTCCATGCACCCAGCAGCAAACGGGTGCATGATTCAGTTCAGGGACGGTTTGGCGGCGGAAGGAGACGGTGGACTCCGCCTCACATGATATATCTTAGACACGGTGACGAGCCACGGTCCCTGTCGCCAATAGGCTATGGAACGTTAAAATTTTGACGACGGCAAAATAACGGATCATTTCAAAATAGTATAGATCCAAATGATGTAGCAGTCAGTGTATACTTTTAAAACACAGCTGACAAGAAAATAAATGAACCGACTGCACGTAGTATACACATCGGAAGCAGCCTTGTTTTTCTCTTGACGGTCGTTCTATGCCGCTGAGGTGCTACGATTCCTCTGAGCTACGTCTTACTCAGTATTACAGGTCGCTGCTAGATGAAACCCGAAAGGTTTGCAACCGGGCATGCCCAAATACACTGGCACGAAGACCAGTTCATTTTCGGCGCGGGTTCGTAAGAATGCATGAGTGCGCACGTGCTTGCGTGCATGCGCGCGCGCTCGTGTGTGTGTGTGTGTGTGTGTGTGTGTGTGTGTGTGTGTGTGTGTGTGTGTGTGTGTGTGTGTGTGTTTTGTCAGTACAACCTTGAGTTAATCTGACAATAAATTGGTTTCAGTCAGTCAGTGTGTGTGTGTGTGTGTGTGTGTGTGTGTGTGTGTGTGTGTGTGTGTGTGTGTGTGTGAGAAAGAGAGAGGGGGGGGGGGGGGGGGCGGTTATTCAGGATCTTTTCAAATCAGCACCAAAACCTGCATGTCTTCCACATCTGCTGACCTTCGGTCGGGAAACCAATAACTGGACTCCGGTAATAATCGCCCAGCACCAGCGTCACCTACGCCTGACAACAACAGGCAGTGACACTAACGGCACGGCATAGCAACGACACGGAATGAGACTGATAACCAACAGCGAGTGGTAAACCCGTTGGAGACAGGAATCCCAGTCACGCAGCGCTCTGCCTGCTTATTAAAGCCGCATTCTCCACTTATCGACGACATTGCCCGAACTTGTCGCCAACGTTGACAAAGGCGAAGTTAAAGGTTGCGATCAATTTCGTCGGACAACGGCACCACTGCGGCACTACCAAGACGTACAATGTCATACTAAACAGCACAGCATCCTCTCTGCGCTTGTTCTTTACCGACAGTGTGTGTGTGTGTGTGTGTGTGTGTGTGTGTGTGTGTGTGTGTGTGTGGCGCGCGCGCGCGCGCGGTGCGTGCGTGCGTGCGTGGAGAGAGAGAGAGAGAGAGAGAGAGAGAGAGAGAGAGAGTTTTCAGTTTTTCAGTGTTTTTCCTCCCCCGTCCCCCCTTTCCTGTTTCCTTCCCCTATTTTCCTCCCGTATTCTTTTCTGCTTCTTTTGTTTGTTTTGTTTTGTTTTCTCGATTCCACTGTTTCAATTCTGCTCTGAGACAACATGACACGGATGTAATCTACGCCTCCTCGCACAATGTATCCCAGTATCAACCAAACCCTAGTGATACAGACAGACACCTGCAGTGTTGGTCAGGTAATGTGAGCAACGTCCTCAGAGGCATGTCCATCGGGTGGAAGACGCTCGACTGCGTGGTTCCAGTCTGTCCACTGGAGGCACCACCATTCACGTTAGGTACCGGCCGGGGCCGAAATGCCTCAAATATGACTCGAACCCACGACCTCCCAGTCTACAAGCACGTGACGCTAAGCACTGCACTGTGGTAGCTGGTTACTTGCATTGATTTTGTGCTGCAGTCTGTTCCAGAATTTGCTCTCGAAAGTTTGCACAGAAAGCTGAATATAATTATTCTTTTGTTGCGGTGGTGTTGGTATCATTGCTAGAGCATGACCATGTTTTAAGCCAACGAAATCACAAACTAGCTGAGAGAGAGAGAGAGAGAGAGAGAGAGAGAGAGAGAGAGAGAGAGAGAGAGAGAGAGAGAGAGAGAGAGAGGCAGACAGACAGAGACAGACAGACAGACAGAAAGGGGAGGGAAGGGGGGCTTTCACATCAATTATGAATACACGTCACAACACTTACCGGGTGTATTTTCGGTTGTGTATCTTTATAAGTGTATCTTTCGTCAAATGGCGAACAAAAATACACCCGGGAAGTATAAGCGAGCCAGTCTGTTCACACATTCCCAAATAGATAGCTGGAGAGTATCCTAAAGGGTCTCACACACGGGAGTCAAAGTCATGATTCTGACGCATGCTGTCCCCCGAGCCTCGAAATACTGATAAAATGCGAGTCTACCTGCTTCAACCAAATCTTTAAAAAAAAATAAATAAATAAAAAGTACTGTATCCGGAAGATATGAACAAACGAATTACAAGACGTTTGTGCATGTTTGACGGATACAGTACTTGATTAAAAATTTTTTTTTTTTAATTTGTCAGATCTTCGCCTGCAGTCGCCTCACTTTGCAACAAATTGCTTCTAGATCTAACAATCAGAAGATCGACAGCCGAGCATGCAAGCAGCGGGCACGCGCGGTGCCCCGACACACGACTGACTCTGAACCGTGACGAAGGCGGAATCTGACCCAGGTAAATTTCAGGCCAATGTACGCATGTGCATGTGTGTGTGTGTGTGTGTGTGTGTGTGTGTGTGTGTGTGTGTGGTAGAGTGTGCGCGGGGAGGAGGGGGGTCTTTTAGTGCGAGGTCTTCAGATTCATGTTGTTTACAGCCCAACTGATTGCAGGTGTCCTTGTCCATACCGAAGCTTTACTATGTCAAAAACTATACTTCTTTTACTATGCTAAAACTACACTTCTTTTCCTATGCTAAAACTATACTTCTTTTCCTATGCTAAAACCATACTTCTTTTCCACAGTATCTTAGATCAATAAATTGTTTATCCTTTTTCAAACCTTAAATAAGGTTCTGGTGGAACATCTCTTAAAAAGGTCTTCTTGGAGTCTCCTGTACATAAATGTTTATCTCTGACGTCTTGTAAATCCCACCAGGTATGGCGGTGGTGGATGTTGCAGTCTGAATCAGTGTGTGTGTGTGTGTGTGTGTGTGTGTGTGTGTGTGTGTGTGTGTGTGTGTGTGTGTTGTGTCTGTGTCTGTGTGTCTATGTGTGATCGAGGTGTGGGGGCTGTGGTTATTACAATAATTATGGTTCACACACGCGCGCGCAAGCGCACAAGCACGCAACAACTTCTACACGATCTGCCAGCGACCGTGCCGCAGTTATCAGCGACGCGGATTCCCGGCAGAGCGGTCACAGATTTGATTCCCATTAACAAAAAAACAAACAAAAAAAGCCATTAATTCGTGGGACTGTTGCATCGACCGGCTCCTACCAGAGGTGAGTTTGCTATGGGCTCAGTCTGGAAGACTGGGATCAACAGTCGAATTTTCCTCACGTAGTGTATGTGTCTTTGTGAGTGTTGCTCAAATTTCCTGTCAAATACAGCAGGCGTACGTAGCTCTCGGGCCTGGCTGACGCCGGGATAAATCATGAAAGTAGGCATGAAGTAGTTTTGTCACGCACTCTCAGACCGGAATGGAACTTCTATGCATCTTCATCATCATCAATCAGCATTAAAAAAAAAAATTTATCAGATTCTGTGGTTGTTTACGCCCTGCGCTCATGGTGATCTCAGTTTCGGTTTCCTCACCACTAGTGTGCCCTTGGTGGTTCACGTCGAGGTCGCTGGTACCAGCAAGTTCATGGGGACTGCTCGCTGGACGGGCGAAGTGGCGGCCTTCGGAGGGTGGCTGGCTCCGCGACGAAGCCAATATTGTCGTCAGTAAGGGAGGGGCTTAGCAGGTGCTGTCCTGCGAATGTTGGATCAAAAGAGGCACCACTGAACACCACCGAAGTGACTCGGCAGTACTGCAGTGTCTCCTCTGGTGGGTTGCCCCGTACCGGCTTGACACTGCCTGCTCCCTGTGGACTGCCAGTGCCGGGGCTGGACGAGGAAAAGCCGAAGCGTTAACAGGGGATGGGAAGCCGGAATGAGCGGCAGGGAGTAGTGCCACTGAAGTGGCACATGAGTGAAACACAAAAACGAAAAACACTCTTGACGATCTACCGGTACTTAAAAAACAACAACAAAAAAGTCCCTAAAACACACCGCCTTACGCAGAGCCGACAAGTCATTGTCAGCCTAGCAGCCTGTATGTATTCCTTTCAACATCACACTACAGTCGATCCGCAGGTGACTTCCAAATACGGAACTGGAGCAGACAGGATGCGGTAATGATTGTGAGCCAGTACTCTGTTCATACTGTTTACAGCCCTGCCGACCGCGAAGGCCATATCAGGGCTGTCACATCGTCAGAGTCCCTACACATTTTTTTTAAATTCCACAACTCATTCAAACAAAATTTCTACATCGCCCAAAAGATAGCTTGAGAATCTTTCTTCCAATAAAACCTTAGAGCATAGGAAAAATATAAATCTCTTCCAGAAACTCAAAAGTTACACTAGGTGGCATCAAGCTTTGCTGCTGGAAGCATGCATGCGATTTTGGAGTTTGATGCTATATGCAACTTGACGGTACGTCTGCTACACCCCTAACGGTGCCTGAACTTGTAGCAAGGTTTGAGGTTTGACGACTTGAGCCGGTCTGGCTCGAGCATTGGTCGCACCTGTCTACAACAATGTGTGCACAAAATGGGCTCTTCAGAACAGTGTTCTGTCAGCTTCATATCTTTCAACTGCTTAAATCTTCCCGATAACAACTGCCCTCCTGGATCAGCAGTAGATAATAACGTGTGGGTTGTTTCCCTTAGAGGGACCTGCATTCAATGGTCAGAGAAATTTGACTGCGGAGTCGACGGTCGAGAGTCTGAACCATTCGTGGGGTCGGGTTTTTCGGTTTGAAAACCCTCTCTGTCCACACAACAGAAAACAGGTACCTGATCCAGGTCATGGAAGGTTAGAGGCTGAGGAAAGCGAGGGATGAGCACTGTCTTCCTTCATGCTGTCTTAAGCACGGCGTACCTCTGGCAAATCACTGTCAGCTAAGGCTAATGGGCTATGGGACCTAAACCTGTAACCCTTTGTCTTGATTCCCCTTCTGATATGGCAGTTGTTTTCGCTGATGCCGATTCAAAATAAAATTCGATCACACGGAGCATTTGTACGTTCACATAAGCAATGAAAACAATGAATTACACACACACAGACAAAGCGCATCAGACAAAAGAAAATCAGCAGTATCACCAAGCAACGAAAACAATTTTGTACGCACAAACCTGAAGTGCAGTCGACCACACAAAATGGGCTGTATTTATGAGTTCCAACACGCAACGAAAAGAGACAAAGCTGAAGCGAATCCACCTACACAAAATCAGCTGACAGGAGGTATGTGGGGAAAAAAACCGGTTTTATTAAGTGTGAGCGCACGTGACAAAGACGACAAAGCCGTATGGCGATGATCGATAATGCTCCATGCGTGTCAGCGTGATCGAATAACAACTGTTTACGGGACAGTTGAAAGCATTACTGTCTCACTTTACGTCTGACTGCCGCCAAAATTTTACTCACTAACAACCTCGCAATGACTAATGTTTCGTTGTTTGTATCGCTGGCATTTTGTACCTTCAAGACACAGTGCACGCGCATAAGGAAGTAAAAGGTCAGGTACGCATATAAATTAACAAACTGCGTTTGGTGTCGAATGGCCACGTCTGTGGACGATGGTGACTGCAGTATTGGCGCAACAACACTGGCCCAGCACTGTGGATTCGTCCAACCATTCGGCGCGCGATTGTCCCTGTTCAAGAGCCGCCACTGACAATCATCGGCTTTAGCCGCGCGGTGTGGCACAGATCTGCCGACGAATGGATTTGCAGCTTTAAACCCATCGTCACACATCCCCCCAGTAAAGCGAAGCGACGGCTGACGGGAAGATGACGATCATCTATCTTTACCTGATCAACGGCTTTTGTGTCCCCGTCCCGCGGACCTCAATGGAGTCCTGCCCGTGTCCTGACAGGTCGCCCTATACAGCGTGATGGATGAGAGGAGGGGAGGTGCGCGGGAAGGCACAGGATGGGGCGGGGGGGGGGGGGGGGGGGGGGGGGGGAGGATCTCGCCAACAAATTTGTCAAGCCTCCCGGACAACCGGCTTTGTGGCCCCCGCTATGGGGGACCGTGTTTTCCTAACCTCCGCTTTACAGTTGACGTGCACGGGGGCTGCCAGCCAAGAGCCCTGAGAAGTGTGTGTGCGCGCGCGCGCGCGCGCGCGTGTGTGTGTGTGTGTGTGAATATGTATGCGTGCGTGTTCGTGCGTGCGTGCGTGCGTGCGTGCGTGTGTGTGTGTGTGTGTGTGTGTGTGTGTGTGTGTGTGTGTGTGTGTGTGTGTGTGTGTCCTCCTTTCACTTGAATTGATATTAGTAGAACAAACGCGTGCGTCTGTGTAAGAGGAGGGGGGCGGGAGTGAAAACAGGCACAGAGCACATAATCACTTTACACATATTACATATGTGTGCATGCACACATACGCGTATGTACTTGCATCAACGTATTCCCATGCACCATTTCCTCCAACACCATCCCTCCTCTCTCCTCCCCACCTCCATGAACCTTTACTCCGCCCCCATCCCCACCCCTGCCCCACCCCTACCCCCTCTCCGCCTCTCCACCCCGCACCTACCCACCCCCGCCCTTTCTTCCCCTCTTCGTTGCCTCCGTGCTATCATGTTCCACCCAGGGTACAGGGGGCTGGCTGGCATCTTTCAGGCCGGGGTCGATCTACCTGAGCCAGCAGCACCTGTCTCGTTTGTCTTGGGCTGTCCACGCTCAGCCCCCTAGCTAATCTTAGACCCGGATGGAAAAAAAATAACAGAGAGAGAGAGAGAGAGAGGAGAGAGAGAGAGAGGAGAGAGAGAGAGAGTTTTAAAAAGAAAAGAAAAAAAAGGCGGGGGGGGGGGGGGGGGGGGGGGATAAGCAACATCTACACGACACGGCGTTGAAAGGAGATGCATTGTGAGGAGTACACACAATCCTGAGAAAACACAGAGTGGGTTCGTGAAGCGGCCAGTAGCGGCGGCGGGGTAGCAAGAGAGCAACGGGAAGAATGGAGATGGTCTACGCTGAAAGAAAAAAACACAGAGAGAGAGAGAGAGAGAGAGAGAGAGAGAGAGAGAGAGAGAGAGAGAGAAGACAGACAGACAGACAGACAGACAGACAGAGACTGGGACACAGAAACTGAGAGAGAGAGAGAGAGAGAGAGAGAGAGAGAGAGAGAGAGAGAGAGAGAGAGAGAGAGAGATTACTGCAGAGAAAGAGGTAATGAGAGAGAAAAAGAGAAATAGACACGGATAGAGAGACGAAAAGAAAGAGACTGGGACACAGAAATTGAAGAGCGAGCGAGCAAGCGAGAGAGAGAGAGAGAGAGAGAGAGAGAGAGAGAGAGAGAGAGAGAGAGAGAGAGAGAGAGAGAAACTTTCAGAGACAGAGGGAGAGAGTGAGAGAGAGTAAGTGATAACAGACAAGGAGTGAGAGACGGAAAGAGAAATTGAGCCACAGGAAGAGAGGAGGAGAGAGAGAGAGAGAGAGAGAGAGAGAAGAGAGGTGAGGGGAGGCTGGGAAGGGGGGAAAAGGTGGGGAGGGTAGTAGTGATCGTGGTACAGGAGGCTGACAAACTTGGCGCGGGGTTGTTCCTGCTGACAAGCGATTGCCAGACTTTTTTCTTTCTTGTTTTTGGATTTCCCCTCCCCCCCCCCTCTCTCTCTCTCTCTTCCCTCGTCCTTCTCCGTCCTCTCTCCCTCTCCCACCTTCTCGATCTCCCCCCCCCCCCCCCCCCCCCCACCCACACACACTTCCCTGGCAGGGGCGGGAACTGTGGCACCCTTCAAACAATAGTTTTCCTCACCACAAACTGTTTGTCTTCTTGTTGCTCCAACCCCTATCAGCTTCCCATCTTTTCTCCCGGCAACTGACTTAGCCCCTACCCCACCCCCACCCCATCCTATCCCCCCCACCCCCTCTGTCAGTCGCCCAGATATCCTCTCCCCTCTCAGATTGCAGTTGTTCTCGAGCTGAATTTTTTTTTTTTTTTTTTTTTTTTTGTTCCTTTTTTTTTTTCCTGCTACATTGCCAAGAACGCCATCTATACGTGAGAGCGCAAACGCGCGCGCTCGTGCGCACGCGCACACACGTCACTGGACGAACAAAGCAAATTCAGCAGCTACCCCTGACCTCTACCTCTTCTTCCACTGTACCTGTTTATTTAGCTATTTATTTATTTCTTTATCTAAAAAAAATCTCGGTTTCGTTTCACGAAACAGCACACCAACGAAAGTAGATCAAGGACAACTCGGACTTCTTACGTCATCTACAACATCAAGGGGCGGATTATTTATCCAGAAGGGAAGGGCGGTTAGAGAGAGAGAGAGAGAGAGAGAGAGAGGGAGGGGGGAGGGGGATGGATTGAGGCGGGGGGGGGGGGGGGGGGGGGTGGCGTGGAGCAAGTAGTAACACAAAGTTATTGCATGTTCGTTTACCAAGAGACATCCCCCCCCCCCCCCCCCCCCATCATAACCTCCGCCACCACGCACACAAACAGACGTGTTCCCCTCTCACTTCTGCACCTCCCCGAATTCGCGTCTGTCCTCCTTGCCCCTTCATTAACAACTAGTAGTAGTAGCAGTAATAGCAGCAGCAGTAGTAGTAGTGTTGTTGTTGTTGATGTTTGTTTTGTTATTGTTGTAGTGATAGTATGGTTGCATTAGTGGTGCTAGTTGGTAGGTTGGTAGGCATGTTGGTAGGTAGGCAAGGTAGGTAAGTTAGGTAGGTTGGTTGGTAGGTAGGTAGGTAGGTAAGTTAGGCAGGTTGGTTGGTAGGTAGGTAGGTAGGTAAGTTAGGCAGGTAGGTAGGTAGGTAAGGTAGGCAGGCATGTAGGGGTAACAAGGTAGGTAGATAGGTAGGTAGGTAGGCAGGTAGGTAGGTAGATAGGTAGGTAGGCAGGTAGGCGGGCAGAGAGGCAGGTACGTAGGTAGGTGGGCGGGTAGGTATGGATTTGTTTATCAGACCAAAAAAAGCTATTGCCTAGATACCATGTCATCACGGACAATTTCTCCACACACCTCCTGCTCCTTCTCTTTCACTGGTGCTTCGGGAGAGGAAAAAAAAAAAAGAAAGAAATACAGCGTTCGTCAGATAATCCTTCGCTCCCACCCCCCCCTCTCCCCCTCCCCCCCCCCCCCCCAAAAAAAAAAAATAAATAAATAAACAAACAAACAAACGGAAAACGTTTTTATTTGGAACTACAATATTATGTTGTGTTGAAAATATCACTCAAGACTGAATGAACATTCTTGCCACGAATCTTAACAATTTTTTTTTTCTTTTCTTTCTTTCATTTTCTTTTCTTTCTTTCTTTCTTTTTCTTTTTGATCTGCGCATTCTTACTGTTTTCCCTCGACTCAGCCATCGCCACGAACGACAGGTATCCCCCAGCCTCTCATTTTTCCACTCTTCCTCCTCCCGTCTAACTGCCACAACCACCCACACCCTCCTCTTCTTCGCTCCTGACCTTTTCCTCTCACACTAGTCATAACCGATAGTCACAATAGCAAATAGCAAGTCGGTTTTATGTCAGCGCGTTGTTCATTCCCCATCCCTCTCCCCTTTTATGAAAAAAAAGTTGAATCCCCCCCCCCCTCCCCCGAGTTCCCTTCCCTAGTTCCCTTTGGTCAGAGTGACCGTCATGGGTAGTCATCACCATCAGGACAGGCCTGAGAATGGCAGAGGGGGGTAAAAAGGGGGAAAAGGAAGTATGGAGTGACCCGCTTTGTGCCAGATTTCAACGGCTTAGGTCTGCAACAATGCTGTTCGGCTGGATGGCTCGTATAGTGTGGTAAGTAGCTCGAACCAATCACCACCCACCACACCACCCCATCCCATCACCCACCCGTTTCTCACATGCCTTGCCCTCCTCCTTCTCTTCCTCATTTTTCTTTCTTTTTCCCACAATCTCTCCTACCCCTCCTCCTCCTCATCCATCATAGGCAATGAATCCGTTCTGTTGTTACCCTACCCCTCCTCTCCTCTCCTCTTCCAAGAATGTTACCCCCTCATCCCCTCTTTGCCCTGTCCTTATCCATTTTGTTTGGCCTGTACTGTTCTGCTCCCGCTCCCCCAGCTCAGGCGGCAAAAAGCCTCGCTCCCTCATTCTTCTCCCTCTCTCCTAGCCGATAGGAAGCTGCCATAGCCGCTATCAGCTCGCATCATCTCCCCCATTTGTCATAAGCAATGGCTGTACCCCACTGCACCCCAGATGGATTTCTCTCTCTCTCTCTCTCTCTTCTCTCTCTCTCTCTCCTCTCTCTCCCGACCGCCCGCCTCTCACCCGTCTTCTGCGTACCTCCTCTCTCTTGTCTGGCTGATGGCTAGGGCCTCCTCTGCCATCTCACTGGCCTTGGCTCGTAAACCGACGGCAGTGGTATTCTTGCACAAGGTTTATTTGTTTGTTTGTTTGTTTGTTTTTAAACAGGCTCATGAACTAGCATTGTCTGCCTGCCTGTCTCGCTATGGCGCGCCCAGGAGGAGGTGAATAACAAAAGGTGTGGGGCTGTACTTCTCTGCCAGTGAAGACCTGAGGAGGGAAACACAGACAAGCGCACAAGACAGCCCCAGTACAGTCTGCACCCAGAAGAAGACTGAAGGGAAAGAAAGCCTGAAAAGTGACGTGGACTTTTTCGACGAGTGGGTTTTCGCCGAGTGGACTTTTGCCGACTGGACTTTCGGCTAGTTTTTGACGTGTGGATAGGATGTGCGTGCGTGCGTGCGGCGTGCGTGCGTGCGTGCGTGTGTGTGTTTACGAAACACAAAACCTCTCGTTTCCCGTGTTTGTTTGTTTCTTAGTACCTACCCTTCCACTAAACACACACACACTAACACATGCACATAATTATGACCACAATATTTCAATATGAAATAGACGCATTAAAATCAAATGACCAGATTACTCCCCATCTCGCGAAATAATCAGCCCTAATGAGCAGAGTACTGTATGACTTGTGTTCAAGAGAACAGGACA
>CM065724.1:41508303-41510803 GCA_033310375.1 Conus canariensis
GAGAGAGAGAGAGAGAGAGAGAGAGAGAGAGAGAGAGACAGAGACAGAGAGACAGAGAGAGAGACAGAGAGACAGAGAATACGAACCTTTTATTCAGAGAGAGAGACAAACAGACAGACTGTGAGAGAGACAGAGATACAGCGAGAGAGACACACAGAGACAGAGACGGAGACCGAGACAGGGATAGACAGACAGACAGAGACTAGAACGCCAGCTGTTCGAACGGTGATTTCTACCCTGGAGACTGAAATTGGGCTTGGTTCATTCCCACTTTGTTGCTGCTAGCTGGCTTTGTTAGGCCCACAATGACTTCGGCAGAAAGACAGACACGCTTTCACGAGCGTATTCTCTTATTAGGTCCTCACGCTAAGAGACTGGTCCTCTCAACAAATCGGACAGTCCTCGTCAGAGGTCTCCGCAGACTCGCTCTCCTGGGACGTGGTGGGAATGAGGCCAAAGTCCTCTCTTCTCTCTCTCTCTCTTCTCTCTCTCTCTCTCTCTCTCTCTCTCTCTCTCTCCCCAGCACATGGAAGATGGCACAGTCTTCCATAAAGTGCTCCCTGGTCTGTCTGGTCTGCTTTTCTCTAGGAGCAGAGAAGAGATGGCAATAAGTACAACAGCCCCCCCCAAACAAGTGGCACTACAAAGGCGCAGTAAAAGAAGGAACGAAGACACAACAGCAGGGCGACTGCGGACCTCACTGGCTTCTACGTCAAGGTAGGTGAACGTTGAGGACACTGGTTAATTTAGAGGAGGTTGCTGACCCACCCAGCCGCTCCCCCCTGTTCCAGTCCAGCGCAGAGTATTATACTGGAGCCCGAGCAGAGCGATGGAGGAGGAAGGTGTGCGGAGCTGGAATGTTACATCTGATGCCGCTAGTCCGCAGCGACTTATTCTTCCTCCTCCTCAAGTTCCAGAAACACAACACGGCGGGATTAGACCGTGGGGATCAGAAGAGCTTAGTGACGTGCTGGAGGGCAAAAGCGTGTGTGTGTGTGTGTGTGTGTGTGTGTGTGTGTGTGTGTGTGTGTGTGTGTGTGTGTGGGGTGTGTGTGTGTGTGTGGGGGGGGTGTGTGGGTGTGGGTGGGTGGGTTGGTGGGTGTGTTCGTGCGTGCGTGCGTGCGTGTGTGTGTGCGTGAGTGTGTGTGCGCGCGCGCGTACGCACATGATTGTGTGTGTCCGCGGGGATCATGATGAGCGGCCGTATTTTTTTTGTGCCACGTGTTGGCATGTGTTGCAGACTTTTAATTTAAGCCTATGTGTTTCCATTTGCTTACGCGTACATATAACCGAACGCGCGGGTATGAGCGTGTTCAAAACTTCACTTATCCGAAATGTGGTTGAACTAGGAGCTACGATGAGACTCTCCGGGAGTTACACACAGACCACACCCACACTAAAAATGAAACATCTGATAACCACGCAGGACGGTGGGGGGAGGCGGGGGTGGGGGTGGGGGTGGGGAGGGGGGGGGGGGCGGGTAGTAGGTTAAAAAAAAAAAAGAAGAAGTGGAAACCCGCACACGGCGTCTGCCAAAAACAACACAAAAAGACCAAGACGGTGGGTTTTGAAGCAGTTTGACGTTGTATAAACACCAATTTGCGGATTCCGAAATGGAATCTCCCGACCCTTGTATCAACTTCAACCTTCCCTCTCCACCCTCCTCCTTTCCTCCTTCTCCCCTCCACCCCTAGCTTGTTTGTATTGCCGCAAATGTTGCAACCTGTAAGCCCCCCAGCCTCCAGCGCCCCTTATCCCCTTATCTCCCTTATCCCCTGTCTGATTCCCTCCCTTTGCATGCCTCGTTCCCCCCCCCCCCCCCACACACACACCCCCACGTGCTCCCCCCCCTCTTCACTCCCTTTCCACCTCTCTCACCTTAACGTTTTGCTTTTTTTCCTCTCTACTGTTTTTCTGGTTAAACAGATTTATTTGTTCGAGAACAATTTTGCAGCAATATTCATCAAATCATTGGAGTACAACAAGCATAGGCTTATAAACCGTACTCTTTCAAAGAAAATGTACATTGGAGTGGCTGCGTCAGAAAGTTATCAAAATGGAATTGGAAAGGAGGAAAATCAACAGACACAAACAAAAACAAAACAACAACAAAGACAAGCGAACAAACGAAAAGTCGTTTAACACACAGGAGTACACTCAAACTACAACACAATAATAAAATAACCCACTCCACGCCCGAACCACGCCATGCCATTTCAATCAATAGTGTTCCATACCAGGTAGAAGACCGGGAAGGTAAATGTGGTAAGCCGAATAAGTTTAGTTAAGTGCAAACCTATTAGCTTAATAAAAATTTCCAGCCATAGTAAGTATCTCTGTATTTGCGTCCACATCCAAGTCAAGGTTACCAGTTAATAATGTTGAGATATCGCGTTTTGCTGTGTCGTGTAGAGTTTCTATTGTCAGAGCACGGGCCTGTTGATGGAGTGGGCAATTAATCAAGAAGTGGGCTGCATCTTCAACTGCCGTGCCACAGTCA
>CM065724.1:41518303-41528303 GCA_033310375.1 Conus canariensis
GAGGGAGAGACAGACAGACAGACAGACAGACATACAGACAGACAGACAGGCAGATAGGCAGACAGGCAGGCAGGCAGGCAGGCAGGCAGACAGACAGACAGCTGCAGGACAGACCTCCACACAGATCGAAGTCAGTCTTACCTGAACAGGTACAGGTAAACGGCGGAGGCCACGCTGAAGAGTAGCACCTGGAACACAGCAAAACAGAGTGGGTCGTTATATAATAGTCCTATTCAGGGACTCTGCTCACTCACAACAGCATCTACAAACAATGCAAAATAATCAGTGCCCATTTTGTCTTTCTGTCTTTATTTCTCTCTCTCTCTCTCTCTCTCTCTCTCTCTCTCTCTCTCTCTCTCTCTCTCTCTCTCTCTCTTTCTTTCTTTTCTTCCCCCCAGTCTCATCTTCAATCCAGAGAGCGCCACCACGCCCGTGCTTCCACAGTCCCCAGGACCGATGACTTTGTCGGGAACACACCATGCGCACTGACGAGCAGAGGAACATGCACTGGTCACCATACAAGCAGGGCATGAGGGGACACAGGATTTGACGTTTTCTTTTGCATCAGTCAACAAGCCAGTCTGTGTCTGTCTGTCTGTCTGTCTGTCTGTCTATCCACATCTACACAGGAGCGTACTCGACCGCTTCCTTTCGAATCATGATCCCGGCGTCAATCAGGCATGACAAACACAGACACCTGCAGGTTTGATCCGGAAACACTTTCAAAGACGTAGCCATCGAGTGAGTGGGTTCTGATCTTCTCATTTTTGCACTTCCTGCATTAAAAAAAAAATTCCCACGCATAATTGTCTTTCTTGTGACTCAAACCCACGACTTCTCAGTCCACAAACCACGATCAGCAACCACTGCACCTCAGCTGCTGGTTATCGTCACCATCACGAGCGTCATCGTCATGAATAGATCTGCATATAAAATAAATCCACAATCGGACTGGTTTAAAATTAAAAGAGGCTGCAGACAAGGAGACCCTCTATCTCCTTATATATTTGTGTTATGCGTAGAAATATTGGCTGTTATGGTCAGACAGAATTCTAATATCCATGGGATCTCAGTGAATAATGTTGAACACAAGATTTCTCAGTACGCTGATGACACAGAATTCTTACTTGCAGGAGATAGGAGTTCTTTTGAAAACTGCATAAATGTTCTTGATAAGTTTGGTTCTGTGTCAGGCCTTCATATAGATGTAGGAAAAACTAATGCCGTTTGGCTGGGAAGTGAGAAAGATTCTGAAGTCCGTTATATGGAACATTTAAGTATGGAATGGAATCCATCTAAATTCCGAATATTAGGAGTGTGGTTTACTAACGATCTGAAAGAATGTGTAGATATAAATTACTCGGAAAGCCTAGCAGATGTCAAACACTTATTCAAAATATGGGTAAAACGACAGTTAACACCTCTTGGTAGGGTAGCAATACTAAAATCTCTTATCCTCTCGAAGTTGACACACCTCTGGTTACTATTACCAAACCCACCAGACATATTTTTTCAAACATGTCAACAGGCTTGTTACAAATTTGTTTGGAACAAGAAGCCAGATAAGATTAACCGAAAAACTGCCCATAAAAGTATCAAAGATGGCGGTATTGGTCTTCCTGACCTAAAAACGTTTGTTTTATCTCTGAAGCTTTCCTGGATACGTAAAGCTGAAACGTCAACCCATAAATGGCGAAATATTCTGTTGCATAACTTCCCTAAGTGGTCGCTTATGAAAAAATGTGGTCCAGAATTCGTTTCCAAATTCACCAAGTATAATCAGTTTTGGGCTGAAGTTCTTGATGCATATAAAGTTTTTTACTACAAGTGTTCCCCGCAAAACTCCACCGAACTTCTTGCCGAACCATTATGCCATAATAAGCGATTTCAAATTGGAAAGAAGTGTACTGTATCGAAAAAACTAAGTAGCAAAGATATTAACTGTCTCGCCCACTTTTTTGATGATAAAGGAAAGTTTTTGCCACATGCACTTTTTAAAGAAAAATATAATGTAAATATTGATTTTGTTACTTTTGCTGGCTATAAATCGACTATAATGGACTATGTAAAAACGTCTGGTATCACTATAAAAAACGATAAGTACATAAACTCATCATTGTGCTTTAAACACCTTTTTGCTATAAATAAAGGTTCCAAATTGTACTATGATATCTTTATTGCAAATAACCTTAAGCCAAAATGCTGTGATAAATGGGACATAAAATTGTTAATGCAAAATGACTGGAAATCCTGCTTTTTGCACGCGCATAAGATACGTGATGTAAGGCTGCAGTGGTTTCAACTGAAAATATTACACAGGTGTTTATGCACAAATGTTGTTTTAAAGGAGATTGGAATCGTTGAAAATAATAACTGCAGTTTTTGTAGCACATTCAAAGATAGCACTGATCATATGTTTTGGAAATGTCACCATGTACAAGTATTTTGGAATGCCCTCATTGGTTTAATGAAAGAAAAATGTTTGAATGCTGAAAATGTACTTTTGACAGAAGCACTCGTACTATTTGGCTATGACAATATGATTGTTGGCGACACCGTCTTTTACTTTATAATACCATTTGCGAAGCATTACATATATGTTTGTAGAATAAACAACACCCTGCCACAAGTACATGTATTCATAAACAAATTAAAATTTAGATACAAAATTGAGGAACATATTGCATATTTAAAATTAAACCATACAGAAGTTTTGACCAGATGGCTGGCATACAGACCATTAATGGATACTGTTTAACAGTTATACCCTTTTGTTATTGTTTTCTTTTCTTTGTACCCAACTTGCACTAATAGATTCAGAAGTGTAAGATGAAGTGTGTGAATGAACACTTTTTTGTGCATTATTAGAGGCCCGAGTATAATATTTTGCCAAATGTAATGATGTAAAAAACGTCCCTGTCAGCATGATTTTTCTTAATACATCCACCCTCTCTCTCTCTCTCTCTCTCTCTCTCTCTCTCTCTCTCTCTCTCTCTGTTTTTGTTTTGTTTTGATTCGATGTTTGCATGAATATGTGAATTCAAATTCTTTGGGATGATTTCTTTCTTTCTTTATTTCTTGATATACATATTTGCTTTCCCTCATTACTTTTCTCCCCCTTTTTTTCCTGTAAATATATATGAATGCAAATAAAAAAAAGGTTTAAAAAAATAAAAAAATAAATCTACAAATAATATGAATTTCACAATTAATGTATTCAACGACTAAAAATTCTGATAATCGCAGCTCTCCCCATTATATCTGCATTTTGCGGACCAAAGATAGGACAGTGAATCTAAAAGCGGGACAGAAATGTGTTTAAACGTGTATGACATACTGTGTTGCGTATTCTGACAATGCAAAGCATAGTCGTCGTCGTCGTCGTCTTCTTCTTCTTTCACAAGTTCTTCGTCTTCTAGTTCAAAATCCTTTTCTTCTTTCTGACGTACTTTTTCTCAGATTACCCTCTCTCTCTCTCTCTCTCTCTCTCTCTCTCTCTCTCTCTCTCTCTCTCTCTCTCTTCTTTTCGACAACTCTATGATGTTCCAGAATATTTGTCTAGAATAAGAAATCCATCTCTTAGAAAATACTTGACAAGAATTAGACTTGGAGTTTCACAACTAAGAATTCATAAGTCTAGATTCTCAATTACAAGAATAAATGATTGTCCATTTTGTCCTGGTATTGAAGAATCGGAATTGCATTTTATACTAGTGTGTAATGAATACAGTTCTTTACGGAAAACCTTTATCCCAGCCAAATACCATAGTCATCCAAATGCATTCAAACTGACTTTATTACTTTCAGATGTCAGAATATGTAAACCTCTTGGTGTGTATTTATCTAAAGCCTTTAATACTAGACACCACTTCTTGTACGATGTTTGATGTTTGATTCATTTGATGATATGCTCTTGCTTTTCCCATTTTATTGTAGTATTATCATCATTTTCCCCCTCACATTCCCAATTTTCATACCCCCTGATGAGATGGGCAGATTGGCCTATCATAAAATTTTGTTCGTTCGTTCGTTCGTTCGTTCGTTCTCCCGGTGCGTGCGTGCGTGCGTGCGTGCCTGTGTGCGTGTGTGTGTGTGTATGTGTTTTCGCACGCGCGCATGCTTTAATTTTTCTTTCTTTTTTCTTTTTTTTTATTTCATATTTTTCTTTTGTAATTACTGATGTATGGGGTATCGTGTGAGCAGAGATGGAAGTCGCTTTTGTGTCACTTTCACCAAAACCCAGCAAGACTATTTACAGCTTATTCACAGCTGACAGTCACAAAAATGTCATGTCTTAAAAAAAAAAAAATTAAAAGGTTAAGGTTCAGGTTACAACAAAACGTCATGTCTAGGACAACTACCACCACTGATAAACTGTATATATGAACTGCTGAACAACGGCTATCCTCGCAGCCGATGAAATAAAGACATGCTCAAAGGGCCTTACGTTCATTCATCATCCCCACTTTACAAACAGGAGTTTTAAAAAGTCATCATGACAAACGCAATGGTACCACAAACCAAAGAGACATTAAAAAAGAAAAAGATATTAGGGCAAAGTTCCCGAAGCTCAAGCATGGATACGGGAAAAGAAGACCGCTCTATACTGTATACTTGAGTCAGTGAACTTGAACAGCTCTATCAAACCACCGTCCTCGCAGGATGTCTCTCTTAAAGAACAAACAACGAAACAGATAAACAAAACCCCCTTCCAATCCTTTCGTCTTTTTTTTTTTTTTTGTTTCAGACAGATCAACCGAGATGGATGTCCACTTTACAACTGAACTGACCAACAATTCAGTGGCCTTGTAATTCAACAGGTGTAAAGCACTTCTTCGGGGCACTGACCGGGAAAAGGGTGACAGAAACCGCTGAACCGCCTACTGCGACACATATCTTACAGTATACGTAAACAAATGAGACAAAGATGAGGGTCAAAGTGTAACTAACCTAGACTCTTGAGTATACGCTTCTTTGCGTTTAAAGTTCACCAGACATCCGACGCAAACAAGATAAATGTTATCTTTTAGGTCCAGAGATCACAAAGGGAATCTTGTGGACCGCCCGCGCGATTGTATGTACTCATTCCTCACACCAATAATTTGAGTAACGTCCCGTTGTCCGTAAAATAACTGTAATTCTTAGTCTAAAGGCACTAAAAGATGACGCTGTTGCAGTGATAATGTTCGAGAACACTGAGAAAGAGAGGGGAGAGAGAGAGAGAGAGAGAGAGAGAGAGAGAGAGAGAGAGAGAGAGAGAGAGAGAGTGAAAGAGAGAGAGAGAGAGAGAGAGAGAGAGATTGTATGTGTGTGAGCGCGCGTGCATGTGTACACGTGTATGTATGCGTACGTGTGTATGCGTCCGTACGTGCGTGCGTGCGTGTGTGTGTGGGTGCGTGCGTGTGTGTGTGTGTGTGTGTGGTTGCGCGTGCGTGGCTGCTTGCACGCCTGTGTGTATTGTGTTTGCTTGTGTGTGTGTGTGTGTGTGTGTGTGTGTGTGTGTGTGTGTGTGTGTGTGTGTGTGTGTGTGTGTGTGTGTGTGCGGACGCGCGTGCACGCATGCATGCATGTGTGTTCGTGGGATAGCGCGCGCAAACGTGCATGTGCGTGTTTCGTGTTGCCTCTTGTATGCTCGTTTCCTTTTAAATGCCTCCGCCTACGTTGCATTTTCACCCAAATTCATTTGTTCGCCTTTCTGTCAACAAGATTTCGAAAACAAAAAAACAAACAAACAAAAACCCAGCGGACCATTTGCACTGCACTTCCTCAAAAGACCGAAGCTGACCTATGGACGAGCCTGTGACACTTTGGTGCGGATCCCAGGCAAACATTGGACCCAGGATCGTTCAGCAAGATCATAATCATTCGTTCGACAAAACAAACAAACAAACAAAAAATAAAAAACGATCGAACAAACAAACAAACAAAAGACACTCCTGAAGCGATTAAACAAAGCTTGGTGGAAAGTTGAACAGTGGCCAAAGATCGAACCCAGTAAATTTTGCCGCGGATCCGGATCAAGCGGTGGATCCGGGATCTCTTCGCATTTTTCATGAGACTATCATCTATTTTCCACTAAACACGAACTAGTGACGTTCAGTGGACGACCGACTACAAAATAATACAGTTTCATAAAAAAAAAAAACTGCTTTCAAACTTTCTCGTGACATAAACGTTGAAGTTTCCTTTTCTGAATGTCCTATCGAACAGCAATGACAAGGGGACTAGCACCAATTATTACTTCCCCTGGCGCAAAACACTTGTTTTCGCTCTTGGACTGACACAAAGGGCGGATTACAAGTTCGTTCGACCACGGCGGAGGTCTTCGCTCTCCCGAGTACCCTTCTATGTGTTTGTCTTGCCCTTTAGTTCATTCGGATTAAAACGTCAACACCCGTGTACTGTAAGTAATGTAGCGGGGACCATGGTGGATGGGTGGAAAGAGGGGGGGGGGAGGATGGGGTAAACTATCAACCACACTGACTTCACGCACCTGAAAGACCTCACGCTGGGGGACAATCGAAACAGAAAAAAAAAAAGAAGTCCTTTCACTTGTTGGTATAAGGAGGCTTGAACTCGCAACCCTCTGAACAAACAAGCAACACACAAGCCAACTGCTCATTTCTAAAAGTCTATTTGACTGATAAACGTATGCCCCCACACCAATCCCACCCCACCCCTTAAACTCCGTCTACCTCTCCCTACACGAACATCAAAAAATCACGGCAGGTAAGCCGCCCTCCACCCCCCCCCCCCTTCCTCCCCCCCCCCCCCAAAAAAACGCCCCTTTCTCCTAACCCTCACCCTCTTCATTCCCTCATACCCCCCCCCCCCCCTGCATTCCCTACGTACTCTTTAGCCAGGTGAAAGAGGTCGTGACACCTGACAAATGTTAATAGTACAGCCCCTGCTCCTCCCACTAGACTATGTCTGCCTCCCCACAACGTGTGAAGACGCTATAGAGGAGCACTTCATCTCAAAAGCCCAAGAAACAACACAACGTAAACATCCTTCCTTACCTTGCGATTCTCTCTCTCTCTCTCTCTCTCTCTCTCTCTCTCTCTCTCTCTCTCTCTCTCTCTCTCTCTCTAGGCTGCTGCGTTTACCAAAAAGGCAGTCTTGAACAAATAATCTGTCTCCTGGCAATCTCTTAAATTAAAGCGGCGCCTACCCCCTATAATATTCCCGCCCACTCTCTCTCTCTCTCTCTCTCTCTCTCTCTCTCTCTCTCTCTCTCTCTCACACACACACACACACACACACACACACAGAGTTTATTCCTCTAGGCTCTTCCAACACGCATGCACGTAAATATACGCGCGAGCACCCTGACACAGACCACACACGCACGCACGCACGCACGCACACACGCGCGCGCACACACACACACACACACACACACACACACACACACACACACACACACACAAGTACATGGTTGTATTACGGCACAACGAGGTTGGGAACAAGGCAATCGAAAGAAGTAAGCGAGTTTAGTCGAGCCCTTCAACGTACAGGTTATGTTCACACTGAAATGTATTCACTGACATGTCAAACGAACTAATGGCGTGGAAAGACAGACAGACAGAGAATGAAAGAGAAAAGTGATCACGTTTACGCATACTAGTGACTTCCAGGACAATTCCAACTAGTTACCTCTCAAAGACTTCCAGGACAATTCCAACTACCTCCAAAAGACTTCCAGGACAATTCCAACACACTCTAAAAGACTTCTAGGACAATTCTAACTACCTCTCAAAGACTTCCAGGACAATTCCAACTACCTCTCAAAGACTTCCAGGACAATTCCAACTACCTCCAAAAGACTTCCAGGACAATTCCAACTACCTCTAAAAGACTTCCAGGACAATTCTAACCACCTCTAAAAGACTTCCAGGACAATTCCAACTACCTCTCAAAGACTTCCAGGACAATTCCAACTACCTCTTAAAGACTTCCAGGACAATTCAAACCACCTCTTAAAGACTTCCAGGACAATTCTAACCACCTCTCAAAGACTTCCAGGACAATTCTAACCACCTCTCAAAGACTTCCAGGACAATTCCAACCACCTCTCAAAGACTTCCAGGACAATTCTAACCACCTCTCAAAGACTTCCAGGACAATTCCAACTACCTCTTAAAGACTTCCAGGACAATTCCAACTACCTCTTAAAGACTTCCAGGACAATTCCAACTACCTCTCAAAGACTTCCAGGACAATTCCAACTACCTCTCAAAGACTTCCAGGTCAATTCTAACCACCTCTCGAAGACTTCCAGGACAATTCCAACTACCTCTCAAAGACTTCCAGGACAGTTCTAACCACGTCTCAAAGACTTCTTCTCAAAGACTCGTCGAACCTTCAACGTCGAAGTGGTTAAACCAATGATCAAAGAAAAGAACCTGTGGCACTGATGTTCCCTAATTTTGCTCAAAAACAAAGACTGAACAGGAATGCCACAAAACTAAACAGTGGTATTAATTAAACAAGATATGGGTAAGAAGAGGGAGGAGTTACTACATATATATATATATATATATATATATATATATATATATATATATATATATATATATATATATAGACAGACAGAGGATACCATGGTAAAGAGACGTGGAGGATGACGATCTAAAACGAACATGAGAACAACCATTGTCAGAGTAAACAGACACATCAGCTTGCCTAAATAGCCTTGTGTTCAATGACTGACCTCAGAGCCACCGTTTCAACGACGGGTCCTCAACAGGAGAAAAAAAACAAACAAACAAACAAACAAACCGGCCTATTTAAGAATTCATGTCAGATAATGGGAATCTTAAATGAGGCAGGGGATAGTAAAAAGTGTCAATAACAAATAAGGAGGGTAACTCTTGCCCTTATGATGAAATAAATTACACGCACATAACCCGCAAGCAATTGCTGTTTATGACACCCAATCGCCTGGTAGAAATCCCAGCACTGATGACACAGAACACACAAGGAGACATCCCGTGAGAACGTCTCCCTGTTTGTTCTGTGTGCTCTGTGTTGGCATTTCTGGACAAGACGATCGGGTGTCGTAAGCAGAGATCGTTTGGAGTTATGAGCGTGTAATTTATCTCATCATGGGAGCCAGAGTCACCCTCCTTATTTGTAATCATCCGTGCCAGACAGAGCCAGCTTGGAAGACATCAATCATTCCCTGTCCCCCACGACAGCAGGTCGTATGAGGGCCTGTGACGGACGTTCGGGTTGTCAGGGAGCTCCACAACTCGCTGTCCACGTCAGGTCTTGTGCAGCCTTGAAGAGATGCGGACTATACATCACTGTCTGTCTGAAAAGGGAAGCCTGCATGCTCGACACCCATGCTCTATATCTGTCTGGAATGGGGAAGCCCAAGAGCGGAGAGCCTCCTGAAGAAGGATCCTGGGTCCAGGCGAAAGGTGTGATTCACCAGAACACTCTTCGTTTGGCCCTCTAGATGATGTGTAGGTTGAGGTCAAAGAGGCCTGCTCAGAAGCATTTTTAGCAGTTCCCAAGCAGGAATCGCTACAGAAATAAGCAGACCTTTCAACTGGCAAACTGATGAGCTTTGGATGAGGAACCATGTGCATTCGTTGCAAATGTGCTTAGAATGCAGCGAACAACTACAGACATCTTTTTGGAAAGCGCGCGCGCGCGCACGCACACACACACACACACACACACACACACACACACACACACACACACACACACACACTTTACACACACACAACACACACACACACACACAGAGTCCGGTTTCCTCACCGTTAGTGGGGGTGATTACTCCTTTCCTTATGCTTGGTCATAAGCGAAAGGATAACCAATAACACCCAAAACGATGGGGGAAAAAAAAACAGCAACAAAACTGTAGAGAATATCCACAAGCAGACGAGCAACAAGTAATCGTTTGCTGTTTGTTTGTTTTTTTAATTATACCCCCCCCCCTCCCCCTCCTTGTACTCTCAACCCAACCCACCCCCCTCTCCCTCCC
>CM065724.1:41538303-41555803 GCA_033310375.1 Conus canariensis
AGTCGCGATAATGTTTAATAATAACTTTGAATTTAAGATTGAAAGAACTATTAAAGATAATTCAGGTAATTACATTATGGTAGTTGTTGAAATCCATAAGAAGAGTTTTCTCCTTGTAAACATATACGGACCAAATAGAGACAACCCAGAGTTCTATAGTAACCTGAAACAAAAGATTAGTGAAATAAAAGTTGAAAAGATTATAATAGCTGGGGATTATAAACTAGTTCTTGAGCCTGAAAAAGATTACCACAATTATAAACATGTTAATAATCCTAAAGCAAAAGAGGCAGTTGATGATATGATCGAAAACTTAGATTTGAACGATATCTGGCGAGAATTGAACGTAGAATGCCTTCGTTGTACATGGAGAAGAACCAACCCTTTTCAGCAGGCCAGATTAGACTTTTTTCTGATCTCAGACTCAGCAGTGTCGTTTGTAGAGGACGCAGATATTGAATGTGGCTACAGGACAGATCATTCGGCTGTTGTATTAAAATTAAAATTTGAAGACACCAGTAAGCATAACACCTTTTGGAAATTCAATGCGTCCCTTCTAAAAGATAAAATGTATTTGGATGAAATAAATTCGGAAATCGATAAGGTTAAAAAAGAAAACGCGCTAAATGCAAACGTAGAGGAAGTAACTGACGAAGAGCTGAGGTTTTCTATCCCGGATGACATCTTTCTTGACTTTCTTTTAATGAAAATAAGATCCAAAACAATTTCATATGCCACGATGAAAAAGAAAAAACTGACAGAAGAAGAAGAACAGCTTGAACATGACATACAACGGCTAGACAGAATCGAAAATAAAAATGAAGAAGACATCAGATTTATAGACATGAAAAAAGAACAGTTAAAACAGATAAGGGAAAAACGAATGGAGGGAGTATTGTTAAGGTCCAGAGCTCGATGGATAGCGGAAGGGGAGAAAGTAAGTAATTATTTCTGTAATTTAGAGAAACGTCACTATGTTAGCAAAAATATGGCTAGATTGATAGGCCAACATGGCAATACTCTAACAAACCAGGAAGACATTATTCAAGAAGTATATACATTTTACAGATCGCTATATGCAAAGATTGAGGTAGAAAATTGCGAAATTAAAGATTTAGTAGAAAATATCACGTGTTTAAACGAAGAGGAAGCAAAAGGATTAGAGGGGAAAATAAGTCTAGAAGAAGCTACATGTGTTCTAAAGAACATGAAAAATAATAAAAGTCCCGGTACAGACGGTTTCAGCGCGGAATTTTTTAAAGTTTTCTGGAAAAAGATAGGACTCTTTGTTGTAAGAGCACTGAGTGCGAGTTTTGAACGAGGAGAACTTTCAAATGTACAGAAAGAAGGAATCATTACTTGCATTCCGAAACATGATAGACCAAGACAGTATATAAAAAACTGGAGACCCATCTCGTTATTAAATGTGATTTACAAAATCGGGTCATCCTGTATTGCAAATCGTTTAAAGATAGTACTACCAAAGATCATCAGTGAAGACCAAACCGGATTTATGAAAAATAGGTATATTGGGGATAACTTAAGACTGATTTATGATACAATTGCCTACTTAGATAAACATGAGTTACCAGGTTTGCTGTTAAATATTGATTTTGAAAAAAGCTTTTGACTCGATAAATCGGGAGTTCATGTTTAAAGTATTAAAAACATTTGGTTTTAAAGAAGACATACGTAAATGGATAAGTATATTCTATAGAAATACTAAATCTTGTGTTATAGTGAATGGCCAGGTGTCAGAATGGTTTCAAATAACAAAAGGTTGTAGACAGGGAGACCCCATATCTCCATATCTTTTCATATTGTGTGTTGAAATATTAGCAATGACTGTCAGAGAAAACACAGATATTAAAGGCATTACGGTGAATAATGTTGAACTCATGCTGACACAGTACGCTGATGACACTGAATTTTTACTGGCAGGAGACAGAAAGTCTTTTGAAACTTGCATAGATGTACTTGACATGTTTAATTCTGTCTCAGGGCTCCATATAAACTCGGGCAAAACTAGTGTGATTTGGCTAGGGAGTCGCAAAAATTCCACAGCTCGTTATATGGAACATTTAGGTTTAAACTGGAATCCGCCGAGATTTCGTGTGTTAGGTATTTGGTTCACTAATGATTTAAAAGGATGTCTTGAAGTTAACTACTCAGAAAAATTAGCAGAAGTAAAGTATCTGTTCAAAATATGGGTCAAACGTCAGATCACACCTCTTGGCAGAGTTGCAATATTAAAATCTATAATCCTTTCAAAGCTGACTCATCTCTGGCTCCTTTTACCAAACCCACCAGACATATTTTTTCAAACGTGTCAACAAATTTGTTATAAATTTATTTGGAACAGGAAACCAGACAAAATCAGTCGAAACATTTCACACAATAGTGTGAAGAATGGGGGCATTGGCCTTCCTGATTTGAAAACATTTGTCTTATCTTTGAAACTTTCATGGATTCGTAAAGCTGGGAAAACAGAACATAAATGGAAAAGTCTTTTGTTGCATAACTTTCCCAAGTGGGAACTTATTGATAAGTATGGACCAGAGTTTGTGTCAAAATTCACTAAATACAATCAGTTTTGGTCAGAAGTTCTTGAAGCATATAAGGTGTTTTACTACAAATGCATTCCTAAAAATTCTGCTGAACTTCTCGCCGAACGTTTATGCTATAACAAGAGGTTTCAAATGGGAAGAAAATTTATCGTCTCACAAGTATTGCATAACAAAAACATATTTTGTGTTGCCCATTTCTTTGATGATAATGGGCAGTTCCTCACTTACACATGTTTCAAGGATAAGTATGATATTAATATCAATTTCCTTACTTACGCTGGTTACAGATCTGTAATACTTGACTATGCAAAAAAGTCTGGCATTAATATAAATAACAATACATACCGAAACTCATCATTGTGTTTTAAACAACTGTTTGCAGTTCACAAAGGTTGTAGATTATATTATGATATATTGATTACAAATAACGTAACGCCTAAATGCTGCGAAAAATGGGATGCCAAGCTCTCAACATCCCATGACTGGAAATCTTGTTTTGTATACGCACACAAGATACAGGATATAAAACTCCAGTGGTTTCAGCTAAAAATAATACATAGATGTCTGTGTACAAATATCATATTAAAGGAAATTGGTGTAAAAAATAATGATAGATGTGACTTTTGTGGAGAGTATAAAGATAGTATTGATCATTGTTCTGGAATTGTCATTATGTACAATTATTCTGGAATAATCTCACTGATTTAATGAAAGAAAGATGTATGAATGCACAAAATGTGCGGCTAACAGAGTCACTGATACTATTTGGTAATGATGCAGCAATTTCTAGTGATGTAATCTTTATTTTATAATTCTCTTTGCAAAATACTATATATACACTTGTAAAGTACAAAACAGTCTACCACAAGTAAGTGCATTTATAAGGAAACTATGGAATCGGTATAAAATTGAAGAACACATCGCATACTTAAAATTAAACCATGTAGATTTCACTGTGAAATGGTCAATGTACAAACCATTATTTGTTAATGATTAACTATTTAAACATCGCTCGATCTGTATCCTATGACCCATGTTCACAGATTTAAATGCTTTGTCAACTTTTAGTAACCTGTTATGCTTTGATCTCTGCACACACAGACTACCTAATGTTGCAGATGAGTCTGTACATATGTCTGTTCTGACATCATTATCTCTTTATTGATGGTTATGTTTTTGTTTTCTGGCCACTGTGATTTACTTTGTGAAAGTACCTTGTGTCAACATATTGATTGAATGTAATCCATCCAGCGTGTCTCTCTCTCTCTCTCTCTCTCTCTCTCTCTCTCTCTCTCTCTCTCTCTCTCTTTCTCATCTTCTCTCTTTTTCTCTACCCCTCCCTCCACTTCTTCTGCAAAACCTACTTTTCTTTTCTTTTTTCTTTTTTTTTTTCTTTTCTTTTTTTTTCAAATGAGAAATGTGGAATTTTTTTCTTGCTTGTGTGATTGCTGAATTCTCTTTTTTTCCCAAAATTATTATTGCTTATGTATGTTCTGTGTTCATGTAAATGTTTGAAATGAAATTTTAAAAAAAAAAAAAAAAAAAAAAAAAAAATTCGAACCACGCGGACAAATCGGGCGGCCTTTCAGTCCAATGGGACAAGTCCGGTTTTCGGACAAAACAGACCGCAACACCATTGACTCCGCTCTTTTCACAACAGTATGATCAGTCAATCGGTCAAACTCGTCCCCTCCCCTAAAGGCCCAGGCTGATCTGGCTCTAGCGCCTCTCCCCCCTCCCACTCCACCTCTCTTCAATATATGTCTTCTCCACCGGACTTGGCCAAAAAAAACAACAATTATTTGTTTGGTCCAAAATCTTTCCCATGACGTCGTCTGAAAAAACGCGTTTTGATATGAACGAGAACAAGAACATATTACATAGCCAGGCAATTTTCGTCGCACTTCGCGACAATAACTGAACAATGACTGAAAATGTCATGTGTAAGCTCTTAAGTGTTTCCTCAAAGAGAGAAGCACAACAGGACCGTGTTGCCCGGACTAGTTAGTGAGTGACTGAAATAAAGAGAGGGCAGCTTAACCTTTGCCTTCTAAAGCCAGCTCCCTCCATTTAGGGACTGGTTGCCAACTTAAGGCTATGTCAAGCGTTCGTTTCTATCATATAGTATTAGTGATATAGACAGTGCCCCGGCTGACGATCAGTCTCTCTCTCTCTCTCTCTCTCTCTCTCTCTCTCCACACACACACACACGTCACGTTGCCCGTAGAGACGATGTGTGAAAAAATACGGGGGCGGGGGTGGTGGAGAGGGGAAGCGGAAGGGGGTGGTGGAAGGTAGATGGGGAAGGATGGGAGGATGGATGGGAGTGGGGGGTCAGCCAATCGGTCAACCCAGGGTCAGGGACCTTACCTATTCCAGTGTGGAGGGAGGCTGCTGATGAGGTGTTTGTTCTGGCTACACCTGTTCTTTTCCCGGCCCTAGTCTCTCAGCGCAGGTCTTGTTTATCTACCCCCCCCCCCCCACCCCTCTTCCCACCCCTCTTCCCATCCCCCCTCCCCCTGCTTCATTCTCCTTTCAGTGCTAATTTCAGTTCTCTCAAGGTAGTAGGCACTGTCTCGTTCTTGGCAACGTTAAGATCCACTGTTGTTATTTTGAATTAACTAAAAATAGCAAACTGCCTCTTTGTTTACTTTTAATTAACTAAAAGTAGCAAACGGGCTAGCCGTTTTTCAAACGAAAACAACGCTAGTTTTATATCATTTACTGCCACAAAAATCATTCTTGACGACCCACCGTAGCAAACATGGAACAGAACTGTTTCTTCCCGGTGCCTTCATGTCCATTACCATTACCGGTCATTGGTGAAAACGTAAAACCGCCAAAATTACGTCCCATTTTCGTCGTGTCGTCATTTCCATCACCAGTCACGGGTGAAAACGTGAAATCACGTTACCAGAACGTCCTTACGTTGTCACGTCGTCCTTGCCATTATCAGTCACGGGTGAAAACGTGAAATCACGTTACCAAAACGTCCTTATGTTGTCACGTCGTCCTTGCCATTATCAGTCACGGGTGAAAACGTGAAATCACGTTACCAAAACGTCCTTACGTTGTCACGTCGTCCTTGCCATTACAGTCACGGGTGAAAACGTGAAATCACGTTACCAAAACGTCCTTACGTTGTCACGTCGTCCTTGCCATTACCAGTCACGGGTGAAAACGTGAAATCACGTTACCAAAACGTCCTTATGTTGTCACGTCGTCCTTGCCATTACCAGTCACGGGTGAAAACGTGAAATCACGTTACCAAAACGTCCTTATGTTGTCACGTCGTCCTTGCCATCACCAGTCACGGGTGAAAACGTGAAATCACGTTACCAAAACGTCCTTATGTTGTCACGTCGTCCTTGCCATTACCAGTCACGGGTGAAAACGTGAATCACGTTACCAAAACGTCCTTACGTTGTCACGTCGTCCTTGCCATTATCAGTCACGGGTGAAAACGTGAAATCACGTTACCAAAACGTCCTTATGTTGTCACGTCGTCCTTGCCATTATCAGTCACGGGTGAAAACGTGAAATCACGTTACCAAACGTCCTTACGTTGTCACGTCGTCCTTGCCATCACCAGTCACGGGTGAAAACGTGAAATCACGTTACCAAACGTCCTTACGTTGTCACGTCGTCCTTGCCATTATCTGTCACGGTGAAAACGTGAATCACGTTACCAAAACGTCCTTATGTTGTCACGTCGTCCTTGCCATTACAGTCACGGGTGAAAACGTGAAATCACGTTACAAAACGTCCTTATGTTGTCACGTCGTCCTGCCATTATCAGTCACGGTGGAAAACGTGAATCACGTTACCAAACGTCCTTATGTTGTCACGTCGTCCTTGCCATTATCAGTCACGGGTGAAAACGTGAAATCACGTTACCAAAACGTCCTTATGTTGTCACGTCGTCCTTGCCATTATCAGTCACGGGTGAAAACGTGAAATCACGTTACCAAAACGTCCTTACGTTGTCACGTCGTCCTTGCCATTATCAGTCACGGGTGAAAACGTGAAATCACGTTACCAAAACGTCCTTACGTTGTCACGTCGTCCTTGCCATTATCAGTCACGGGTGAAAACGTGAAATCACGTTACCAAAACGTCCTTACGTTGTCACGTCGTCCTTGCCATTATCAGTCACGGGTGAAAACGTGAAATCACGTTACCAAAACGTCCTTACGTTGTCACGTCGTCCTTGCCATTATCAGTCACGGGTGAAAACGTGAAATCACGTTACCAAAACGTCCTTACGTTGTCACGTCGTCCTTGCCATTATCAGTCACGGGTGAAAACGTGAAATCACGTTACCAAAACGTCCTTATGTTGTCACGTCGTCCTTGCCATTATCAGTAACGGGTGAAAACGTGAAAACGTTACCGTCGGGTCCTTATGTCATCACGTCGTCCATACCATTACTAGTCACAGGTGACACCGTGAAAACAGTCCCTAGGTCGTCAGGTCGTCCATACCACTACCAGTCACGGGTGAAAATGTGAAAGTTCAACAACACGTCACCTTATGTCGTCACGTCATCAATACCATTACTGGTCACAGGTGAAAACGTGAAAGTTCAACACGTCCTTCTGTAGTCTAGTCGTCAATACTATTACCAGTCACAGTGAAAATGGTAAACAGTAACCGTTACGTCCTCATGTTGTCATCAACATAACCCTTATCAGTGATTTGGAAAAGATGTGAAAACGGCTACCATTTCGACCTTCAGTCATCCAGTCCTCATTAACGTCATCAGTCATCGTACAAACCGTGATATTGGTTGCCACTACGTCTTCAAGTCGTCATTGCCACTGCCGTTGTGGAAATAAACAAACAAACAAACAAACAAACAAACACAAAGTTACAACAAAACAAAACTGCGATCAGTCATGTTCAGACTTGATGAATGGTAGGTGACAAAGAGGGGAATGTTTGTTGTGGAAATCACAAAGACTAATTCACTTACTTACTGACTACTTTACCACCACACCCTCATCAATCTCTCTCTCTCTCTCTCTCTCTCTCTCTCTCTCTAATGTTTGTTGTGGAAATCACAAAGACTAATTCACTTACTTACTGACTACTTTACCACCACACCCTCATCAATCCTCTCTCTCTCTCTCTCTCTCTCTCCTCTCTCTCTCTCTCTCTCTCTCTCTCGTGCGCGCACATACGTGCCTACGAGCATACTCTTTACACAGACGTAAGCCTCCACGCCGTAACAGACTGCACACACCTTTCCAGAGGCCACATGGTATATTTTGCTTCTGCTGACACTCTGCTCAGTGGACTTACTGTTCCTACATACCTTGTGACATCAATACATATCGTGAATATAACATTTCTATCTACCTTGTAAAATTACTATTCCCACAAACCTTGTGAAAATCTCTGATTCCTCCTGAAGTTATTATTCCTCTACAACTTGTGGAAGTCTCCCAAACCTCGTGTAATCACTATTCCCACATTCCTTGTTAAACAACTGTTCCCACATAACCTTGTGAAATCGTTATTCCAACATACCTTGTGAAACTACTGTTCTACCATACCTTATAATTTTACTATCTTCATACACCTTGCGAAACTATGTCTCTCCCTTCCTCTGTAAAATTATTATTCTCCCATACCTTGTTACCTTACTAATCCCTAACACTTAGTGAAAGTATCCCATATCTTTCGAAATTACTCACACTCTCACCCCTTCCCCTTTGAAACTGCTATTATCGCATACCTTGGGCAAGTACTACCCTCCCATACCTTGCCAAATTACTGCTCTTCCATAATTTGTGAAATTACTAACCTCCCATATCCTGTGAAAGTCTCCTGTGTCTTTTGAAATTACTATCCTCCCCATACATTGTGAAAGACTCCCATACCGTCAGAAACTACTACCCCAAACCTCGTGTGTGTATTACTCTCACATACCCTTACAATCTGTCACTGTCCTACTAAATGAGAAATTATATCCCCAACCTTGAGAGAAAAAAAAACCTTTGGAAACTTACTCTCGATTGCCTTGAGAAACTATTACTGTCCCATACCAATGAAACAATAACTGCCCCACAATTTGATAACTTATCACTGTCCCACACCTATTGTGTCCCATATCTTAAGAAATTTCAACTGTCCCTTGCCTTGAGAAATTATTACTGTTCCATTCTTTGAGGAACTATTACTGTCCCATACCTTGAGAAACTTTTACTGTCCCATATTTTGTGAAACTATTACCGTCTCTTACCTTAAGAAACTGTTACCGTCCCATACCTTTAAAAAAAAAAAACTATTATTGTCCCATATCTTAAGAAACTGTTGCCATCCTTTACCTTAAGAAACTGTTGGTCCCTTATCTTAAGAAACTGTTGCCTTGTTTAACATTAAGAAACTGTTGCTGTCTCTTAACTTAAGATACTGTTGCCGTCCTTTACTTCAAGAAACTGTTGCCGTCCTTTGCCTTAAGAAACTGTTGCAGTCCCTTAGCTTAAGAAACAGTTACATTTTACCTTAAGAAAATGTTAGTCTCCTTTACCTTAAGAAAATGTTAGTCTCCTTTACCTTAAAAAACTGTTACCGTCCTTTATCTTAAGAATCTGTTACCATCTTTTATCCTAAGAAACTGTTGCAGTCCCTTACCTTAAGAAACTGTTACCGTCCTTTACATTAAGAAACTGTTACCGTCCCATAGCTTAAGAAACTGTTACCGTCCTTTACATTAAGAAACTGTTACCGTCCCATAGCTTAAGAAACTCTTACTGTCCTTTACATTAAGAAACTGTTACCGTCCTTTACATTAAGAAACTGTTACCGTCCCATAGCTTAAGAAACTGTTACCGTCCTTTACATTAAGAAACTGCTACCGTCCCATAGCTTAAGAAACTGTTACCATCCTTTACCTTAAGAAACTGTTACCGTTCCATAGCTTAAGAAACTGTTACCGTCTCAAACCTTAACAAACTGTTGCCGTCCCACACCTTAACAAACTGTTGCCGTCCCATACCTTAACAAACTGTTGCCGTCCCAAACCTAACAAACTGTTGCCGTCCCATACCTTAACAAACTGTTGCCGTCCCATACCTTAACAAATTGTTGCCGTCCCATACCTTAACAAACTGTTGCCGTCCCATACCTTAACAAACTGTTACCATCCCACACCTTAACAAACGGTTGCCGTCCCATACCTTAACAAACTGTTGCCGTCCCATACCTTAACAAATTGTTGCCGTCCCATACCTTAACAAACTGTCGCCGTCTCAAACCTTAACAAACTGTTGCCGTCCCACACCTTAACAAACTGTTGCCGTCCCATACCTTAACAAACTGTAGCCATCCTATACCTTAACAAACTGTTGCCGTCCCATACCTTAACAACCTGTTGCCGCCCTATACCTTAACAAATTGTTGCCATCCCATACCTTAAGAAACTGTTGCCGTCCCATACCTTAACAAACTGTTGCCGTCCCATAGCTTAACAAACTGTTGCCGTCCTATACCTTAACAAATTGTTGCCGTCCCATACCTTAACAAACTGTTGCCGTCCCATACCTTAACAACTGTTGCCGTCCCAAACCTTAACAAACTGTTGCCGTCCCAAACCTTAACAAACTGTTGCCGTCCCAAACCTTAACAAACTGTTGCCGTCCAAACTGTGCCGTCCCAACTTAACAAACTGTGCCGTCCCAAACCTTAACAAACGTTGCCGTCCCAAACCTTAACAAACTGATGCCGTCCCATACCTAAACAAACTGTTGCTGTCCCACACCTTAACAAACCGTTGCCGTCTCTTACCTTAACAAACTGTTACCGTCCCACACCTTAACACTGTTGCCGTCCCATACCTTAATAAACCGCTGCCGTCCCACACATTGAGAAACCATTGCCGTCCCATACCTTAGGAAACCATTACCTACATATCTCGAGAACC
The DNA here is from genome assembly GCA_033310375.1 of Conus canariensis. NCBI lineage: Eukaryota > Metazoa > Mollusca > Gastropoda > Neogastropoda > Conidae > Conus > Conus canariensis. The sequence continues at coordinate 41,548,798 of CM065724.1, forward strand.
TTTTGAAGTCCAATACCCCAGAGCAACTCCTTACTGTTCAAAACCTCCAGAAACAATCACTTCTCGGCAACGTGAGAAACTATTAACACTCAAACACAAACCTCGTCTGCTGTGTTGACTTCGTAATACCGTGGAGTGCATTTCACCTATCCGGGTCGCTCCTTCTTCTCTCCGCTTGGCCTTGAAGAAAATCGTGAAGGGATGGAGGGGGGCGGGGGAGGGGGGGGAGGGGTGTGAAGGAAGGAAGGAGAGGAGCGGGGCGCTACAACTCGTGTAGGGCCCCTATAGTATAGGCACGTTCTTCACACAGCGCTGGAGTGCAAAGCATGCAGGGTCCATGAGGGAGTCGATCTTTCCCTACTACAACAAATCGGGGTTGTTTGAAAGGGCGTTCTGTTTTTAATTCTTTTCGTGTTTTTCACACAGGTGTGCCGGTCGGGAATGGGGGCGACGAAAAGGATAGGAGAAAAGTGAGAGAGAGAGAGAGAGAGAGAGAGAGAGAGAGAGAGGAGAGAGAGCTTGGGGGGTGGAGTGAGATAGGTGTGGGCAGAGAGAAGGAGGGGCGAAAAGGAAGAGAGAGAGAGAGAGAGAGAGAGAGTAGAGAGAGAGAGCTTGGGGGGGGTGGAGTGAGATAGGTGTGGGCAGAGAGAAGGAGGGCGAAAGAAGAGAGAGAGAGAGAGAGAGAGAGAGCTTGGGAGGGGGGTGAGTGAGATAGGTGTGGGCAGAGAGAGGGGCGAAAAGAAAGAGAGAGAGAGAGAGAGAGCTTGGGAGGGGGGTGGAGTGATAGGTGTGGGCAGAGGGAAGGAGGGGCGAAAAGAAAAGAAGAGAGAGAGAGAGAGAGAGAGAGAGAGAGAGGAGAGGGAGGGAATGAAGTCTTCTTGAGTATCATGATGATGGATTGAAATTTTGCTTTATTCAATCATAAAAAATACATCTATATTTCATCATCAGCATGGTGCGTGAGTGCGCATGTATGTGGGAGTGTGTGTGTGTGTGTGTGTGTGTGTGTGTGTGTGGTGTGTGTGTGTGTGTGTGTGTGGTAAGAGAGAGAGAGAGAGAGAGAGAGAGAGTTTAAGTGAAGTTATACTGAAGGGTGGTGAGTGGGTTGTTTTATGCTGGAGAAATATCCGAAGGTCTCCTGTGATTTCTTTAAAGTTTACATGACTTTATTCTAATGAGAATATATTGGGTCTTAGACTCTAAATCTACAGCGTGCTAGGATTCCCTCTCTCTCTCTCTCTCTCTCTCTCTCTCTCTCTCTCTCTCTCTCTCACTGCTTTTACCTACATATCTTATTTTTATAGTATACTGGTGACTCTCACACGGTCACTGCACGTCAGCAGATTGATGCTGATAGAGAAGGAGCGCAGTCTTTGTATATAAAGTTTTGGTGCACGTGGTCGTCGCACGTGCCTTATTTCATTTGCCATCGACAATCCTTATCATGAACGCCACTTCATTTCATTTGTAGTGGACACTTCATCAAAGTTCTTCTTTTGTCAGGATTACGGTTAATTCTTTTTCCTTTTTTTTCTTTTTTTCTTTCTTTTTTTTTTTTTTTTTTTTGTTTGTTTTGGGTCTTCCATCCTCCTTTTTTTCCACATCTTTTTTCAAGTTGCTTCTCTCTCTCTCTCTCTCTCTCTTGTGTGTGTTGTTGTGTGTGTGTGTGTGTGTGTGTGTGTGTGTGTGTCGTTGTCTGTCTTCTCTCTCTCTCTTCTCTCTCTCTCTCTCTCATCCTCTTTCTATTTAAGCTGAGTGCGCCTTTTTATCGCTGTTACTTACATATCTTATTTTGTAGTGATCTGGTGACTCTCATACGGTCACTGCACATCGGCAGATTGACGCTGATAGAGAAGAAAGGAGCGCAGTTTTTATATAAAGTTTTGGATGTTAACCTCTTTCATTTTTTTTCTTCCCTTTTTGGGGGGTGGGGGGTGGGGGTGGGTTCTTCCATCCTCCCATTTTATCCATTTTTTAAAGAGCTTTATCAACTCTCATTCACCCTGTAAATCTGTATTTTATTTTACCGATGGACAATCTCATGTGAACTTTCGTATTTCAGAGTTTGGTACATAGCGTCTGGGTTTATAAATGTGCTAATGTTTGGTGTACTGACATATTCATTCTCTTTGTTGCAACAAGGAAAAAGAGAATGACAGAAAGAAGGAAGGGCAGACAGATAGACAGAGAAAGAAAAGAGGGAAAGAAAGGAAGGAAGGAAGAAAGAAAGAAGAAGAAGGAGGAAGGAAGACAAAAATGAAAAAGAATTCGTAGCTGTGTAAAAGCAAACGAAATAACAAAATAAATACAAAGTTATTTTGTGAATACGAAACGCATACGGTGTGTTTCATTCATTCTGGCCAGAACGGCAGATTCATGAAGCAGCTGCAAAATGTTTCTAAAGATCTGTTACTGCGGAATGAAAAGCCTTTTATGTAGCAGTTGTATAATGTTTCCAAAGATCTGTTATTGCAGAAACAAGGAAAGCCGTTTAACTTGCTGCATCCAAACATCTTTACTTTTTTGGTTCATCTTCTAAACACATACTAACAGACATCTTCCGGGGGGGGGGGGGGGGGGGGGGGGGGGGGGGGGGAAATCAGGAAAGGATGACCCCTGTGGTTCCATTGCAAATGGCGTTACCTTTTCTCAGTTTATGGGTCAAACAAACAGGCCTAGAGTGTCAATTATCCGATTTGGAGCGCGCGCCAGGATGACGACCGGATATTGACTGTCTGCATTTCTTTTTCTAGTTAAACTGTTATGCTGACTGATGGGACACATTCGCTGTGCGCGAGCCCACCAACGGCAGCTGTTCCATGGAAACGGCGAGGCCATTCTTACTGAACGCAAGATCTAAAAAAACATTACCTCCCTTGCAGATTTCCGAACGTCGTAAATTCATCGTCTTACTTGGATTTTCAACTTAGAAGATATGTTATACGTGATTTGTCTTTCTTCCATATTTAGTCAGATTCAATATTGTCTGCTCCTTCATCTATCAGAAATCGCATTAAATGGTCTGAACATAATATAATGCTACGGACATTAATATTTGCTGCAACGTTTGTGTAAAAAAAATAACTTATCTTTCACTGGCACATACAGCAGTAACTGACACTGGTCACCGTTTGAAAGAAAACACGAGTTCTAAAACATACAGGAATAATACTCCTGAAATATTTATCACATACTGCAACCTTGTACTCTTGGGTTGCATATTCATATAAGATGACTAACGGTTCTGCTAACACATCGAAACAGCCAAACAAAATGCCATGAAATTAAACCTGAGCATGCAATCAACACACACACACACACACACACACACACACACACACACCACACACACACACACACACACACACACAAGCAAGCGCACAAGCCGAGCGTCCAGTCGAACGTGCGCACTCGGGCAAAGCATTATGATGATAAAGACTCATTTGCGGGAACACGCTTGTCAACAATGTGAATGTAACGTACATGACCTACCCGGCTGATTTCTCAAACGCTTACAAGACCCCTCCAGAACGACCAGCAAGACAGCGTCCATGCAAACGGTGTGGTTGAACGCACGGGTCCAGGGCTCACTACTGACTGACACGCATTTGTTTGATGTGAAGCAAAGTGACACGACCCTGCAAGGTCTGTCCACATACGCTACCTGCAGAAGACAATAGCTCAGTATGAGAGAGAGGAAGGAGGGGAAGAAGACGAGGGGGGGGGGGGGGGGGGGAGGGAGGGGGGGGGGGGGGGGAAGAGAGAGATGGAGGGAGAAAGAGAAAAGATTTGAGATGGAAAAGGGGCAGAAAGAAATTGTTGAGAAAAGGTGACGCGCGCGCGCGCCCAGCACCACACACACACACACACACACACACACACACACACACACACGAACGCACGCACGTAAGCACGCAGAGAGAGAGAGAGAGAGAGAGAGAGAGAGAGAGAGAGAGAGAGAGAGAGAGAGAGAGAGGTCACTGAACATGGACACCGACCCACACACAGAAGGATAAATATGATAGGAGAGTAAAGACGCTGATACCAGGAGCAAAGGCACTTTGATACCCTGAACACGGGCACGCTGATACCAGGGACAAAGGCACTCTAAACCAAGGAGCAAAGGCTCTCTCATACCTAAAGTAAAATTTGCACTTTGACACCCGAAGCACAGGCACTCCAATATTCAAAGCAAACGCCGTTCAGCACACGGAGCAAATATACATATATACTTAGATTCAAACATTGTTCATTACAGTGTGTGTGTGTGTGTGTGTGTGTGTGTGTGTGTGTGTGTGTGTGTGTGTGTGTGTGTGCCGTTGTCACTGCTGTTAAATGTTGTTGATCTTGCGGATACTTTTTTTTTTTTACATAATTTATTTCTTCACGTTGATCAATTCATGAAATATCTATTACTCTATTGCAATGCAACTACCTTGGGTTTTTTTCCTCCTTTTTTGTCTTAAATATCCGGGCCATACGCACTCTGATACTTCGACCATAGGCTCTCTGATACTAGGACCAATGGGGCCCTTAACTCTGATACTAAGGCACTCTTATAATAGGACTAAAAGCACTCTGATACCAGGACCAAAGGATCTCTAGTTCCAGGACCAAAGGCTCTCTGATTCCCGAAGCAAAGTCACTCTGATACCAAGAGCAAACACACTCTGATTCCCGAAGCAAAGTCACTCTAATACTAAGACCAAGGGCACTCTGATACCAGGAGCAAAGGCACTCTGATATTAAGACCAAAGGCACTTTGATACCAGGAGCAAAGGCATTCTGATACCGGAACAAAGGTTCAATGAAAGTCTGAGCAAAGGCACTTCCACACCTAGAGAAAAAGTACTCTAATGCCCGGAGCAATAGTATTCTAGTATCTGGAACAAAGGCACTCTGATACCCCACGCAAAGACACCATAATACCTGGAGCTTGTGCAAGGTATTCTGACACCCGAAGCAAAGGTACTCAGAAATCCGGAGAAACGCACTCAGATGGTCAGAGCTAAGGCATGTTTTTACCTGAAACAAAGGTACTCTATTCTCCAGAACAAAGCACTCTAATACTCGAAGCAAAGGCACTTTGATATTTCAAGCAAAAGATCTCTGATATCCGGAGCATATGTACTCTAAACCCCAGAGCAAAAGTACCCTAATACCCGGAGTAATGGCACCCTGAGATCCGGTACAAAGGTACACATACATCCGGAAAAAGGTACTCGGATACTCGGAACAAAGGCATTCTAATACTTGACACAAAGATATTCTAATACCCGAAACAAACACATTCTGATACCCGAGAAAATACCTGGAGCGATGGCACTCTGAACACAGAACACTTTGATACTCGGAACGAAGGTACTCTGATAACCAGAATATGGGCACTCTAATATCCAGAGCAAATGCTCTCTGATACCCGGAGCAAGTGGACTCTGATAATTAGAACAAAGGCACTCTGGTACCTGATGCCGATGCAAAGGCATTCATTCAGATGCAGAAAAGAAAAGCACTTCAATACCCGGAGCAAAGCATTCCAATACCCAGAACAAAAGCAATCCGATAACAAGACCAAAGACACACTGATAATCGGAGCAAAGGCACTTTGATACTCGGGGTAACAGCATTCTAATCACCAGACCAAAGACATTCTAGTACCTGGAGCACAAGAAATCTGGTATCCGGAGCAAAGGCACTCTCAAACCCGGAGCTAAGACACCCGTACTCGGAGCAAGGATTTGGGTACTGATTCCCAGATAAAAGTCACTCTCATACCCGGAGCAAAGGTATTCTAATACTGGGGCATAGTCAACGTGATACCGCAGCACAGGAGCAAGGACTGACTGGTCCCTCGAGCACAGCCACTTCCGTACTGGAGTAAAACTACAGAGCCCGCAGCCAAACTGATGTGGTATGTTGAACAGTACTCATACCTGGGTCCAAAGTCACTCTAGTATCCGGAGCGAAACTACTCTAGTACCTGGAGCAAAGTCACTCTTATATCGAAAATCAAATTTGTCTTGTACATGGAGCAAAACCACTCTACACTGGTATCTGGAGCCAAACCCACTTTGGAATCTGGAACAAATCCACCTCGGTATCTGCAGTCGAACTACTCACAACACATTTACCTGCTGAGTACCTGTACCCATACTGCTATCCGGTTCTTGGAGCCAAACTTTTGGGGTACTTTAAGCAAATGTATTCTGATATATGGAATCATAACTACACAATTACCAGGGGTCGAATTTACTTTTATATCTTAGGAAAAGTCAGTCTGGTACCAGGACCAAACTCACTCTGTCTGAAACCAAACTGAACTCGTGCCTGGAGCTAAACCGCTCTGATACTTGGAACCAAACCACTCTGGTATCTGGACCGAAATGTCCTAGCACCTGTGCTCTGGAAACAAACCACTGGTACCTAACGCCAAACTACATCCATACCTGGAGCCAAACTAATATCTGGTACCTGGAGCCAACTACATTCATACATTTAGACAAACTACTCTGGTACCCACAACCAAATCATTACGCGTACGCGCCCGGAGCAAAATTTGACTGAAAACTTGAACAAAACCATTCTGATACATTACCCACCACCTTATCCTTTACACCTCACCACCCCATCCCTTCTCTAGCTATTCAACACGGACAATCTGTGACAGGTGGAGACAACCCGGCGACGCTGACCGCAAGTCTGTCGTGATTGGCGTTGTTGTCTTCCCAACCTGTTGAGAGACAGGCCCCAGGCGCTAATGACTGCCTGACTGCGAGGCACACTTCATTAGCATTCCTCACCATACATCACTGCTCGTAAGGGAACACGGGGTTGACTGATCCACCATCTTTATCACTTCACACCTCCCTCCATCGCTTCTCCTCCCACCGTCTCTCTCTCTCTCTCTCTCTCTCTCTCTCTCTCTCTCTCTCTGTGCGCGCGCGCGCGCGCGCGTCCGCGTGTGTGTGTGTGTTTAGGGAGAGAGAGAGAGAGAGAGAGAGAGAGA
>CM065724.1:41558303-41625803 GCA_033310375.1 Conus canariensis
GCCTGTCAGGCCGAGCATGCGGGCGGGGCGCCGGATCAATGCTACTCAGATGCGAACGGTTTGAAGCCAGAAGCCCAGGACCCCCTCCCCCCCTTCCCTCCAGCGCAATCCCCCCTCCCCCCCCCCCCCCCCCCTCGTCACAAAAGGCTGTCGTCCCATGAGAGCTGCTGACAGTTGTGGGACAGTTCGACTCTGCTTTCACCTCTAGCCCCAACAACCATCTCTTCCTTCTTCATCCTCTCCCCATCCCCCTTCCCATTTCTCCCTCCTCTTTCCTCGACCAGTGATAACAGGAGAGGTCCGTTGCATGGTAACAAACGTAACCAATCAATCCCCCCACTTTTAACCCACTCTTCTGGAGGGGGTTGGGGGCGGTGAGGAGAAACATGCAGTGAGGCAAGCAGTGTGTCAGGGTTCGGTCCTTCAGCTCACATATGCGTTAGATTGGAACCCGCCCTTCATCGCTTCATCTTTTTTTTCCCCGCTATGACCTGGAAACCATGAGCTCCAGAATGATCTCCAAATACCACCTTTCCTGGACGTAAATCACTGTGATTGTGGTGACAACGGAGGAACTGTACACTCCTTTAACACAGATTACCTAATGCGCTCCCTTGCCCTCTCAGTTTTTCTATATGCGTGTGAAACTTGGGACACTCACAGCAGAGCTACTAAGAAGAATTCTGGCAACTGAAATGAGATGCTACAGAACGATCTTGGGCATCAATTACACAGACCACGTGACAAATGAAGAAGTCCGCAGAATAATTCATCAGGCAATTGGACCCCATGAAGACCTACTCACAGTCGTCAAAAAGCGGAAAATGAAGTGGTACGGACATGTGTCCCATTCAGCTGACCTTGCAAAGACAATCCTGCAAGGAACAGTCAGAGGAAGCCGCAATAGAGGAAGACAAAAGAAGAGGTGGGAAGACAATATCCGAGAGTGGACTGGAATGAGCCTGGCGGAATCTCAGAGAGCGGTGGAAGAAAGGGACAGATGGAGGAGAGTGGTGGCCGGATCATCAGGGGTCCCCCAACGACAACAGACAATGTCAAGGGATAGGTAAAGGTAAAAGTACCAACTGGCCCCAACTGGGAAGCATCAGCCTGGTCCTTTTGGCAGCCGACATCAATATGGACACCAAGTTCTGAAGCATTCGTCAGTGACCTTCTAGAGGCATCCTGGAAGTCCACATACTAAAGATACAACACACTAGCAGAGGACAGAAGACTTCCTATTAGTCACCATACTTAAAATACAGTGTCACTAACTGGGGACAGAGGACTCCCTCAAGTCACATACTCAAGATATAGTACGACTAACAGAGAACAGGGGACTCTTACGTCACCATGCTAAACTATCGTGCCACTAACACAGGACAGAAGACTTCCTAACAGTCACCGCATTAAAAATATAGTGCCTCCACAGAGGACAGAAGACTTGTGCAGGGACAAGTGTACAAATGAATAGGGTTGTGTACATCTGCTTTCTGTTGTCCCTGTCCTTTATCCCATGTACATTAGCCCTTCTCCTGTCTCCAGAAAATATGCAACGAACATTTAAGACTAAAAACGGAGCAGCAACGAACATTTAAGACTGAAAACGGAGTCTTTCGAGGCATGAGACTGACGGGCCGACAGTCAGACATCCCCCCCCCCCTTCTCCATTCCCCACCCCTTCACCCTTCAAAACGAAAAGAAGGAATCAGTTCTTGCAACAAGTTCAGAGTATTTTCTTGATTGCCTTTTTCAAATTGGTTCTGGCCAGCTTCCTCCCTTACTTCCCCATCCAGCACGTTCTGATCATCCATCAACCCACAACAAAAAACTGAGGGGCAACATCTGAAATCCGTTGTCAGTGACATTTCTTATGACATGAAGCAATTCCTATAGACAGGAGAGAGGGATGGGGAGGGCTTCAAGCTACAAAACTCCATTCAAACGGAGAGAGAGAGAGAGAGAGAGAGAGAGAGAGAGAGAGGAGAGAGAGAGAGAGAGAGATAGAGAGAGAGAGAGACAGACAGACAGACAGACAGACAGACAGACAGACAGACAGACAGAGACAGAGAGAGACAGAAAGAGAGAGATGGGGAGTTGCTGGGGGAGGGTGACAAAAAAGGACGGGAAGCTGGCTCATTGGGCGGCAGAGGATCGGGGGTCGCTTTGCTGGGAGATCACAGGCAGAGACAGCGCGGGCCGAATTCCATCAGGAAATGATGGGCAGATCAGAGATGAAGACGCATGACAGATTTGTTAGGAGGCACCACAGGAAACTTCACTCCCACCCACCCCTCCCCCCAGTCTCCTCGACGCCCACTCCCCCTCCCCCACCCCCCAACCATCCTTGAAGGATGAGTGATGAAACGCGGAAAAGAAAGGAGGTGTCCGTGGCTGGCTGGGCAGGGTGGCGGTGGTTGTGGTAGAGTAGGGGTGGCGGTGGTGGTGGTATTGGTGGTGCCTGTGGTGACTGGTCCTGAATGAATATTTCAATTCATGCTGATCGTCCAACTGACTGCAAAGAGGGCTGTCAGCAATGTGGAAAACAGTTTCAGCCAAAATACAAATAAGCCTGCAAAACAAGGCGCAAAGTAACACTTCTTCAATACACAATGCAAAACAGACCAATGAAATTTCGACAAATACAGTTTTCAACAGATATACTCATAATACTACAGATACAATGCTCTCTATAGAGGACAGAAGACTTCCTAAGAGTCATCAAATTAAAGACACAGCGTCCCTGTGGAGGACAGAAGAGATCCAAGGTGTCAAATGCAAAATACAGTGCCCTTGCAGAGAACATAGGGCTCCCTTTGAGTCGCCATAGTAAATATACAGTGCCACTTTCAGAGAACAGAAGATTTCCTATACCAAAGATATAGTGCCACCTACAAAGAATAGAAAGCTCTCTCCACCTTAGTAAAGATACAATGCCATCCTCAGAGAAGAGAGGACATCCTAAGAAGGCTGTTCCTGTGCATGTTCTTTCCCTCGCATCGCCATTTTGTAGCCACACCTAGCTAGCTTGTGGAAAATCAGTATGTAGAAGGACTTACCATTAGAACTCACTCATTCATCACTGAGGCCGTTCACCCCGTATTGTTTATTTCATGGAATGTTGGAGTGATCGACTTTACTGCTTCAGTGAAGGATGCAAAATTGCAAGCAATTTAATGTGGAATCTGTAAGCGAGGACAAATGATTTATATTGGTGAAGAACTACAAGTACTTAACAAAAATCGTGCTCATAGGAGACAATTGGTTGCGGGACACATGACTTTCACCTTTGCTCTTATTGGCTGATAAGCTTCGCTAAACGAGTAGCTTACCTTAGAAATTGAGCAGGTTCATCTATCCAAACTGGGAGTATTCACTCTCACATTTGCTTACTAGGTGGTCACACTTGTGGAACGCCAAAAAGAAAGCGAGTTCAACAGCAAGCTTTTGAGCCACACTCGCCTAGACTGACATTGTAATAAGTCACCATACTTAAGAAACAGTGCTGCCAACAGGTGACAGAGGACTCCCTTTGGGTCACTATGTACAGATATAATGCTAGCTACAGAGGACAGAGAACAGACTTCCTTAGCCTCACCATTCTACGATACAGTGCCACTAACATGGGACAGCAGACTTGAGAATTTTTATTTGAAGGATACTATGCCACTTCCCAGCAGACACAACACTTAACATAAAGTGCCTGCAAGGAAGGACAGAAGAGCGAACACACTTCTGTTTTGCCATTTGTTCTTTATGCTTTCCCTCAGAGCTAGCTGGAGAAATACTATCCAAACAAAAGTATTTGATAATGGTGGTGGTGGTGGTGGTGGTGGTGGTGGTGGTGATGATGATGATGATGATAAAAGTACGGTTATAATAGCCAAAAGAGGCAACAAAAAAAAGAGCCAAAAGGCAAATGGAAAACAACCTGCGTACACAAAGAAGATGAAATCCTATGCTACACAGTTTTCTGTTGTAATGTAGGGACAAGCTGTACCAATGATTAGGGTGTGTACATCTGCTTTCAATTGTCCCTGTCCTTATCCCATGCGTATAAGCCCTCCTCCTGTCTCTGGAAAATATGCGACGAACATGTATGACGACAGTCTTTCGAGGCATGAGACTGGTGGGCTAACTGTCATGTACCATCCCTCTCCCCATCCCTTCACCCTTCAAAATGAAAAAAAAAAAAGGAATCAGTTCCGGCAACAAGTTCATAGTGTTTTCTTGATTGCCTTTTTCAAAATGGATTTGGCCAGCTCCCACCCTGCGCGTTCTATCAACCCGCAACAAAAACTGGGGGGGGGGGGGAAACTGAAATCCCATGTCGACCACAGTTCTTATGACATGGAAGCAATTCCTACTGACAGGAGGGAGGGGTAGGGAAGGATTTCAAGCTACGAAACTTCATTTAAACACGAGTGAGAGACAGTGAGACAGAGACAGAGAGAGAAGGAGAGGAGAGATGTGGAGCTGCCGGGGGAGGGTGACAAAAAAGGACGGGAAGCTGGCTCATTGGGCGGCAGAGGATCGAGGGTCGCTTTGCTGGGAGATCACAGGCAGAGACAGCGCGGGCCGAATTCCATCAGGAAATGATGGGCGGATCAGAGGTGAAGACGCATGATATATTTGTTAGGAGACACCACAGGAAACCTCACTCCCACCCACTCCTCCCTCTCCCCACCCCAACCCCCAATCGCCTCCGACCACCCATGGGCGATGAGTGATGAAACACGAAAAAGAGGGAAAGTGTGAGTGGGTGAATGGGTAGGGTGGTGGTAGTGGCGGCGGTGGGTGGCGGTGGTGGTGTTGGAGATGCCCGTGGCGACTGGTCTAAATGAAAATTTCAATTCATGCTCGTCACCCAGCTGACCGCAAAGAGGGCTGTCAGCAGCTTGAAACACAATTCAAAATACAAATAAGCACACAAAACTAGGCACAAAGTAGTACACAATGCGAAAAAGACACGTGCATTCATCAGAAATTCGTCTTCTTCTGATGCCACAATTAGCAGACATACAACAGTACTTCACAATACTGCCCAGATGACTGTCAGCACCAGAACGGCATGGCAGAAGGATTGAAATGCAGAAGGAAACAGAGTTCAGAAAACAGAGAACCGGACCTGGGAATGAAAGAAATGGTGAGGAGGGGTGGGGTAAAGTGGGGTGGGAAGGAGGCGGTGGTAAGAACAGATCTGAAGCCATTCAACCACACAAACCACACATCAACCACACGAGCAATGCACGACAAAGGGGTGGAAAAGACAACAAAACAAACACACATCTGATAAAGCCACAACCTGGTAAAACTAACAGGTAACCAAAGGGCGGAGAGAGACAGTGCTAACCGGGTTCGAGTTCGTGCGCGACTTGGCCTGCCTCTGTGTGTGTGTGTGTGTGTGTGTGTGTGTGTGTGTGTGTGTGTGTGTGTGTGTGTGGCGCGCGCGCGTGTGCGTGTGTATGTGTGAGCGCGCGTGTGTGTGTGTGCGCGTGAGTGTGTGTGTATGTGTGTGTGTGTGTGTGTGTGTGTGTGTGTGTGTGTGTGTGTGTGTGTGTGTTGTGTTTCTGTGTTTGTGTACACGCGCATATATGTAGTGAGTATGCACGCAAGCTTGAGCGTATATGTTTCCACATAAATTGTTTCTTTATAAGAGAGAGAGAGAGAGAGAGAGAGAGAGAGAGAGAGAGAGAGAGAGAGAGAGAGAGAGAGAGAGAGAGAATGTGGACAGAAGAATCAACAGGGTTTCTCCTTTTTCAGTATAATGCATCTTTGCCCTCTGGCTTCTTACCGCACATCGCCCCACGCAAAGGAACAGAAAGTCATAATGGGTGGTGGAGCAGAACCACATAACTTAATCTCCACACATCCCCAGCTGCCAGTGCATATGTCTGGACAGAGTCAATCTGGGCGGGGAGGGGGTTGAAGAGTAAGCAAGCGCTGTTTTCTTAAAGAATTATAACAGTTAGTTCATTGAACTGCTACAGCTATAGACATCTATGTGCAGATTATACCAAGACCACATAAAGATAATTAACCATTGACTGATGATTTTGTGTATTAATCATTAGCTGAAACATACTCATGTTTTAAATGCGCTATCTCTTTAATTCAGGCTCATAGTTCGTTTAGATTTTGTTCTTCATATGCAATACTAAAAAAGAACTTGTGTATGCATATATATCTGTACGTACGTATGTATGTATGTATGCATGCGTGCATGTGTGTATGTATGAATATACTATGTATGTATGTATGAACGTATGTATGTATGTATGTTTGTATGTACGTACGTACGTTTCTCTCTCTCTCTCTCTCTCTCTCTCTCTCTCTCTCTCTATATATATATATATATATATATATATATACTACTAAAAACAATTGAAGTACCACCCCTAATTTTTGTATGCAATTTTTAAAAAGCTCTGATAAACCAATTAATATTGATAATTGAATAAACTCTGCTGGATAAGCTTACCCGGTTCTCAAATACTACTCCTCGTGCATTTTTGTTATGTTAAAGTCGGTCAGCAGTTATCTACCGCGTCGCATCTGAGGCAAAAAAATCCCGAGAAATGATCGAACTTGTGTCGCTCCCAGATTTTGACACAGACACAGCAAGAAAAAAAAATGTGATGCACGTGAAAGCAAGGTCTTTTCTGAGCAGAATTGCAATCAGTTAGCACATTTGACGGGTATAAAAAGTCGCGAAATTTAGGAAGATTTAACCATGCCTGCGAGACAACGACTAAGCAACACCGACAGAGGAAGAGCGATAGCATGGTGCCAAGAAGGTATTGGCTTGAGGGAGATTGGTCGACGGCTTGGAGTGAGTCACCCAGTCATTCTGAGGCTCAGAGACCGTTGGCTTAACACTGGAAGTGTTGAAGAACAGCAGGGACGTGGACGGACGAGAAGCACCTCCAGACAGCAGGATCGGTTCATTGTTATCGCTTGTCTGAGAGACCGTTCAGCCAGTGCCACAGTACTCCGAGACCAGCTACGACAAGCCAGCAACGTCAACGTCAGTACCCAGACAGTTCGGAACCGGCTCCACGACGCCAACTTGAGGTCAAGGTCCCCAGCAGTGAGATCAATACTGACCCCAGCGCATCGAGCTCATCGTCGGGCCTGGGCAGCATGTCATAGAAGGTGGACAAGAGCTGGATGGGCAACAGTACTCTTCACAGACGAGTAAAGGTTCACCCTCAGGTTCAACGACGGGCGGGTTCGCGTCTGGCGACGTCCTGGAGAACGCTACGTTGACGCTGCCGTCAGGGAGCATGACCGCTATGGAGGTGGGTCCGTGATGGTGTGGGGTGGGTTCAGCCTACGTCACAGGACCCCCCTACACCGTGTTGAAGGCCGCCTGACCGGTGCCACCTACCGCGACACCATCATCCGCCCCCTTGTGATGCCCGCCCTGAGGGCAGTTGGCCAGGGCGCCCAGTTCCAGGACGACAACGCGCCGTGCCACCGCGCCGCCATCGTGAATCAGTTCCTACAAGGGCAGCAGGTGACAAGAATGGACTGGCCTGCCAGGTCACCAGATTTGAACCCCATAGAGCATCTGTGGGACGTGCTGGGGAGGCGAGTGCGGGCCCACAACCCTCCAGCAGACACCGTGGACCAGCTGTTTCAGTTGCTGGAGCAGGAGTGGCAGGCGATCCCCCAGGACACTCTCCGCCGCCTGGTGCACTCCATGAGACGTCGATGTGACGCTTGTTTGAACGCGAACGGTGGTCATACCCGTTATTAACATCATGACATCTACCATAGACTCTTGTTACTTTTCATTTTGGGGGTATGCCTCTTTAATCAAGTGTAAAACAAAGATAATTTTTTGTCACGGTGTTTGAATAAATTTGAATGGATTGAGGAATAATAAAAATAAAATATTCAATCATTAAATTATGTTCAGCTTTGTTTTCTTTCGAATGACAGCAGTTTTCCTAAGTGGTACTTCAATTGTTTTGAGTAGTGTATATATTATATATATATATGTGTGTGTGTGTGTGTGTGTGTGTGTGTGTGTGTGTGTGTGTGTGTGTGTGTGTGTGTGTGTCTTCTTCTTCTTCTTCTTCTGCGTTCGATTGAAGCTGGATGCGTCAGACTTGTAACCTGGCCGCCATGATGAAGCCCGCGGTTTTCTCCAGGTCAGAACGGGCTCCCCAAGCTGCGCCTGTAACTCCGCTCCCCCCGGCCAGGTTTTGTGTCGTAGAGCTGCGTGAGTAGGACAGCGCAGGAGGACATGTTCAGGGGTCTGGGGTCCAGTGCCACATAGACATTGGTCAGTGTAGGTTATCTTCAGGCGGTTAAGGTGGCTCAGCAGTCTGCAGTGGCCGGTCCTCAGTCTGAAGAGGATTGTCTGCTGGTGCCTTTGGAGCTGGTGGATCGGGTCAGCACCACTCTCTGCACCCAGCCTTCTCTTCCACTGGGACTGAAACTGGTTGTGGATGATGGTCTTGGCCTCCCTGTAGGTCACGGGGTGGCTGAACTGCTCCATTTTGCTGCCTGCCTTGGAGAGAGCATCAGCTTTTTCGTTGCCCATGATCCCACAATGAGACGGAATCCACTGAAGCGTAATGACAGACTGTTTTGAGAGTTCATGGAGGGCAGCCTTGATGTCTTGCGTATGTTGTTCATTTCTTGTGTTCTGAAGTCCCTGCAGCAGAGATCGGCAGTCTGTGAAGAAGACAACCTTCTGTTATGGGCTGGCCGGTCCCAGAAAGATCCTCACTGCGTGGAGCAGTGCTATTGTCTCCGCTCTGTAGTTGGAGGAGATCTTTCCAGTAGGGAAGGCCTTGTGTGTCAATCTTCCATTGGTGTGTCTGATGAAGAACCATGCTCCTCCATTCTTGACTGCTCCTTCTGAGGATCCATCTGTGAAGACGTGGGTCCACTCACTGGGGTTGTATTGGTTGGCAATCATCTCCTGTGCTAGAGCTTTCATTACTTGAGGGGCTTGACGGTCCATTCTTTTAATGCCAGGAACTTCGGTGATGATTGCGACATCTTCCAGGTGATTGTCTGGTTCCTCAAAATTTGGAAGCATCTCCATTTCGGCTGGCGAAACAGGCAGCAGGTCTTCATTGCTGCGATGCAGGCTATTGGACAGGTGGTTGAAACTTGTTCTCTTTAGCCTGTTTTTGGAGGGGTTCTGCATCTCGGTGTGCATGGGGTGGGTAGGCATACGCAGTAACTTTTCACTGTGGATGAAAACCTTCTCCTCGCGTCTGTCTTCGAGGGAATGTAGACTAGTAAGCTTCTCCATGGCTTGGATTGGGGTAGTCTTCATCCAACCAGTGATCAGTCGCAATCCTGCATTCTGCACTTTGTTCAGGCGACTGGTGTTGGTCTTGGATGCAGTGGCCCATGCAGAACTGCCATACTCCAGGGTTGATCTGACGGTACCCACATACACCTTCAGCAGGATGCTGCTGTTTGCACCCCAGGATGTACCGGCCAGCTTCTTCATGATGGCGAGCTTTCTGACTGCTTCTTTTTCAATGTTCTTGAGGTGCGGATTCCAAGTAAGCCGCTTGTCCAGCTTGATGCCTAGGTAGTGTGTGTGTCTATATGTCTGTTTATCCATCCACCTATCTATCTATATATGTGTGTGTGTGTGTGTGGGTGGGGAGGGGGGGGGGTCTGAGTGTGTGTGCGTGCGTGAAAACTGAAATCGCCGAACTGTCCTCAAATATCTATCGGTATGAAACATAACATTTATTCGTTTCTGATTGGCTTTGAAACAAAGTGCACTCCTTTCTCCACCATGTATCATTCCCCCCCCCCCCCCCCCCCATCTTTTCCTTTTTTTTTCCCTCCCTTCCATTCGCCCAATCAACCGCACAGGTCTGGAACTCATAGCTGGAGTTCCAGAACCCCGGCGCCTTGTTAAATCACACCTGTCTTTACTACACACTGGGGGTACGGAAAATGGCTGTGCGAGGAACTGGCAGGAGAGGGGGGGGGGAGGGGATGATGTAAGGGAAGGGGGGAGCAGAAGGAGGAGAAGGGGGGGGGGGGGGAGGAACTGGGAAAGTGGCGGCCGGTAAGTGCTACAAAGTCTCCCTGGCAGTTTCCCATCAATCACGATTGCACAATTACTTGGCAGCTTCATCACAACCAGCTCAAAATAGCTTGCATCTTCAGCTGCGCTGGCACATTCCCCTCTCCCTCCTCCTCCTCCTCCGCCCCCCTCCCACCACCTCCACCTCCCCGCACCTGCCCCCTAACACTTCCATCTCCACCCCCAACGAGGGAAGAGGTGGTGAGCTTGGGAAAATGAGCATCCTGAGTAATGACGCGAAAATGGATTTGGGATTTCGCCCGTTAAAAAATACACACATGCACGCACGTACGTACGCACGCAAGCTCGCGTGCGCGCGCGCACACACACACATACACACACGCACACATACACACTCACACACACACACACACACACACACACACACACACACACACACACACACGCTCAGGTGTGGAGCTCGAGACACTCGCCGAGCGGTGAACACCTTCACTCAAACTGACAAAGTTAATCTGTTGTCTTCAAAACAGGATGTGCACTGGCTCCAAATAATTACAAGCTCTGGCCCAAACGAAACTAATTCTGGTACCTTACCAGATTCAAGGCTTCGAATCACGATTTCTTACCCACTTTTCCTCATTTCAGTGTATTTCTTTTAGTTTCGTCAACCACCGAGAGTTGTTTTCTTTTTTTCTGACTTAATAAAAATGTCTCGTCTTTTTGCCGTTACGTTAGCACAACAGCCTGTGTCTTGTTGTCTCTGTCGCCAGTGATACAAGAAAGCCTCAGCCGAAAAATGTGACGCATGATTGGTCTGATCACGCCATGAATGAATGTCATGATTTTGCGCCACATCAGTGACCTCCTTCAGAACGTGCTTTTTCCTAAATCCTCCTCTAATCATCAACATCACCACCACCTCATCATCATCATCATCATCAACATCACCACCATCATCGTTATCATCATCACACTTAACTATTATATCTATAAACTTAAAATGAAACGACAAAGAAAAAAAAAAAAGGAAAGGGGACGAGGAGTAAGGGCGAAAAAGATGGGTGTAAAGAAGAAAATAAGATAGAATTCCGATAAAAAACAAAAAAAAATCTTCTCTCTCTCTCTCTCTCTTTCTCTCTCTCTCCTCTCTCTCTCTCCGATAAAAATCAAACTCAACAGAATCTCTCTCTCTCTCTCTCTCTCTCTCTCTCTCTCTCTCTCTCTCTCTCTCTCTCTCGAAATCAACTCAAGATCTCTTTCTCTCTCTCTCTCTCTCTCTCTTCTCTCTCTGTCTGTCTGTCTGTCTCTCTCTCTCTCTCTCTCTCTCTCTCTCTCTCTCTCTCTCTCTCTCTCCGCGAGTGCGCAAAATTCAGCATGCAAAACAAAACAAAAAAAAAAAAAAAAACCCATCCGAGATCAACAACAACAAAAAAAAAGGGGGGGGGGGGGGGAGGAGGAAGAAGAAACAAGAGGAAGAGGTTGGGGATGGAGGGGGAGAGGATTACCGGGGAATGAAGTGTGGGTGGGGGGGCTGGGCGGAATGGCAGATGTGGTCGAGGCGGGGACTGAGAGGGGGGGGGGGGGGGGGGGAGGGAGAGGAAGGGAAACATGGTAGGGAAGAGGTGTGGAATGGGAGGGGGTAGAGGTGATGGTGGTGGGAGAGTAAGGTGGGTGGGTGGGGGGGATGGGGCTGGGCTGGGCTGGCCTGGGACTGATTAGGGACGGGCGGCTGCCAAAAGGGTAAGCGTGAAGATCCCACTGGGACCCATCGCCTCTGCAGCTGGCCTTAAACTGTCTGGCAATGGCAGGCATCAAATCCACATCATAAAACGGAGGAGGCTCGGGTGGGTTGGTGGGGGGGGGGGGGGGAGTGGAAGACTCGGGGGAGGAAGAGAAGTGGGTGGGGCTGGGGGTGGGAGGTTGGGGGGGGGGGGGAGGAGACAGGCACGAGAAGCTGGGCAACGCAACGGCATGCATATGATCACACAGACACGCACTCCCGTGCCACCCTTGGGAGAGATCAGGTTATGTCTAGGTGCTAAAACCTCTCTTCTCTCTCTCTCTGACTCTGTGTGTGTGTGTGTGTGTGTGTGTGTGTGTGTGTGTGTGTGTGTGTGTGTGTGTGTGTGTGTGTGACAGTGCGTGCGTATGTGAGAGTGTGACAGTATGTGTGTGTGTATTATGCGTGTGTGCGCGCATGCGTGTGTGTGTGTGTGTGTGTGTGTGTGTGTTTGCGCGCGCGCGCGCGCGCGCGTGTATATGTGTTTGTGTACATTACACCGGACAGAGAGAGTCAGACAGACAGACAGACAGATAGACACAGCATTACAATAACGAGGGTCATGAGGTAAACATAATTTGCTTGTGCTCTTTTCTACTCGATCCTGAAGCTAAAACATAAAACAAAAAAAAGCCGTAGGTAAACACGAGTAACGAGGACATGCGGACAACAAGAGAGAGAGAGAGAGAAGGGGATGTGGGGGGGGGGGGGGGGCTAGTGCTACAGATAAGTGGGTAGAAGGGAGGCAAGGTCCAAAGAGCATGCATACTTCCGAAGTTCAATCTTTCTGCTGCAGAGAAAAATCAAAGTTCCACGTTGCTTTGCCAGCATTGCATGATATATCACTTCTGGAACCCAACATTGTCAAGTCATTAAGTACGACACCGACATCCTAAAGTAAACTGCCTTGTGAATGGCCGAGTCAGAAGGCACCGGTCGATCAAAATGGAGTACATGGGTGGTCTAGCTTGGTTCACTTGGGAACAAAACGGTAGACTATGAGAAACTGATGTTGTTGTTGTCGTTGTTGTCGTCGTCGTCGTTGTTGTCAAGAAATTTCCAGAATTTTCAGTCATTGCCGATCGACGGCCAGGTAATTTCGCGCGGGGGGGGGGGGGGGGGGGGGGGGGGGGGGCGCATGTAAAATTTTCGTCTGAAATTGCTACATGGGCAGGACAGAAAAAAAAAAGTCTTACCCTGCTAAAATCTGAATATCAAAATTCAATCATATGCCAACAGTCTTCTACATGACATCTGTGCTTACAGTCGGCAGAATATCGCTGGCTGCTGCAATGGTCAAGCAGTCGACTGCGCAAGTTTTATTTTGTCCCCATCAAATGTGTAAGGTCGTCAACTCTGGAACTTCGCTTCATCTTTTGCCTTTCTTTTCTACTGTTGCTGTTGTTTTTTTTTTGTTTTTTGTTTTTTTTTTAAATTTTCATTTTCCTTTACGAACTTATTTCCTGGAAGAAACTAAACAGGACTGCAAACGTTAGACAGTGACAGAAATCCATAGCACCATCCCCTCCTCCCTTTCCACTGTCCCCTCAAACACACACACACACACACACCACACACACACACATAATCGCGCGCGCGCGCGCGCGCGACCACACACACACACACACACACACACACACACACACACACTGTAGGGCTTTTTTTCTGATCGTATGCGGCTGTCTTAACTGGTATACAAGGAATGCGTTCACAAAGGATTACCAAACACCAACAGCAGCATACAAAGACCTCTCGAGAACAAGGATGCGTTACTGGCCTGTGGCATGTCAGTCTCGGAGGTCACTCTCAAGGCGGTCCAGAGAGACAGACATCCATCTACACGCTCCGATGACTGATTTTAATACATCAATGTTTTACGCCCTGTCAACATTTGACAGATATCCCCACTAACCGTACTGTTTCATCCTCGGTCAACACTTTGACACTGAGGCTCTATACAGTTCGGGAAACTGAAATATGTCCTGCAATGCAGTGGAATACATCGACTGCGGTAGGTCAGAAATCCGCGCAGTTGACATTCAGATCATTCGAAGCTGACATGCACCGGTTGAAACAGGTGCAATTGAGTACGTGCAGGTGAAGGAGAAGGGGAGGGGGAACAAAGGAGAAGACAGCGGTGGAAGGGTGACTCATAAATGGATAGGATTTTGACATCTAGAAAACCTGCTTCCCCCAATGGTTTGAGAAAACATAAGGATTTGTCTATGACTGGAAACAAAGTCAGCGTGAACAGTCGGTCTGTCCGATCTATCTCGGTTTGTTCCCGGGCGCAAATTGTTTCCACAACTCGTGGTCGCTTTCACAGTGTGCACTAATTCTACATGTACGTGCATATGTGTGTGCGTTTCTCTCTCTCTCTCTCTCTCTCTCTCTCTCTCTCTCTCTCTCTCTCACACACACACACACACACACACACACACACACACACACACAACACACACGCCTCCTCCAACTTTCGCCCCCTTCCCTCTTTCACTCCACACCTATACTCCTTTCCCATTCCTCCCCCCCCCCCCCCACACACACCACAACACACACACACACACACACACACTACCTTCTCACCATCCTCCCACCTCACCCCACCCCCTTCTACACCCTCTAGTGTCCGCCCCCATTCCAGGCCTACAAGCCACTAGCCCCTTGCAGTCAGTCAGAGAACATACACAGATCCCAATCACAGCCAGAGGACCACCTTCAGGGGCACAACGGAATCTGCTGGAGGCATATACACAGACTCTTGTCTATCGGCAGCCTACGCCTCTACACAAACACACGGCGCGTCGCCCGGCGACTCCTTGCGGAGGGCAGACAGTGGGTAGCTGATGGGCAGTTATCGGACAGTCATCGGCAGCCAGCAGTCAGTCAGAAGAGACCAGGGTAGACGAGAGCTGGTAGATCCTATGGGAGCATGCTCACTTCAAAAGCTCAGAATTTATCGTATGATTACTGACTTCATAAGATAATTCTGAACTCATGAAGCTTGTATGCTATAGCAGGATCTACCAGCTCTCATATACCCTCGCCTCCGATGATGGCTGCCGATCGCTGTTCCCGTTCAGGAAAACAGCTGTCATCCGTAAAAAAAAAAAATAAATAAATAAATAAAAAATAAAAAATGAAAAAACGAGTGATGATATGGAAATCAGTTACTTTCATTGTTGTCCTAAGGAAAAGAGGCATAATTCTTCCAGAAAACCGTGATAATAGATGCTTTCCTTGGAAAACACTTATCGTTGTTGTTGCTGTTGACGTTTGAAGAATGATTTTTCCCTCGGGAAAACCTGAAAAACGGTTATTATGTGACTTTGCTCCCCACACACCAAATTTTTATAAACTGTACTCTGACGAGAAGGAAACTGTCTGCAACTGTAGGCGATGTTTGTTGTTACATAGTTAGGATTGAAATATACTGTTCATTACTGCACGCACAAAACGCATGATTCTTTTTGTACTTCCAGTTCTTATAGAACAGGGAGTACTTTAGAATGGGAACGAAGAAATGCTGTCTGTGTGTCTGTGTGTGTGTGTCTGTCTGTCTGTGTGTCCGTGGTCAAAATGTGTTCCACTCGCTCCAGACAAAACTACTGGGCCGATCTTTCTGAAAATTTGTAGGTATGTTCATTATGGGCCACGGATGATGCCCGATGTTTTAGTTTACCGCTATAGCCGTTACTAACGGCTGTAACGGCCTGTAACGGTTTTTCTTCTTTACGGAATATCTCAGAAAGTACTTGGCCGATCTTTGTAAAAATGAGCAGGTACGTTCATTATGGGTCACGGATGATGCCCGATGTTTTAGTTTACATCGTTATAGCCGTTACTAACGGCTGTAACGGCCTGTAACGGTTTTTCTTCTTTATGGAATATCTCAGAAAGTGCTTGGCCGATCTTTCTGAAAATTTGTAGGTATGTTCGTTATGGGTCACGAATAATGCCCGATGTTTTAGTTTACCGTTATAACCGTTACTAGTAACGGCCTGTAACGGTTTTTCTTCTTTATGGAATATCTCAGAAAGTACTTGGCCGACCTTTATGAAAATTAGTAGGTATGTTCATTATGGGTCACGGATGATGCCTGATGTTTTAGTTTGCCCCGTTATAGCCGTTACTAACGGTTGCAACGGCCTGTAACGGTTTTTCTTCTTTATGGAATATCTCAGAAAGTACTTGGCCAATTTATAAGCGGTTTGGATGATCTTGTGACAAATCGGAGCCTCTGTCCATATGTAAGTGATGTAATGCTGAAAATGGATTAACAACCGTTAAAAACCGTTATTCTGCCGTTCTTTCTTATATATAGGTGGATTTTAATGAAATTTGGTATATAGAAAGGTTATCACACACAAATGGCACTTCTATATAGTGTTTCAAAATTTGACCGTTAAAAACCGTTATTCTTGACATATTGTCCGATTTGGATGAAATTTGATATGTACACAGGCTTTAGCCCAGTGAGGACTAAAATACCGGTTTCAAAAGTGTATATCGGTTTTATAACCGTTTAAACCGTTATTTTGCCGTTATTTTTTATATATTGGTGGGTTTTAATGAAATTTTGTATATAGAAAGTTTATCACACACAAATGGCACTTCCATGTAGTGTTTCAAAATCTGACCGTTAAAAACCGTTATTCTTGAGATATTGTCCGATTTGGATGAAATCTGGTATGTACACAGGCTTTAGCCCAGTGAGGACTAAAATACCAGTTTCAAAAGTGTACATCGGTTAAATAACCGTTAAAACCGTTATTTTGCCTTTATTTCTTATCTCACAAAAGCACTTGGCCGATTTATAAGCGGTTTGGAAAACTGGGAGTACGTTTATATGCTTCGCATCTTGTTTTTTCTTTGCACTGAACAGTTCACAGATCCTTAACATGTTAGGATATGTTCAGCGGCAACGAGGGATCAGGATATTTGTCAAGTCAGTGAAGAAATTACATTGAGAACTCAGTGAAACTCATCTTGTTACTCTGGCAAATTACACAACTGACAAAATAGTTTTTCAAAAGATCTGTAACAAAACCGGCCTTTTAGATTCGGTAAGATATGATTCATTTCCCTGAAATGCATCTATGTCAACACTGTGACTTTTCAAGTAATGCAAACAGTCATTTCTCTGGACAAAAGACATTCTTATCATTACTGACTATTTAAGAATGTCTTGCGTCCAGAAAACTACCTGTCTGCAACACAACTAATGTCACTGTGTTAACATTTATTGCATTTTAGAGAAGAGAATTATACATTACCGATTTTAAAAGGCCTGAACGGGAAAACAGCAATGATACCAGAGGCCCATAATGACTGTTTCCCTGTTTTTCCCAAGGAAAAGAGTTATCATTCAAGGAAACAGTGGCAATACCTGCTATTAACCGGGAAATTACTTATTATCACTGTTCCCTTGAACGATGTAGTTTTCCTTGGGAAAACAGCGACTTGTAAGCGCGCGCGCGCGCGCGCGCGCGCGTGCGTGCGTGCATGCGTGCGTGCGTGAGTGCGTGCGTGAGTGCGTGCGTCGTGCGTGTGTGTGTCTATTATCATAACTGTCTTGAACAATCACATTTTCCTTCGTAAAACATGGAAAGTATTTCTTATATGCTTATGTACCTAATGTGTTTCCATACGATCCAATCTGTAAGTGGAGGTTTATGGCATATTTACAAACACAGTGACGGCCTAAATGGCTTCGTGGCTCCATATCGCCTTATCAATATGAGGAGGCAAAACTACACATTCATCAGGCAGGGAGGGGGGCTGACATGACCCACACACTGTTTTCCCCAAGGAAAACGCTATCGTTCAAGAGAACGGTGATAATAAGTCAGTTCCCGTAAAATAACAGATATTGTCACTGTTTTCTTGACTGATTATCACTGTTTTCTTCGGGATTGTGGGGCTTCCAATTTAACAGTCTCTGCTGTCTATGCCTTTTGTTCCATCTGGTACCGTGTCCACATCTCTGTTGGCATCGCCGCCTACAACAAACGGTTTAAGCTGTCTGATACTACTTAAGTATTTGACTGCGCTTCATCCTGCTTAAAAGAACGCTGTCTTATCCTAGTCAAGCGCACGGTCACCGTCAACATCTGATACGGATGGTGTGGTGCATGTAACGATATTCCCCTACACACACCCACACAACACGAACATGACAGCCAGGCAACACACGAGTTGTGTTTCTTTCTCTTATATGCTGCCTGAACCATCAAAACATAAACACATATCAATATAAATCGGCACAAAATCAATACACGCCATAACCAGTAAGGGCATGCAACAAACACAGGGAGCTTAAACCGTCGCTCTCAAAACTGACACATTAAATATTTCTTTTCCGGCACAGTTCTCACTGGCACCGTCAGTAGTGTCCCAACAGACACAGTCCACACGCCTGGCTGCAACGAGCCCAAGTCACAGTCTTCACAGGTAAGCAGAGCCGCTCACGAATACAGTTCGTGGAGTCCCACAGGGTACACCCACACAGCAGAAAAAACACGTCGACCTACCGACCTGGCGGTCAGCCTCTCCACGTCGTCGTGACGGAGAATACTGAGGCCCTTTACTACACAAGTCCACTACTGACCTGGCGGTCAGCCTCTCCACGTCGTCTTGACGGAGAATCCTGAGCCCGTTTCTACGCAAGTCCACTACTGACCTGGCGGTCAGCCTCTCCACGTCGTCTTGACGGAGACAGCGGCTGGGGCACGGGCTGTACCCCCACACACGGTGATAATCAGTTCCAGGCCGGACTCGGGGACCTCACCGACACCTGGGGAACTAATTAACTACACTGGTTACCTAGCCTACTACCTACATATTCATCGTCTCTGTTTTGTCACTAGCAGTCACTCTTCACATAATACATTTCACTGGAATGTGGGGAAAAATACCCATGATACAGTCCACTAAAGTTTCAATACAATGGGTGTATTTCAGTAGGAAAATTCATCCATTTGATTACATTGAAGAATACACAAAGATTACCTCACGTAACCCTTTTAAAAGCACAAGAATACAATTATTACATATAAAGGAACGATTTCCATTTGTCCCTCTTAATCAAGAAAAGAATGTTTTTATTTTCCACATTATCATCATTGACGTATCCACAACAGGGATGAGAATACATTTTCCAATCTTTTATACACAATAATTTTCATTCCTCACTTCCAGAGCTCATCAACACTCACATCATTATAATACTTTAGGGAAAAGATAACGTATTTTTTTCCCTCAATAATACACGGATTTAATTTGATCACTTTTCCCCGCTCACATACAAATATACATATTCTCTCTTCCATTCACTCACTCCATTCTTCTTATCCACCCCTCGACTCACACATTCACTAGCCACAACTTCCTACAGTCTCCCTATGTCTTGTCAAGTCTTGTCAATAACAAGATCAATCAAGGGAACAGTTAAATATTTTAGGCCTTCGCTAAGAACTGAAAACCACCTGTAGGAAAAAACAACTCCATTAATACTGACCCTAACTTCCATTTAACTAATCAAACACACCTGATTACCACCAAAACTAAGCTGCCAGTCTCTCTTCGGCACCGTGGGGATATTTCCTGGCCGACAAATCTGCAGAGACTGAAAGGAAATCCTCGTTCACCTGACTAACAACAAAACGCCAGTGAGTAGCTGTCAGGTAAACAGGACAACAGGTGAACAGGCAAACTTTCGCCACCTCAGAACTGTCCCCACAATTTGGCACCGGACAAAAATGGTCCGTCACAACATCTTGAACCATTTAAAACTACAAGAGCACTCGGGAGAGCACAGACCTCGGCGAAGAACTAACAGATCCTGGATCCGCCCTTTAATCCAGATCCGCGCTACGGATCCGCTTCAAAATTGAACGGGTTGTCCTAGGTCCGCAACTGATCTTTCTTTCCAGTTTCGTTTAAGTTAGTTCAGTGTTTTGTTGTTGTTTTTTACACCGTCCTGCTCAACGGTCATGGATCTGCCCTTGGATCCGCGTTTACACGACGGATCTACACCAACACTAAACGGATTCGTCACTGGGCCACAGTTCCTCTATCCATCAAGTTTCGTTGAAGTCAGTTCAGCAGTGTGTGTGTGTGTGTGTGTGTGTGTGTGTGTGTGTGTGTGTGTGTGTGTGTTAAGTAATCTTGCAGGCAGACAAACGGACGCGGGTCAGAACCTAACATCTTTGGCGGAGAGCTGTCTAACCCCACAGACGTTTATGGTCACAATGTACATCTTATCCCGCCTTAAACACTACTGTACTATCCCACTGTAGTGTTCGATCACGACTTCCAGTTCATCCTGTTTGAAACGATAGCCGTCTTAGCCTACTGGAGTGTTTAGTCATAGTTTCCATTCCATCCCACTGAAAACCAAACTGGGTTATCCCACTGAAGTGTTTGATCACCATTTCCAATTCACCGCCCTTGAAACCACGCTGCCATATCTCCCTGAAGTGTTTGATCCCACTCTTTTCCACCTCTTCCCGCGGCGACGACGTAAGCAGTCTTGGACAGCTGAAGTGTTTGATCATACTTTCCAATTCACCTCACTTGAACCCAAGACAACCTAGCAAAAAAGGGCAAGTTCACAGTGGCTGCGTACTATAAGCGCGCATTTTTTTTTTTCTTAACGAAAATCTAAAAGCGCGTGGCGCGATTCTGCGAAACTGAACAAGCGCACATGCCAAATTTTACGTAAGGAAGAGCGTGCTTTTTAGTTTGAAATTGTGGACGTCTCTCGTCTACAAGCTTACACATTGTAGCCTGAAAAAAAAAAAAAACACGTCTATTTTCTAGCATGGATTGAGTCTATCATACATGTCTAGGTCTAAAGCAGACTCACACATGTGATGACGGGTTTAGTCTCGAACTACTGTTTTAGTGATGCGCTTATAAGAGAGAGAGGGGGGTGGGGGGGGGAGGTAAGGAGAGAGAGAGGAGAGGGGGGAGGGAGAGAGAGGGGGGGAGAGAGGAGAGAGAATAGTCTCGAACTTCTGCTTCAGTAATGCGCGCGCGCATGAGAGAGAGAGAGAGAGAGAGAGAGAGAGAGGAGAGAGAGAGAGAGAAGAGAAGGGTAACAGAGGTTTGTTTGTTGGAGTGTGTCTATGTGTGCGTATTGTTGGAACAGTCCGATGCAGGTCTTTGAAATACCGCCACTCTCGCAGCTTCCTATCGCTACTACTACTTCAAATTTGCTTATTGTCATCAACAGCGAAAGCTCCTGTAGACGGTCGCCGCAACTTCCGTTTCCTGTCGCAACAGAGACATTGCAATAGAAAGTGTTTTTGTTCCAGGCCAGTCAATAACACAACGACTGCCTTCAAGAAGGGAAAAGAAACAGCGACATTGCAGTACAAAGTGTTTTTGTTCCAAGCCAGTCGATAAGACGGCTGCCTTCAAGAGGTGAACAGAAACAGCGACATTGCAATAGAAAGTGTTTTTGTTCCAGGCCAGTCGATAACACAACGACTGCCTTCAAGAGGTGAACAGAAACAGCGACATTGCAATAGAAAGTGTTTTTGTTCCAGGCCAGTCGATAACACAACGACTGCCTTCAAGAGGTGAACAGAAACAGCGACATTGCAATAGAAAGTGTTTTTGTTCCAGGCCAGTCGATAACACAACGACTGCCTTCAAGAGGTGAACAGAAACAGCGACATTGCAACAGAAAGTGTTTTTGTTCCAGGCCAGTCGATAACACAACGACTGCCTTCAAGAGGTGAACAGAAACAGCGACATTGCAATAGAAAGTGTTTTTGTTCCAGGCCAGTCGATATCACGACGACTGTCTTCAAGAGGTGAACAGAAACAGCGACATTGCAATAGAAAGTGTTTTTGTTCCAGGCCAGTCGATAACACAACGACTGCCTTCAAGAGGTGAACAGAAACAGCGACATTGCAATAGAAAGTGTTTTTGTTCCAGGCCAGTCGATATCACGACGACTGTCTTCAAGAAGGGAACAGAAAATGTATCAAACACCCACGTTTACAACGCTAAATGCTGCACTTAACAAAAGTGAGGGATGCCTTTTTTTCGAAGGTAAGGGGCCTATTGGCTGCCACCCCATAATACCATGCCACCAGCTGTCTCTCGCCCCACAGGAGCAGGGGCTGATCCGAGAGTGTTTCACGATCATGTCCTCGTGTTCGTCAAACTAGTGACACTGTTTAAATTTCAGCAGCATGTGTGAAAGATTTCTATAAACGTGTCTTGAACTACAAGAACCTGAAAGAGATTTTCATCTCTAAAGAAAGATTAAAGATGAGATCTCTCTCTCTCTCTCTCTCTCTCTCTCTCTCTCTCTCTCCCCCCCCCCCCCCCCCATCTCTCTCTCTCTCTCTCTCCCTCTCTCTCTCTCTCTGAGTACGTTCTCATCTTTTCTACATCTACTTCAACTGTCCAGAGCCTGCCCTCTATCCGTGCGCGCGCAAACACAGGACGGACGAGTTTTCAACAGCAGTGACAATGTTGGTGCCAGAGCTTTAAGCTGAAGAAGATGGCTCGTCGCTTTCTTCCCATTACAGCGATAAGGGGTCTTCATTTCCCCATTCAATCAAACACTAGTGTTGGCGTAAGACCGGGAGTAAGTGCGGAGCGTGCCTCTGCCTGCTTTGTTTATTAGAAAACAAAACAAAAAAAATCATATGCCTTCGACACGTTCAGAGGAAATCAAATCATACAAACAAAAAAGAAAAAAGAGGGAAGTGTCTGCCTCCAAAAAGGACCGGAAAGAAACACTTGACAGTGGACGTCATTTTCCTCGCCTCGCCTCCTCTCCGTCTCCTCTGATCCCCCCTTTTTCCCTCCAGATGGTCGTCAAAATGGAAATTTCTGTCATAAAGGAGAAAATTGCGGCAGGGAGGGAGAGACAGGGGGAAGAGGGGGCTCTGGTGACGTCGCTTGGCTGTCAAGGCCGACCTCGGAGGGCGCATATTGTTGCACAGGCACCGACGTTGGGTTGGATTTTATGGCCCGAGTGTTATCGATGTCCACCGTTCTTTCTCCACTGCTGCCCAGCATGATAGGGTTCCTCTTCCTCATCCCCCCACCCCACCCCTCATCCCCACCCCGCTCTCAATAAACGCGCGCGCGCGAGCACACACACATACAGAGAGAGAGAGAGAGAGAGAGAGAGACAGACAGACAGAAGACAGACAGACAGACAGACAAGACAAGACAGACAGACAGACAGGCAGACAGACAAACAGTGAGACAGACAGACAGACACAGACAGACACGGACAGAGACAGACAGACAGAGACAGACAGACAGAAAGTCAAACAGACAGACAGAGTACTGGCTGTTCATTTGTCACCGCGCACTTTCCGTTCGGGACGGCGATGTTTCTCCTGGCAACGTGAAGGTCGTGTTGCTATAAATCCCCAGCCAGTGACCACGAGACCACATCAGTATGCCAAGAAAGTCCAACATGTAACTACGTAGTCCACAGTTTGAAATACTAAAACTACATTTCAAAACCAAGTCCTGAAGCTATCTAATTTATCTAAAAGTTTCTTACCGTCCATGCTTTACTCAGTTCAAAGGTAATGTTTCTTCTAAATGGAGAAAAAAAAAAAAGATGGAATATCTTGGAACAAGATCTTCATGATATCTGCAATGAAATGTTCGTCCTTTTTGTCGTACAAATCCCAATACTCGGAAGTTTAAAAGTGAATGGTTGACCGCACAACACGCACCACGGAGCATAGAATACGCACAGTTAGTGTGACCAGTGTGTAAACATCCACCTGCAAAGCTTGAGAACTGAAGTATTAAGAAACAGACATAAAAAAAAAAGGGGGGGGGGGGGGGAGGGAGAGGACTGTGGAAAGCGGCAAAAAAGAAAACATACCAAACTGGCACTCGCGTCCTAACTTCCATCTCCATTTTTTTCTGTGCAGAGGAAGCGGGAGATGGGGGGGGGGGGGGGGGGGGGGCAGCTATTGAAAAAAAGGTGAAGCTGAAAAGGGGGGGGGACTAATAAATATAAGAAGCATGGAAAAGAGAGGGCAGAGTGCGGTGACACGCGGCAGCTGAACACACTGCCAGGAAAATGGGCTGGAGGTTGTTGCAGCTGACGCCTGTCAGACACCACCAATGTAGTCATCTCCCCAGGATTCTGCTGCTGCTGCTACTGCTGCCGCTTTTACTGATGTCGCTATATGAAGCACCCACGCAAAGAAAACAAGTTGGGTGAAGGGGGTTAGAGGGGAGGCGTGGTGAGGATGCAAACTGTAATATCAAAATACGCTTGCACGATGACAACAGACGGTATATGAACTGACCTGCCAGAACCTGGCCTAGACTTCACAATACAGACGTGGGCCAGGGATCGTGGCGGACCTTCAGCCGAATCTTGCCCATGAGCAGAACGTGACACCATGGGCATATTTTCTATTTATTCACGCCAAGCTGTCAGGTTCTAAATAAGCTGCTGTTAAATCCACAAGACTACCGAACCTGGGGTTGAGGAGCTGTAGAGAGGGGACTGCTATGGCTGGCTTGCAAGCATGGAGGACTGCTTGGGCGAAACCTGAGAGACATGCATACTGGATCGTGTGAACTGAGCGAAGTAACCTTTCTGGGGTGCTCGAACGCGGTACAGTTCTACACATGTGTAGTGTTGGTCACGCGTTCACATCGCAAACGAAAAAGCAAAGAGAAACACGCATACACAAATAATAACTGATCCCTACAGTGTGATGCCGGATGATCTGCTGTCGACTGTAGCAAGGTCAGGGTCATGTTCATCTCCAACCACAGCCGGAATCTCTGTTTCAGACCCAACCCGGCCGATTCTCCGGCCGGTAAAGATTTGGAGTGCGGGTCATTTTGTGTTAAAGGTCTCGACTGAACTTTCATCTAATAATTTTCCTTTCGTTTTTTTTTCTTTTGCCCCCCCCCCCCTCCCCTCCCCCGATTCTACCATGTTGCGTCCCCCCCGCCCCCCCCCCCCCCCCCCCCCCCCCCCCCCCCCCCCTCCCGGTTTTGGCAATGAAAAAAACATGCCAGTCACGTCTGAACTAAGTCCTATCAAATTCAATGACAGATATCAGTAGTTACGTTTTGTGCTCGTTGATGATGGCAATTCCCGTTAGCGACACCACACATGCGCACGGCTGAGGTTTCGAGACAATATTTTACACACTTCACACGTCCTTCTTCACACAACTACCGATCCAGCTATTCTCTCTCTCTCTCTCTCTCTCTCTCTCTCTCTCTCTCTCTTCTCTCTCTCTCTCTCCCACACACACACACACACACACACACACACACATACACACACACGCACAGAGTGAACGCACATCACATGCACACACACACACACACACACACACACACACACACACACACACACACACACACACACACACACATACCCAAGAGAGAGAGAGAGAGGCAGACAGGACAGACAGACAGACAGACAGACAGACAGAGACAGACAGAGAGAAAGTAACAGTGAATGAGAGACACTGGCGAGGCAGCCACAGAACGGCCCAGGATGTGGCTATGCACAGAGAAACCGGAACAAGCGGTGTTGGCTGCAATACCACTAAGAGACAAGCACAGAAGACAAGATGAGGAGACGGACACGGTGTCTAACAAAGACCGTGACGACCATGTCAGACAGAGACTCGAGCCCAGCTCAGAACAGCACACGAGACAAGATTCCAGCAGAGAAGAGAATGTGAGACAGAGACAAGAGTACCACAGAGAAGAGAATGTAAGACAGGTACAAGTGTACAACAAGGAACAGAATGTGAGACAGCAACGAAGGGAATGCAAGATAATGAGTCCAGCAAAGATTAAAAAAAAATGTGTGATAAAGACTAGAGTCCAGCAAAGAAAAGAATGCCAGACAGAGAGAAGAGACCAGCAGAGAGAAGCCAGTACGTGATAACAAACGTGAGTCCAACAAAGACTACAAAACAGAAACAAACAGTCCAGCAATGACGAGAAGAATGCGAGGCATGAATAAACAAGCGCCCCATGACCAATATTTCAGGAAGTTTGTTGTTGTTTTTTTCGCAAGGAACACGCATGCAAACACCGGTTCGATGGTGACACATAACAACACACCGAGCTAGGGAAACAAGGAGAGGAGGACTACAGCAGGACGTCGACCAAAGAAAGACCAGAGCAGGCGCTCCGCTTATCTGCCAACCAATCAGTCCTTATCTCCACCCCATCTGAAGCAGGCGGGTGACGCCCCCCATTTGCAGGCCGGCAGGCAAAGGAACTTAGTCGGCGTTACCCACCAGCATCACATGGCCAACCAACTCCCAGAGCAGGGCCAGTACAAACTAGGAGAGGATGGGGGCGGGGGAAAGGGGACGGGCGGGGGGGGGGGGGGGTGGATACCAAGGACCGTCCCAAGAGACAGATCTCTCCACCACGCCGTTAAAAAGGAGTCCTCGCCCAGTAATTCCCTCTCTCATTCCCCGTACCTCCTCCCCTCCCACCCACCCACCCCCAACCCTAGTCATGCCCATCATCCCTGGCTGGCCCTTACTCCTTTACCCAGAAAAGGGAAAGGGTAGGGGACGGGGGGAGGGCGGGGAGGGGGGGGGGTGAGGGGCAGTGAGAGAAAGTTATGACGTTTAGTCGCTGGCTTTGTGACTCATCGGATGATCGGTCACTGAAAAAAGGAAGAAAGAAGAAAGAAGAAATGAATAAAAGAAAGAAAGACAGAAACGATTGTTCCTGCATCCGAAGGAAGGGGTTGGTTTAGGGGGAGTGAGGGTGGGGGAGCTGGGAATGGAAGGATGGGGCTGTGTTGGTCACCCGAAAATGACACGAGGACAGATACTGTCGAACTGCGCGTCCGCGTCAACACCAACCCCCAAAAACTCCCTCACTCTCCCATCCCATCCCATCCCATCCCATCCCACACCCCTCCCCATTGCACACCCTCCCCCCTTTTCTACAGTACAGGAGGATGAGTCAGCTCGTGCCACAATGAATACTAATAATAATCTCTCTGCCAATCACCCGACTCACTGCCACAGTCTGGGGCTAGAGTACCACTTGTCCATTGAACAGGGTCTCGGAGGAAGGAGGGAAGGAGAAGAAAAAAAAAAGAATAATAACAATACCAGAAAGCAAGAGGCGGGAGGGAAAAAAAAAAAAAAAACAGACACGCAGACATCAAAGACTTTCGCTTCTTTGCCCAGATCGATAGACGTGGGACAAGGGAAGGGAGGAAGGGGTGGGGAGTGTTTGGGGGGGGGGGGGGGGGCTGAATGGTGGGATGAGTAAGAGGGAGTGGTGAGGGGGGGGGGGGGGGGTGGCGGTGTCGGATGGCTGGTCCGATTCCCCCTGCGCACAGTTTGTAATTAAACCCTTTTCTTCAAGTGTTTATGAAATCCGAGGGCTTGATTCAATTACGGGAGACAACCGCCAGGCCCAGGAGTCGGCCGAGCCCCATCCCCCCACCCCAGCGCCCCCTCTCCCGATTGTTTCAAAAGGAGGCGCAGATGAGTGTTTCGTATTGTGGCATCATTTCTTGGGATCAATAGTTCGCCCACCTCACAGTCGTGCCACGAACAGTGAAGCCACATTTTTTTTTCCTAACAACCCTCCTCCCCACCCGGTCCAACTGTTAGTCCTTAAAAAAATGAGGAAGATATACCCTCATCCCACCCTCCCCCTCTGCTCGCCTCTCCTTTTCACAAAGAAAGAGTAAGGGGTGAGAGCGAGGGGTGTGTGTGAGACGGATCGGGAAGACAGAGTGAGAAAGAGGGAGGGAGAGAGAGACAGGCACACAAAGAGACTGAGAGACAGACACACAGACAAAACACCACACACACACACACACACACACACACACAACAAGAAAGAGAGAGAGAGAGAGAGAGGAGAGAGAGAGAGATACTATGACACCTTTGCTCTGTACTGATGCTCTTCGACGCCCAGCTGGTCCCTAGTGTTTTTTAAATCAGTCTTTAAGCCAGCAAGAAAGACTAGCAATCTCTCTCTCTTCTCTCTCTCTCTCTCTCTCTCTCTCTCTCTTCTCTCTCTCTCTCCCTCTCTCTCTCTCTCTCTCCAACTTCCCAACCCCCACTCCCATCCCATCTCTACACTCATCCCACCTACTGTCAAAAATGTGACATAGTTTGAAATAAAAACCGTTACAAAGTAAGATAAAAAAAAAAAAGGTTTCAAGTACTTTGCTTACTGATAGAGAACCTTCCAAAATCTGGCTCATACACACACGCACGCACGCACGCACGCACCACCACACACACACACACACACAACACACACACACACACACACACACACACACACACACAAAGAGAGAGAGAAGGAGAGAGAGAGAAGAGAGAATGGGACAGGTCGGAGAAGAGAAATACATACTGACAAAAAGATAGGGAGCACAAACTGACAAAAAAAGATAGCGAGCAAGACACAGACAGAGACATGGAAGAGAGATTCCAAATGACAATCACTCTGACTGGCCAGTCGACCAATCGACAGACAGATCGACCAAAAAGTTGGTCAGATTTCCTGACCAACAATCCGGGGAAAGTCCAATCTGAACGGGCACCTGACAGCTGTCTTATTCCAGAGGTCAGCTCATCCGACAGAGGTTATCAGACATCTTCCAACTCCAAGCACTGTTCCGAAGATCCAATAGCTGCTCCGCATGGCAGGCATGCCAGAAAGTTTTCTTTTCTCTTCTTCCCAGCAAACATTCGTCCTCACTCTTCCCCTCCTCTCTGTTTCTCCTCCTTCGCTCGGATAAGAATATAAACTCTTAACACTACAAGCATGTCGTCATGTTCATGCTTCCTCCTGTTTCAGAAGAATAACCCAAGAGGACTGATGTCCGAATTCAAGCTGAAATGGAGGAATGGAAGAAAGGGCGATAACGTCCGTTGGGGTGATAGCCCCGCTGAGGCACTGTACCCGGTAGGGAGTGACGGGCCGTTGCGTCATTGAATAATACAAACTTTGTTCGTCAAACTTGAGTTGGAAAAAACAAAAACTTTCTAAAACTTTTCCTTTTCCGGCCGTGAATCTCTCGTTTGAAGAGGAAAAAAAACATTCACAATTAACTTCAGTGTAAAGATAATATTGCAGATACCCGTGCAGGCTTCAGTAGCTTTAAGTGTCTTGTTCCGGACCTGCATCCTATTCACGAACCCCCAACGTACTGCCATTTGCTGTTCGCGTCGGTGACTATTCTCAAACTTGTGTTGATGTCACTGATAATGTTTGTTCTCATGCATCTGTTGGTGGTATTGATCGGGATGGCCATGATCTTCTTAGCCTGACAACCCTTCCTTCACGGTCAAATGAGATTGTTTTCCGACGTGAAAATACAACCCTTCCTTCACGGTCAAATGAGATTGTTTTCCGACGTGAAAATACAACCCTTCCTTCACAGTCAAATGAGATTGTTTTCCGACGTGAAAATTGATAAACGTTTTATTTCTGCACAAGTGAACAGCATGAAGACAGTTTTAGACGATTTTCTTTTTTAAATGTTTTAACAGACTCTCCTACTTGTGAAAATGCTGACATTGTACAGATTAATTGTTGAGATTAATTGTGTTGTTCCAGTGAGACTGACGCCCTACCTACTTCACTCAAATCCCGTGAAATTTGTGCAGAAGGAAATACCAATGTTCGAGATGGAGGTCACTGAACCATCTAAATCTCCTTACACTTGTCCCACCTTGTTGGTGTCAAAGGATGGCCCCGTTCGCTTTTGTATTGACTTTCCTCACTGAAACAAAATCACGGTCTTGACGCCGACATTTCCTTTAAGTCGCTTAATTAAGTAAAAATCGACTTCGCCTTCAGGTACTGGCAGACCCCTATACATTCTGATGACAAAGATAAAACTGCCGTTCAGATCCGTTTGGTCTGTTATCTGTATTCTCCAACGCCATCGGGACTTGTGACGGCTCCTGCCAATTTTGCTCGCATGATGCGTCAACTTGTCAAAGTTTTCTTCCTTGACTTTTTTTGATGATATTTCGGTTGCGGGTATGAAACAGACTGTGTTCATCTTCACTTTGCGAGAGGACCTGGTCTCTCTTCAGCACGCTGGTCTCACGTTTTGTCCATCCATGAGGTATGACCGGTTCCATGAATTTGAGTTCGTTGGCAATGCCGTTTCTCAGTGTGTTCTTAAACCCTGGAAGATAAGATGCGAAAAGAAAATGACCATCCTAAGACTAAAGACAACGGAACAGATCCGTTCATTGCCCCCGTAGGGCGTACTATCTTTGATCTGACGAATAGTACTCATAAGAGAGCTGATGAATGCAAGCGTATTTTCAGCATATCCGAAGAGTGCTGGCCTCTTGCCTGTTTTCAGATTGCCTCACCTTGACCTCCAATTTGTGTGATTAGTTGAATGCTAGCAGCAGTGGAATTGGTGCTGTGGTGTGTGTGTGTGTGTGTGTGTGTGTGTGTGTGTGTGTGTGTGTGTGTGTGTGTGTGTGTGTGTGTTCAAAGTGTTCATGACGTTTTGTATCCTGTTGTTTATGTGCGCAAGTGTTTGCAACACGAATGCCAGTACAGCACCAAGAATGTTTTGAAACACGAATGACATTACAGTACGACTGAAAAGGAATGCCTAGCAACTGTCTGGACAATCACAAAGCTTTCCAAGTATGACTGGTGCAGGTCTTTGTACTCCAAACTGACCAAAAGCCTTTGACTTTTTTCGGTCTGCATATTTTGCGAAAACAACCCGCGCCTCTGTGTGTGTGTGTGTGTGTGTGTGTGTGTGTGTGTGTTGTGTGTGTGTGTGTGCGTGTGTGTGTGTGTGTGTGTGTGTGTGTGTGTGTGTGTGTGTTGTGTGTGTGTGTGTGTGTGTGTGTTTGTCTTCTGTACACACACGCACGCGCACTAGATCTAGTTGGTACACAACTACAGAGGGAGGGACGGAAGAGATAAGGGGAAGAAAGTCGGGGACTGAGTTAAAAATAAGACGGAGGGAGGGAGACATGGGTGTGCGAAAAAGTCACACAAGAGAGAGACAGAGAGAAAGACAGAGACAGAGACAGAGAGAGACAGAGAGAGAGGTGACAAACGGACACAGACAGCTGTTGAAAGTGTGTGTGCGGAAGGGGGCAGAGAGGGAAGGGGTGGAGACTGAAGAAGCAAACAGATTATTTCCTACGTAAGAAAAAGGAAAGGTATAATAAACCCACAACAAGAACAAAAGAAAGAGAAAAAAAACAAAAACAAAAAGACTGACATTTTTTTTTTCTTAAGGAAAGCAAAGCACACAGATCGTAGCCCTAAATAGCGCACGGCAAGAAACAACAAACAAACCCCGTAGTAGTCCGTCCGCCGGCAAGAGAAGTAAAGGTAGTGAAGCAATGGGAAGTAAAGAGAAAAGAAATAAGAAAGAAAAAAAAATGAGGAAGCAGGGTGGCTGTCTGGCTGGCTGTCTGGCTGGCTGGCAGCCGGCAGTGGAACAACACGGGCCGACTTGCCTAGGCTGGCGGCTGGGAGCTTGGCACCGCTAGTGTCAAACATTGCTGATTGCTTACACAGCCTGTCCCAACAATAACTCCGCCCGCCCCTCCCCTCGCTTCCTCTCCAGCCTGTACCCCCTCCACACCTCCCCCCTTACCCCAATACTCCACTCTCCTTCCCCCACCAACACTACCACCGCTTCTTCCACATCCTTTTCCTACGTCCTCTTCCATCCACAACACTACTCATCACTGCCTGTTCCTTATTAACACCCCTCCCTTCCTCTCCTCCCCTCATTCTTCCTTTGCTGCTCAGCTACAGTTTCCGCTAATGACGTAAATCCCGCCTCATCTCTATTCTCCTACTACGCCCATCTCCAACCCAACGCCATTCTCCCTTATTTATCAATTCACCAACACACACACACACCACACACACACACACACACACACACACAACACACACACACACACACCACTCGTAGGGATTTTTCTTTCATACATTATGTGCATATATATGCACTCGTCACATGCATGCATGCATCAATTTTTTTCACATGAGTCAAAGCCGGTTGTAGTGAAGAAAGCGGTAACAAAATCCTGTTGCCGTCCACTCCCACCCACTCCCCTCCATCTCCTCCCTCCACCTTCTTCCATCCAGTCGAAGCCTTTCCGCAAGAGACACAACACACACACCACACACAACACACACACAACACACACACACACACACACACGCGCGCGCGCGCGCGCTACAAGTCACACACACATAATATATCAAACAGGCATATGTCTAACAAATCCAGATTTCGTTGGGAGGAGCGGGGAAGGGGGCAGTGTGTAAATAAGCGATCATGATATAAAATGCATATTTCCTCTCAAACCGCTGAACCATCTTACTTTCTGCTCAGCAGGTACACGTTGACTCTGTTCACAGTAACCGCTCAGGTTTAGGCTCATGTTTTCCAGGAATATCGTCTTTTAAAAAAAACCTCTTCTTCCACTCGAATATTGAGGACTGACCTGTCACTTTCTGGTGCTAAACTGGCAACTTTTTCTGCACGAGCAATCGTAACACGCGACCGTCACTCCATGCCGAACCTACCAAAGTCAGCTGCCAACAGTCTCAATGTCGTCGACGAAACGTAAGGCCTAAAAGATTATCTGCAGGCCGAACATTTGAACAAGAACCATGCACAGATGAACGGCAAACGTTGTCATTCCTTTCAGAAGACCTACGTGATACAAGCTTGATAGGATCAGTGATATATTCGTAAACGTAAAGCCTTCTCTGGCCTACTGGTGTGTCGGCTAAGTTGGTTTCCAGCACCGTTTTAATACCACGGATATTGTGATTTCGTTCCCCGTATGGGCCTCCGTTGTTGTTGTTGTTTTTCAATCTTAATTATCACTCTCTTCTTGGGGAAAAATCCCCATAATTTTTCAATACTACAATTTCCAATATTTACAAAAAAAATACACAATTTGACAACTGATATGTGGTACTTTCAGAAGAAAGAACGGTATATAACGGAATGCATAATGCTCTTGCTCTAACCCTGTAGACAGGTATTCGGTTCTCGTTTTCACATCTTTTGCACTGCTTTACTTTATTTCATTTTATTTTTATTTCATTTCATTTCATTTTATCGTTTTCTTTCTTTACAACTGATATGTGGTACTTTCAGAAGAAAGAACGGTATATAACGGAATGCATAATGCACATGCTCTCTAACCCTGCGGACAGGTATTTGGTTCCTCGTTTTCACATCTTTTGTACTGCTTTACTTTATTTCATTTTAATTTATTTTTATTTCATTTCGTTTCATTTTATTCGTTTTCTTTTTTTTTTCACTCAGGTTCAAACTCTGGTGCAATTCAAACTGTGAAGACAGGGGTTCGATTCTTGGTTTCCTGTGCGGAGCGTGGGTTATGCTACGTTACCATCATATTTATTGAACAGGTTCAAGCAGAAAGACTGGGGCTCGTTTAGAGTTTCTTCCACTTGACTGTTGGCCACGTCAGAAGGACCAACTCTTTATAAGACCAAGAGAGTAGGCCTGAGTAACACCAAGGTGTCAAGTCATGTCGTTTATGGTCCAGCCGACCACGAGGCCACATCTGTGCCGCAAGCACGCCAAAAAAGGAACAAAGTACAAGCTAAAGAACTATGGAAAGCCAAGATGATTCATTACAGACAGGCAAACAGAACGTGTAGTTTTAAACTAGAATGGATCTCCATACATCATCCATAACATATAATCCTCTTCATCATACATCATCCAGAACAACAACAACAAAGAATGAAAAAATAGGAGGGGGGGAGGGGGGAGGGGGGGGGGGTACGAAATGAAATTCTATCGACCTTCGTAACTCAATCGTCCCGTATTTCAAAATTCAGTTCAAAAGTTCTAAAATTCCCATTTTTGTGGCGAGTCACCCGCCACCTTGTCTGCCATAATCTTGCTTTTCATGCCAGTCCAGTTCTCCGTGGACAAGTGTGTGTATATATCCATATACAATCAACATAAACAGCAGATCTTATAGTTTGCTGAGTACATTACATGCATGTCTAACTCAATTGAGATATTTTTGTATGAATGAATGAATGAATGATGATGATGATGATGATGATGATGATGATAATGATGACGAGGACGACGACAACGAGTCGACAAAAATAACGACAACAATAATGATAACAGAAATAATGAGGAGGAGGATAATATATAATAATAACAATAATAATCATAAAAATGATGGTGATGATGATGATAATAATAACTGAAAAATAACAAACAATAATACTACTAATGATGATGATGATGATGATGATGATGATGATAACAATAGTGATAATGATAATAATACTTATGATAATAATCATAATAACCTTGATAACAATGGACGACGACGACGACGACGACGATGATGATGATGATAACAACAATAACATAATAATGAAGGACATTTTGAATAGCACCATTTCCAGGATGACTGTGGTGTTTCACAATCACAAGGAATAACAAAGGAAAGATGTAGACATACACACACAAGAGTAAGTGTATATATCCACATCTTTTTTTTTTTGCAGTATGCTGTAAATGGCGCTATTCAAAATGTTCTTCATTCTCCGTCGTCGTATCATTATTATCATTATCATGTTATTAATATCATTATTATAATTGTATTATTATTATCATCATCATTGTCATTATTATCATTATTACCATCATTATACATACGAGCCTGCTATACCATACAAAGTTCTTTCCAAAAGAAACAAAATATGTACTTTATCAGCAACGAAAACTGACTTTTGTGTACACTGATCTGTACTTTAATGCGACGCTAGTTTTAATAACGAGACTCAGCAAACAACCTGAAGTTTCAATTGATCCCCCTTGTTTCAGGTCTTACTATGATTAATCTGAATGATTTAGCAAGCCTGAGGCATTGCATCATAAATGTTGCGTAATTCTTGTAGTCTGACGACATGAATTGTTGACGATGGAAGGTCGGTTAAATTACTTGGGTGTTGATGGATGGATGCCTTATGCGTCTGCGTCACAGAAAGTGTTAACGGCATTCATAGTTTTCCCTTCAGCTTATTTGTTTTTAGTAATATCTAGAAGTAAGCCTTCGACCTCTCTGTAGGCCTAGTACACTTCACCCACTACCTTCTTACCCGACTATTTTTCTATGTCAGACTTTATACTCCGGCATCTTTATTTTCAAGGATCACTAGTTACTATCATTTTCTTTAATCAACGATTCTTCACACTGCTTAATTCAATAATCAATCTAGGTTAATTTTTAATTTCCGAGTGTGGGAGTTTTGTTCGAGCGTGTTTAATATTCTGGATTCCGTCTCGTCTGCTGAACAGCCCCTGACAGTATTGACTGATTGACTGACTGAATTCTCACCAAAGTCCTCAGTACCTGACAAAGAGATCTGATAACGATGCTGACATAACAGACCTGATAATGACTGTGTACAGAGAGACATGACAACAACACTGACACAACAGACCTAGATACTGAGTTCAGACATGACACTGATACTGACACCACGTACCAAGATGCTGACCGCATACAGAAACATGATAATGATATTATCACAGTAGACTGGACACTGACTACACAGAAACATGACCATGATACTGACACAGAAAACCACGATACTGACCACACAGAAACATGACCATGTTACTGACACAACAAACCACGATACTGACAACACAGAAACATGACCATGTTTACTGACACAGCAAAACCACGATACTGACCACACAGAAACATGACCATGCTACTGACACAACAAACCACGATACTGACACACAGAAACATGACCATGTTACTGACACAACAAACCACGATACTGACCACACAGAAACATGATCACGATTACTGACACATCGGACCAGGATCCTGGCATGAACAGACACATGACCATGATACTGACACATCGGACCAGAACAGGACTACACAGAAACATGACCACGATACTGACACATCGGACCAGGATCCTGGCAGTGAACAACGCATGACCATGATACTGACACATCGGACCAGGATAAGGACTACACAGAAACGTGACCATGATACGACACATCGGCCAGGATAAGGACTACACAGAAACATAACCATGATAGTGACACATCGGACCAGGATCCTGACAGTATACAGACGCATGACAATGATATCAACATAACAGACCAGGATACTGAGAGTGTGCTGAAATATGACAAAACAAACGACACAACAGACCAGGATGATTGTGCACAAACATGAGAACAGTGCTGACACAGCCGACCCGGGTATACGCCTACTGACTGTCATGTGGACAGACATTCTTCATTCCTTTCTTTCTTTCGTGTTTCCAGCCATGCTAGATCCTCAATCCGGTTAGTAAGGCGAAGTCAGCAGTCCGCCGCAGCGACCCCGCCGATCCCCACATCTTCTCCTGGGACTCAACCGGACTGGGCCACGTCTGGCGTCTCAAGGCTTCGAAAGGAGGGGCAGGACTGTAAGATGTGAATGGGAGTTTGGAAGCCTGTGCCACAGGAGCACTGGTAAGTGTAAGAGAGTTCGAGACGCAAGAGATGGGAGAAGGGATGCAGTGTCCTGTTCGCAGCCTGGAGATGGCACCTTGAGCTGCTCTGTCGAGTTGGTGGATGCTGTCCTCTTAAGTCCCAATGTCCAGGCATTGGCACCACGCTCTTCTGAAGTTGTCCCTCAGGATGGTTTTAGCTTCACTGTAGAACATCGGGTGCCCTGACTGTTCCTGCCTGCTGCCGATCTTGGACAGGCGGTCTGCCTCCTCATTCCCTCTAATGCCACAGTGAGAGGGGGTCCACAGCAGGGCTACAGCAGTTCGCTGTTGGAGGAGACTAGGTTCCTCTCTGATTGCTCAATGTACAGACATGACAGTGACACAGGGATCTGGATAGTGACTGTGCACAGACATGACAACAATGCTGACACAGCAGGCCTGGACACTGACCACGGTTCGCAGTGTAGAAAAAAGAACAAAACCAGATAAACAAATGAAGAAAAAAAATGTAACTATTGGGGAAGATCTCAGGCGAGAAATTTAGCAGACGTCCAATCAACGCGTTAACCCGCAGTATTGGATTATGTTAGCAGTTTAAGAAAAAATATACACATGTAATAAAATACCACAGAAAGTCACTAAAACATGACAGCAAAGATACTGAAATGGATTACCGCCATTTTTTCTACACCCGAACTAACAACAACATACTAGTCTACAACCGTGGGCGGAGTTCAGCTGATAGTGGACTTTGCACCTGTCTGTCACTTTTGCACGAGAAGATTGGGAAGACGCTCACTGTGTTGTCACACTCTCTGCGCATGCCAAGTTGTCTGGGTCCGACGAGCACCTCCGCTATCGGCGGCCGGGATTCTCTCTCTCTCTCTCTCTCTCTCTCTCTCTTCTAACACACACACACACACACACACACACACACACACACAAAGCGCGCACTACTCTGAAATCACCTAAAACAATGCTCGCAACAGGAAGCTTGGACATCGTATACACAGGATAAATACCCCATCTCTTTCAATGCCTTTTTTTTTTTTTTTTTTTTAATACAACACTCAAGTTATAATAGAGGTAAAAGAAAAGAGAGAAAATAAAGGAGGGGACGCTCCACCACACATCCCCCATTCCTCAGAACACTTCCCAAGCACCCCCCCCCCCCCCCCCCCTCCGCCCCCCCCCCTTCCCCGCCTCAGCCCCCCATCCTACACCCCTAACCGCAACCCTGCCCGCATCACGAACCAATAAAGTTCGTGGGCTCATACCGCAGACATAGACAAAGTCGACTGCTCATACATTTTCCCCTTGCTTCACTG
Source organism: Conus canariensis (assembly GCA_033310375.1). Taxonomy (NCBI): domain Eukaryota; kingdom Metazoa; phylum Mollusca; class Gastropoda; order Neogastropoda; family Conidae; genus Conus; species Conus canariensis. Next base: position 41,595,974 of record CM065724.1, read on the forward strand.
TTCACACAGCGAAGAGGACCAAAATGAATGTCTGCTGCCTCCAGACTAAACCGTTTATCCTGATATTCAGCCGGAGTAAAGTAACGGCCTCTAAAGACAGCCCATGACTCTTCGGGTTTGCGGCGGATGAATTCATCCGGCAACGCTCGCTCTCTCTCTCTCTCTCTCTCTCTCTCTCTCTCTCTCTCTCTCTCTCTCACACACACACACCAACACACACACACACGCACACACACGCGCGACACACACACACACACACACACCACACCCCACACACACACACACTAGAGAGAGAGAGAGTCCACACAGAGACCTAAGCCAACACATTCCACTGAGAGAGGGGAAAGGGAGGTAGAGGGAGGAGTGGGTGTGGACGGAGGGGGGGGGGGGTGGGAGGAGAGGCAAAGCAGGCCAGCCAAAGCCAGACAGATCCAATGTCCACCCACCCAGAGACTGAAGGGGGGGGGGGTGGGGGGTGAGGATGGGCGGTTGGGATCAGGAAAGGCAAACAAGAGTCTCGGTTGTGACAGATGAAATTAATCACAGCATATATCACTCGCTTACTCCTGTCTGCTTGGGGTCTACCTCCAGGTGAACACCGACGGCTCTTGCTACCAATCGTAAGCAAGTTTACAAGCATTTGGCGAATCACGTAGCCCTACAAATCTTATACATCAATATCAATATAAAAAAAAAATTTGAAAAAAAATACAAAAACAGATGGATCTGGAAAAACAAAGGCGAAGTTCAAACAGTCTAGAATCTCGTTCAGCTTTTTTTTTTTTTTTTTTCGTTCAAAATCTTCATCCTTAACACAAACAAAACCAAAAACAAACAAACAAACAAAAAGAAAGAAAAAAAAGGAAAATGAAAAGAAGAACCGCCACTCACTCACAACCATAAAGCCCTTCTTTTAGTTCTACATAAGAGCCCAAGCACAGTTCGTCTTCTAACAAGAGGGACGGAAGGGGGAGGGGCGGTCTTCTGGTTAGAGAGACAGAAAGACAAGACACGAGAGAGAGAGAGAGAGAGAGAGAGAGAGAGAGAGTGTGTGTGTGTGTGTGTGTGTGTGTGGTGTGCGTGCGTGCGTGCGTGCGTGGTGCGTGCGTGTGTGTGTGTGTGTGTGTGTGTGTGTGTGTGGTTTTGTGTGTGTGTGTGTGTGTGTGTGTGTGTGTGTGTGTGTGTGTGTGTAGAGAGAGAGAGAGAGAGAGAGAATGTGTGTGTGTGTGTGTGTGTGTGTGTGTGTGTGTGTGTGTGTGTGTGTGTGTGTGTGTGTGTGCGTGTGTGACAGAGAGACAGAGACAGAGAGAGAGAGAGAGAGAGAGAGAGAGAGAGAGCCCATGCACGCGTGTTTACGTGCGCTCCCTCAGATACGAAGGTCTGCATGAAAAGTATGGATAGAGGCGTAGAAGAAGGTGAGCCAGAGGTGACGGAGGAGGAGGAGGAGGAGGAAAGACGGGGGTGGGGGTAGTGGGGTGGGGGTGGAGGGGGAGATGGTGGTGGATGGGTGAAGGGGTGGGGTAGGGAAGGTGTCTGATATCTGTACTTCCTTTCCTCCGGTTGCCGTGTTCGTATCTCCTGTCTGACTGGCATGTGTCAAAACAAAACATGAGAAAGGCGCCACTGCACACAGCGGGGGGCACCCACAGGGGGGAGCGGGAGGAAGGAAATGACAGACATACGTACAGACAGACACACGAGAGAGAGAGAGAGAGAGAGAGAGAGAGAGAGAGAGAGACAGACAGACAGACAGACAGACAGACAGAAGAGAAGAATACCAGAGTTGCAATGGGAGCACCGCGGAGAACACAACCGCGTCATTTTCAACACGTCACAGAAGCACATACACCGATTAACCGATAGATCCTCTTCGCAAAGGTATCCTTCCCCACCCCTGCACACAGCATCACAACCCTCCTACTACCACCCAAACATCTCTCCCACCACAACCTCCACTCCACTCATACACACCGCGACAATTCACTGTCGCTCACTTAGAACTTCTAAAAATAAATAAAATAAAATAAAAATGGAATAAGCAACAACAAAAAAAAATCTTACATACCTTCTTGTGTACCAATTTGATTTACACCAAACTCTTCTCACCACACCAACCTCCAAACCACCCCCCTCTCATTCCTGGTCAGGGTCTACGTCATGTCTATTACAGTACCCATAAAAATCCACATAGATTCTGAGGTAGATGTTTAGTGTGTGAATCATGTTGAGGTGTGTGTGTGTGTGTGTGTGTGTGTGTGTGTTGTGTGTGTGTTTGTGTGTTACTGTTATAACATTTATGATTACGGACATTCGGCTGAAGGTCGGAAGACGGGTGTGAGGGTGGGAAGCCTTGGATTTTTTTGTTGTTTTTTTTTTTTTAAATAAGACAATAATATTTTAACGTCTGCCCGAAATTGTGTTCTTGATCGATCCTCCTCCTCTTTTGTCTTTATTGAGGGTTTTCGACTAAAAGGGGATGGGGAGAGCCTGTCGGGGTGGTGGTGGGGAAGGAATGGGGAATAGGCTTGGTCGGTAGGCTTTATTTATATATTTATTTATCTATTCAATCAATTTTGTATTCATTCATTTTCAAACTTCTGTGAGAGAGCCACTTTATAAATTGAAAAAAAATATTCTCATGTCAATACCTTTGTCTGGCTAGCTTTAGGATACAAAAGGTCAATACGTTTGTCTAACTAGAAATGTCTACTATTCCATGAAATCATACTGCTTCACAGATAGTTACAAATTGCTCAGCAGTAATGTCACATGCTCATGTAAAAAAACAAACAAACAAACAAATAAACAAAACTGTAATATCTTGCTAAACGGATCCTGGATCCATTCTTTGATCCAGACCTGCATTACGGATCCGCACCCAAAATGTACAAGGGTTCGTCTCGGGGCCACATTCCGTTTTTCCGCCGAGTTCTCATCAATCGGTGCAGTCATTTTGGCGTGATCTTGCTGACAGTCAAATCAGCGAACCAACCAACAGATGAGTATGGGGGAAAAACAATAACAACAACAACAAAAAAAACCCTCCTTGGCGAAGATCAGCCGTAAAACGTCATTTTCAAACAGGTTCAGCAACAGTAACTCGGCGACTCTATCCGACATGCACACTTGTTCTTGTACCACAGCCATCATTACACAAAATGGCTCCCACATGGACCGTCTACGGATCAGGATTGCAGCGGAGGGCTAATACAACGAGTTAAGCTGTATACACACCAACACACTACAAGGGCACGGAACAGCACGACAAATACGACATAACACTATGCAATGAAATGCAGCGACCTATGTGATCGTCAGGTGAGGTCAACTGCATGAATTCACCGTCTGGTCCAAGTCATCGGGCCCTATATTGGGCCCAGTGCCTAGTTATTTTCAACCGTTTTCTGCCTGCAAGCGCCAACCAATAATATGAAGAAAGTGGTTAGGGGGGGCCCTGTCAATACAGGTCAGTGTGTTTGCTCTGAAAACTGCCTGTATTAGCGAGACAACATTACGCTACGCATTGCATCATTTACTGTTGTTAGTTCCATCCAGAAAGCGTCGCGGCGAGCGGACTGGTCCATATACGCTATACCATATCTGAATCCACAATGAGAACGAGGAACAGCTAGATGAATTAGCGGATAAATTTAATGTGGAAAGAGATTGGTAAAGCAGCTCACGAATGAGAAAGTTGACAGAAGCCTGGTCTAGATCAAAACTGACCCAACGCGCTGGTCTAGCCTTGCGTGTCGACCTAACACGGTTCTTGTCACAACAAAAGGTATGCCTGCGTGCGTGCGTGCGTGCGTGCGTGGGTCAGTGTGTGTGTGTGTGTGTGTGTGTGTGTGTGTGTGTGTGTGTGTGTGTGTGTGTGTGTGTTTGCAAGCGCGCGTGTGCGTGTGTGTTCTCGGATCTCATCCCGTCGCGTGCGTGCGTGCATGGTCCCTGATCAAATCCCGTCCTACGCCCAATTCACTGGCGTCATTCAACAGCGACATCAATCGCTGCTCGCCTGTCCATTATAGAGTCAGACACCATGATCTCTTCAGCAGGGTTCTTCAAACTGCATGGGGTCTTCAACCCTTGTGCTTGGATCACAGGACCATGAATGGTAGTCGACGCGTTTACTTCTGAACTGCTAAAGAGAACAGAAAATGTTTTCTACTTTTTTATGTTTCAATTTTTGTTGTCAAGGGAAAAACGTACACAAACTCAGCAGACTTGCTCGCACACACACACACACACACCACACCACACACACCCACACACACACACCACACCACACTCACTCACACACACACCACACACACACACACACACACACACACACACACACACACACACAAACACACACACACGCACGCACGCACGCACACATACACGCATTTCAGCGCCCCCCCCCCCCCCAACTTCCTTTCCTTTAACCCGAAACTATGACCATGCCTCTTTAATAACGGCTAATGTGGAGGAGAGCATTTCAGCGCCTCCTGGCCTCCCGCTCGCCTTCTCTGGCCCGACGAGTCTCCGGCCTTACCTGTAAAGGAAGTATTGGGTTTTCGATATATATCGAGGGTTGACTGCCAGAAGCCAGTATCTCTTATATATATATATATGTAATATATATATTTTGTTCAGCATTATACATATGTGTGTGTGTTGTGTGTGTGTGTGTGTGTGTGTGTGTGTGTGTGTGTGTGTGTGTGTGTGTGTGAACTGTTTCATGAAGAGAGAAAAACCTATATCACGAAAAACATTAGCAAAATCAGTGCCTAAATCTGTCTGTTTAGAAAAAAAAGAGACAGAAAGGAACGATTAAGCCTCTAATCTCGTAACCAAAGTCATGAACTGCGATTCATATGAGAGAGAGAAAGAGGAAGGGGGTGAACATGGGTGTGGAGGTGAGGGAAGGAGACAGAGAGAGAAATATGAAACCATTCAACGTAAAGGACAAAGATGAAAAATAAACCGGGTTGACAAAGGCATCCACCATCTTTATTGTTAGACTGATGGTCGCTGTTGCAGCTGATATATATATATATTATATATATATATATATATATATATATATTGAGAGAGAGACACACACACACGCCCGCGCGCACGCACGCACGCACATACACATACACAGACGCGCACGCACGCATGCACGCACGAACACATATATAGATACATACATACATACATATATAGACATACAGACATACATACATAACACACATACATATCAATTACTTTAATGCATAAACTTGTCAAATCAACAACAATGCACAGTAGTCCAGATTGCAGGCGCATCGATAAAAGTTATCTTTCACATACTCACTCACTCTCTCTCTCTCTCTCTCTCTCTCTCTCTCTCTCTCTCTCTCTCCTCTCTATTCCCCCTCTTTCGCTCTCTGTCTCCACGTCCTTCTTTCTCTCTCCGGCTGGCTCCAATTCTCTTCTGTCAGTGCTTTAGTCAGCTTTATATATCTAATACTATTCAAAGCACAGTTTGGAAGTCAACATCTGTCAGTTTCAAGGCTGGTTCATGAGGTGATTCCGCCTTGACCAACACACCTAGACCCAATCATGACAGACATGCTCAAGTATTTTGCGATTTGTTTACATTTGGTTATGGGCAATCCTAACATTGAAAGTCCAGAAACCACTTTTTTTTATGAACCATGCCTAGTGAACCTATTACTAGAACAACCACTTTCGTGCTAAATCCGGCATCACTAAGAGCATAGCAAAGAGGCAAGTACTTTTGAAATTTGCTGTCATAGCATGTTTGTATGAATGTGTCAAATGGGATTTGAAACCTCGATGACGAATGCCACCGAGTTTCGATGGTCGATGAAGCATAGATCTGGTTTCAGCCTTGGTAGATCTTCAACACCGTTTATAGAGACAGACCTATTTTGAAAAACATCCACAAAATCCGTCACAGTGCATTTCTGTAGTGATCCTTTCTGATGATTTCAACGCATCTGTCGTGTCTTTGCGTGTAAAGGCCCCTCAGTCGACATACATACTCACATAGATACATACAAACATACATTAGTATCGTAATGTACATTAAGGACCCATTTCAGATACGTAAAAGTATCAAATTAACACGATTCACGAAATCAACATACGACGGTGACTGCCTTGCACGACCAAGCATCGCGAATGAACACGCTGCTTGTGTTGTAACATCCTCCGCTGGAATTCCAGCAGAACAGTTGCCACATAAATTCCTTGTACACATCTGGTACACAGCAGCGCGAAGGAGAGAGACAGAGAGAGAAAGAGAGAATGGGGGAAAGGGGGTGGTCAGAAAAAAAAAAAGAACTTTCCAGTAAGGAAATCAGCTTGATTTGTTTTTTAAGAGTTTGCTTCCAACTTTGCTGGCGGTCGTTGAGGCTTTAATTCCGCCAAGCGCCAAAGATGAAAAGCGCTCTTCAAGTGAAGTCGATGGCGATCGTGAACCAATCAGGCCTCATGTGACAAGCCATTTCTTGCTCGCAGGCTGGCCAGACTCTTCTCTTTTTTTTTCCCCCTCTCCCTTCTTATCAAAGACGAGCGGAGGATAAGGATCACGGTTACCTCACGTTTGATGTCTGCCAAATAATGTCCACAAGCCCGGGGAAGCTGGCCGCTTTGAAGTCAGAGATGCCCTTCTCAAATGAAGCCGCAATTCGTTTTATGCCGCTCGTCGGGAAGAGCGGCGTTGCCGGTTGTCTCTCTCTCTCTTCTCTCTCTCTCTCTCTCTCTCTCTCCGCTCGCTCGCTCGCTCGCTCGCTCCCACCCCCCTCCTCGTCAAGACCATCCTCCCCCTTCCTTGTCAATCTTGTTCAGCGGCACTTAGGGGCCGTCATAGATCATATGCTGATGTCCGAACTCCATTAGCTGTGCGGAAAACCTAATACCTCCTTTACAGGTAAGGCCGGAGACCCGTCGGGCCAGAGAAGGCGAGCGGGAGGCCAGGAGGGGCTGAAATGCTCTCCTCCACATTAGCCGTTATTAATACGAGGCATGGTCATAGTTTCGGGTAAAGGGAAGGGAAGTGGAGGACGTGGGGAGGGGGGTGGGGGGTGGAGGGGGAGCGCTGAAATGCCCTCTTCCACATCAGCCGTTATTAAGCATGGCTGGCGGAGTTTCAGGTGGCGCGCGGGCTTTACGATACCATGCTCCGGCTGACTTCCTACACCAGCTGTAATCACACGGCAATCAAACTATCAAGGCGGATCTGATTTCTTTTTTTTTTTCCTTTCTTTCTCTTTTTCTCTCTCTCCCTCTCCCTACGGGCTTAATTGCAGGTGAGGCAGAGGGCGGCGGCCGTCGGCGGAACAAGGTCAGACAGAGAGAGCCAGCCAGAGCACAGGTGAAGCGAAAAAGCCCTGCGTGGAAAAAGAATCGGATGGGGGAGACCGGACTGACGTGAGGGAAGTGAAGCAAGAAGAACGCAATGCAGAAGACAAAACTCCTTCACGAGAAAGTACGCTACGTTTGCTTGATTAGCGCTCGTGACGGGGGGCGGAAGGAACTCACGTGAAGCAGATTACTGCCGGCATTCCCGATGACAGACTCAAACAAATGACCGTTCTTTGTTGGAAACAGATCAGCATGGTATCATTGGTCCACGGGCTGTAGGCTTCTATAAACTTCCCCAACGAACGAGGCACTAACACACTTCAATACTCCTGGAAACTTTAAAGAGAGAGAGAGAGAGGAGAGAGAGAGAGAGAGAGAGAAGAGACAGAGACAGAGACAGAGAGAAGAAAAACAAAAATCGACTGGTCTTTTCCTCCATACGTTTCCTCAATGACGTCATGACCAATGAAACCACGTTACTTCAACTGCATAAAATCCTTTATACAGTCGATTTACTATCTAGGTGAAGCAATGTTATACTCGCGCAATTCAATGCTTTTGTGGTGGACGACTTAATCATTGTGCGCCCTTATTAAAAACAAATCAAGTCTGCAAATTTCCCTTTAAATGACAAAACACTGTTCTTCTTTTATTCCGGTGATCTACTTTCCGTCTATGGGCATTTCGTATACGCCCGTCTCGTCTCCGTGCGTTCAACCTAATGTATTTAACATGCAGACCGTCACAACAGTACGTTTCACCTACGCCCCTTTGTACATCACTAATTCTGCCCTTTTTCGTTTACCTACCAGCTGGATAATTTAAAAAAAAAAAAAAAAAAAAAAAAAAAAAAAACCTGACGTGACTTCTCTGATGTTCTCTTGAACAATGGTTATCCGAAATGCACGCATGCGAAAGGTGTGGTATCTTTTTCATTCACATTAAAATTCATTTGGTTCGGTATAACAATAACGTCACACAATTTACAGCCCAGTTAATCATGAAGGCCGTTGCAATGGGCTGCCAGCGAGATAAATAAAATCGAACCGTCATGTTTTCGTGCCGATTTATCGTTTGGAATCAGTATTACTGAAGGCACGTACCTTTCGTACTTTGAGGGCGAGCGGGAGAAGGGAATACCGGAAAAGATGAGGCGGAGAAGAAAAGGGGGGGGGGGGCAGACAGTAGTCAGTGGAGAGTAGTGGGGGGGTGCAGGGGATGTCAATTAAGGCATGCGTCTGGGGTAACTGCTTCTCACCAAAGGATACAGTGCAAAACACACAACATCAGTGAGTTTGGTGAAATACACGCAAGCATTCCATCTCAGAGTTTTTTCAGACAGAAAGAGTGGCGGGATTTGCACTCTTAAGGCCACTCCGATTTGCACTTTCTGAGCGACTCGATCAGTACAGCCCCACCCACACACAACCACCTCTCTCTCTCTCTCCTCTCTCTCTCTCTCTCTCTCTCTCTCTCTCTCTCTCCACAACTCTCGATTTTGATCCGAGTCACTATGTTCAAAATAAAGCACGCACATGCACACACATACTTATAACTCTTTCTCTCTCTCTTGTTTTATACATGTAATGTGGGAATGGAAGGGGTAAGAGATGCATATGTAAGCTGGGAGAAGAGGCATCGTGATTCACAAAATCTAACACCTCCCTCCGCCTCTCTTTCATTTTGTGGCACCCTTGGGTTCTTCCACTCTGTTTCGAATCACGACACTCCTGTAAACTACACACATACACCTCTCTAACACACACTCACACACACACACACACACACACACACACACACACACACACACACACACACACACACACACTTGTGCTCGCTTGCACACGAAGAAAGAGAAATACAAAATACCATCTGAGTGGGAACAGTTTCACACGCTCACATGTTCCCTTGTTCATTTGCAAACGTGAACAGATTTCACTCGCACATATGTATACCTGGCTTGTTTGCAACTGTGCACCGAGAGAGGGAAGGTGGATGGAGGAAGAAAGGCACAGAGAGAGAGAGGGGGTGGGGAGACAGAAAGACAGACAGACAGATGGAAAGACAGACAGACACGGAGGTCAGAGATTAAAGTGAGTTGAACAGCGAGAGCGAGGCACAATTCATTAAATGTAACAGAGAAAGAGAGACAGAGAGGGGAGGGCGGGGGTTGGGGGTGGGGGAGGGGAGGGGGGGGGCGACGTGGCAGATAGCAGACAAACGGACAAAATGACTCTGACGTAACTGAAGCAAATAGGAATACCTACTACATAATGTCTTAATGAACAAAGCAGAGGACTGGTTAATGATGTTACAACGACTACATAGACAACAATAAGACACACAAGCAATGAACGTCTTTAAACCAAACCCAAAACAAACATCTGCACAGTCACAACTAACTGATCTGCATGAACATTTTCTTGAGCGAGTACGAATTCTATAAATCACATTCAGACAGAACGTCCGAAACGGGCGCTATACCGTTCAGAAATATATTTGAAATCAGAGCGATAATTTGTCCGTAATGGGCTGTATCGAAGAAGACGAAGAAGGAGCAGGAAGAGGAGGCAGAGGAGGAGAAGTAAGTAATGTTGCTTATAGCCCAGCCGACCGCAGAGGGCTATATCAGGGCTGTCACCACGTTGAAGTCAACTAACAAGTCACAAAAAACCCACCATTCACACATCTCTTTAAAATACACCTTCTAAAAACACACCAGAAACTTCGTTAAAAATCTTTCTTTCATAAAATCTGAGATCAGGTGAAAAACGTTAATCTCTTTAAGAAATTCTAAGATCACCTGACACCAGAAACTTCTTTAAAAATCTTTCTTTCATAAAATCTTAGATCAGATGAAAAATGTTAATCTCTTTCAGAAATTCTAAGATCACGTCAGGTGGGGCATCTCTGAATAGGGTTATCATGCAGTCTGCTGTAAAGTGTGTTAGTCTCAAATCGTAAGTCCTAACACTCTACAAGAATATGTAGAGGAGGAAGTAGAGGAGGAGGAGAACAACAACAACAACCACAACAACAAAAAGAAAATTAAATATATAAAAGGAGGGCAAACAAGAGAAAAGTAAAGAAGGGGGGCACTAGAAGATGATGGAGATGATGATAATGAAGAAGAAGAAGAAGAAATGACAACAACAACAACAACAACAACAACAAGATAATGAAGAACCAGACGGTTTAGTCAACAAAAACCAGAACGCCACCCAGAAGAAGAAGAAGAGCCGCACGAGGACCACCCACCACCACCACCACCAACAACCCGCACGAGGACCACCACCACCACCACCACACAACAACAACAACAACAACAAAAGCGGACCCGGCAGTTAAAAGGTAATGGCGAATTAGTGGGGCAAGATACGAGCCCATCAAGACAAAAGCAATCACCGCTTCAAAGACAATAGGGGGAACTAATTATCTCCCAACGATGGCCCCCACGATGACAACTGGATGGCTTATCACGCGTGTTACGACCCGCCACGATCGAGAGAGATTGGCCACTGGCTCCCCGCCATGCCCAGCATCCAAAGCAAGAGCAACTTTAACGGTGAGCGCATGGTTAGTCCACGATGCGCTCGCCATCCCTCGTGGACAGCTCCACACTGATTGCCGATTGGAAACTCCCGCGTTCGTTCCAGGCACCACGCAAGGTAGACGTACTGGGTTTTAATTGTCTAGGTCAGAGTGGGTCGTTTGGGCTTAATGAATGCTTCGTTGGAAGTTGTTTTCAACTCGGATTTGCCAATTAAGCACGGAGCTCTCTCTCTCTCTCTCTCTCTCTCTCTCTCTCTCTCTCTCTCTCTCTCTCTCTCATCCCACCTCTATCACATGTGCATGCGCGCGCACACACACACACACACACACAGCACACACACACACACGCACCACACACAAACAACACACACACACACACACACACACAACACACACACACAAATGTGCGCGCATTTGAACTCTCCCTCAATTTATTTCATACAAACTAACACATGCGTGCACACATAGAGATGCGCGGACACACAGAGACATGTACACACAGGCTCACTCATATATAATCAATGTACACACATAAACGCACATGCACCCACACATGCAAGCGCACGCGCACACACTCATTCAATGTTAAATGTTCATACCAAAACTTCATGAGCTGTTAAATACAAATGAAATATGTGTTAAAAATTGCCTGATGCATAAGAAGTGTACATGTGTTCAATATGTATAACGCATAACATATGTATGCATTAGCAGCAGCAGCAGTAACAGTATATATATCAAAAGCATGTATACCAAACAGATAAGCAAGAAACTGAAGTGTTGAATCCAGCAACTTTAACTTAAAACAGAACGAGTAAATCGCCTTTAACACGTGCGGACGTCTTAAAACGATATACATATTTTGAAATACACCGGGAAGCGGGTGTGCGGGTGAGAGGAGGGAAAGGTGAGAAGGGGTATATCTAATCAAATGTACACATAGGAATTTACCATTTCTGCCCAGCTCCGTCTTTTCAAACTCTCCCAAGTATATCACATACAATAAACGCGAAACAAACAGCCTCTGGGCATTTGTTTTAGCCCCCAACCTTCGGTAAGATGACCTTCATCAGGCCAGAGGTGAAACGGGAGCAAACACAACTACATCATCAAGTAAGCATGGTCCCTCTGTCGCATCCAAAACAACGAGCAGGCCAGACATTTTCCTCAACCGTAACATTGAAATTAATATATACGCTTCCTCACAAAATTCCCGTGAGGTTAAACGTCGTTTGGCCTCTCCTCGTACGATTATTTGACCATCTTTATTTCAAACTTCCATTATAATCATACACGGTCCAGCGTCTAAACTGCGTTCTTCTCCCGGAGTTAACAAAATCAGTCCATCCAAAAACAAACTTTGAATGACCGCTCACTTTCTTGTTGTAGTTTGTTCATTACGTCCTCTTTAAAAACTACTGACGCGACGACAGGGTGGAGGAAACCTCCTCTTCCCTGCACCACGCCAAGCTTAAATGCCAATTCAAGAAAGCCAAGACGTCAGGAGTGAGGCTGCACGGCGATTGGCGGAGAGCCAGATCACGTGGCAATGAAGGAGGGGGGTACATGCAGGCGGTGTAGACGTCAAGGCCTGACTTTACGAGGGACCCGCCTTCCACTTCCCCTCCGGGGAGGTGACGTGCGTACAGAGCGGATCGATAAGAGATTGTCTGAGATTGGCAGACACTGAGGAGGCCAGACCACTCCTGTAAACACAGCACGGGCACCACGACGGAGCATCATTTCACACACACACACACTCACTCACTCTCACACACTGTTGCAGATTGAGCGCTACTGTCTCCACGTGCATAGTCAGTCTCTCCAGCGTCCGCCTGCGGGAAGCTGCTCGATGCGACTTTATTAGGTCTGCAGCAGCTGGGTTAAGACTGTCCCTTCACCGTTTTCATCATCATCATCATCATCATCATTATCGTTATCATCATCACCATCATCATCATCATCACTATGAGACAGAAGAAAAAGAAAAACCTGGTTTTCTTGAGCTTAGTCTTTAACGAGCTCTAACAGGAAAATTCACAGTCTTATACAGTAATACGCGCAACACTTACACACTACAACACACACACACACACACACACACACACACACACACACACACACACACACGCACACACACACACACACACACGCGCGCGCGCGCCACACACACAAGTACCAACGCGCGCACACACACACACACACACACACACACACACACACACGCACACACACACACACACACATGCACACACTTGTACCAACACACACACACACACACACACACACACACACACACACACACACACACACACCGTACCTATAATTCCATGGTATGGGCTGTCGGAACAGTTTCCATTCTTGAACCATTTTTGGCAAGTGCTAAACCATTTCACAAATCATCCCAAACCAAGCTAATTGAACTGACAATAAGCTGAGCATGTGTTCTGTATGTTTTTTGTTTGTTTGTTTGTTTGCTTGCTTGCTTATTTGCTTAACAAAAATCATAAAACAAATAACGATAACCGAGCTGACGGTGCTGCTTTAACAGAAAGGCAACATCACATCAAACTGCAACACGCACCTTCCTCCCGCCCACCCCATACTCCCCCCTCTCCTCCCCCTCTCTCTCTCTCTCTCTCTCTCTCTCTCTCCTCTCCCTCTTTCCCTCTCGACGGCTTTACTCGCATGTCATCTGCAACCCCGGGAATTCCACTTATCGTCCACCTATGGTAACCCACAAGAATTAATCCTGCACGGAACTTTAGCACAATGCATTGTATTTGATCGTGTTGCATTACACTGCTTTGCATCGTTCTGTTCTGCATTAACTTGAGTCGTGCTGTATTCATTTTACTGAATTGTTGTGCACTGGATTTTGATGCGCTGTGCTGTGTTGTCTTGCATTATATGGCATTGTGCTGCACTGCGCTCTACTGCATTTCACTGTAATGGTTTACATCATATTCTGTTGCATTCCACTCCACTTCATTGCATCGCCTTACATCATACTATATTGTAAAATATTGCACTGAATTGCATAACGTTGTATTGCATTCTATTGTATCATATTGCATCACATTGCCCTGTCTTGCTTCATATTGTGTTATGTTGCAATGCATTGTATGGTATAGTATGGTATTGTACTGTTCGAGTGCTGTACTGTTCCAATACTGTACTTTTCTGACACTGCACTGCTCTTTGGTGTATTGTAAAGTACTGTGCTGTACTGTATACTGTAATGTATTGTTTTGTACTGTACTGAAATGCAATGTACTGCACTCTACTGCAGTGCGCTGTTATTGTACTGCATTGTATTGCACTATCTTGAACTGAAGTCAAGTTTAGTGCAGGGCAGTGCAGTGTAGTGATCTGTGCTGTTCTGTACTAACCTGTGTGGCACTGTGCTGTCTGGCTTCGTACTGCATTGTCTTGTATTGAATTCCATTGTGTTGTATTGAATTGTATTGCACTGTCTTGTCTTGTGTTGTCTTGTAATGCACTGCGCTGTACAGCATTGCACAGCATTGGATAGTACTGTACTGCTCCACATTGCTTTGTATAACTTCACTGTTTCAACAGATTCCTCTGTTATTACTTTGGGCTGCTCTCACACGGGAAAGTGCGTCAAAGCAGCACGGCGCCATCTGCGCGTACGACGCCTTTTTCCTTTTTCACTTGACGCTTAACTGTCGCAGTGGACGTTTCTACAGACACCCTATTCAAGACTCGAACCCTGGACCTTGGATTATCTCGCCTCCTATGGGAGTGTCCACATGGCGAAAAACTTGATCAGTTCTAATTATGTGGTGGTTTTTTTTATGCAGCCTTATCAAACTGTCCGTGCCATTCACGGACATATTTTTTTTTTTTTTTTTTCTGGATTCGTGGGTGCCATCGCTCTCCAGGGCGGGCTGATGTTCTTGTCGATTTCTTGAAGAGAATGCAGTTGTACTGGAGAACCTCTGACCTGATTCCATAAATAACATACCACAAACAAGCGCGTCATACGATCACGCCGCACATCGGACCGTATGAAGATCTTTTGACAACAGTTAAAAAAGAAAATGACGCTGGCATTGCCATGTAACAATATCCAATGACTTTGTTAAAACAACCATCCAAGGAGCTGATGAGGAAGGGAGATAGAAAGGAACGCAGAAAATTAAACCGATGGCCTGATATCCTTGCAGAATGGACAGGGACAACAGTTGCAGAGATCAAGGCCTGGGCCCACGACCGACAGAGCCCGTGTAACCTGTCTGGAGTATAGTTCTTCAGTGTGACGCCCCAATGACTCTTTAAGGAGTTGAGCCTATCAGCTTACAACCGGACCAAATCAAAAATACTGATCTTTAAGCTCTCATAAATCACATCTTCAAAGAAGGTCTTTATGGGGACTGCAGACCAGTGCTTGTGTCTACTGTTGTACATATTCTAACCCTCATCAAAAAGATGTTTAAAGCTAAATGACAAGCTACTGTTGTACATATTCTAACCCTCATCAAAAAGTTGTTTAAAGCTAAGTGGTTTATCACACCGGTTAGCATCTTCGAGCTCATGGAGCCACCTCACCGATACAAAGATAAGAGTATCAAAGGTGAGTGTGAACAGTATGTAGTCTACACAGCACTGTTCCCTCTTTACGGTTTCAGAAAACGGATGGTACAAATTCCTTGGAGTCTCCACGGATCTGAAAGAGTTAAGTTCTCAGTAAAATTCTGTTCTTTCTTCGCTCATCGGCTAGAAAATAGATGACTTTTTCCGCGAGTGCGACCGTTTTTAGTCCACCATTAAGATGACTACGTTCTGTCTAAGCATGTGTTTTATTTTCGTGTCCTACATTCCACCGGTGCACTGTGGCCTACTCTTTTTTGGAAGGTGGGACGGGTTTTAAAGTGTGTAAAAGACTTTGAATGCAAACGATCATGCGCGGGACCACGGTTGAAAGTCTTATTCAGTGGACTATGTTGGGACTGGAGTGTACTCAGATGTTGATTCCGAAGGAAACTCTCTTCCACCTTGGCTGGCTGGAGTGGGAATCGATCACGGACCATAAAATGTGAGTCTGATACATCGCCCGCTTGGCCCAACTACACCCCACTCTCGGTAAAATGAGAGAAGTATGTTGCCTTAAAGAAAACATTCAGAAAGTTAACATGTAAACAACACTTCTAGGTGCTTCTCCTTCTTTTTTTCTTCGTGCATTGAAACTTACACGCAATATCTATCAAAACTTGAAATTAATCAACAATCACAACATGCAACGCGTTCAGTACCCCGCGCAAACAACGAAAGTTACATGACTGAGGAGGGTGAAAATAGAGCAGGCAATGAAGTCTGAACGACGAAGAGGGGTGGAAATGGAGGACAGGGGGGTAGACAGAGCAAGAGAAAAAGGTGGGGATATGCATGCGTACCCTCAGACTTCTTACAGGTCTGTGTAAGGTGTGTGCTTGTGGGTGGGTGGGACGGGTGGGCGAGATTGGGCAAGATAAGTAAGATTAAGACTTCTCGCTTTAAACGCTTCCCACCCCCCACCCCCAATAAATATGCCATGACAAGGTGACAGCCAGCGGAGGGGGGTGGTTTATACCCTGGAGGAGCGTTTAGCAGGTTTCCACAGGTCAGCTGGCGCCAGGGGATTTACCTAGCAGCGACTCCTACCGCTGAGAGACAGGGAGGAGAGAGGTGGGGGAGGGGGAGAGGAATGAGGGGGGAAGGAGTTGGGAGTGAGAGGTGGGGTGGGAGAGTGAGAGGGGGGGGGGGGGGCAGTCTCCGGGGCGTTCGTTGCCACCGTGCCACTGGATCTCCTGGCGAAAACCGAGTCACATTTCATGCCGGAGGGGTCTCGTACGTACGTCTCTTGTGATCCAGACATGCTCCAAGCTGTGCTTGCTCTCTCTCTCTCTCTCTCTCTCTCTCTCTCTCTCTCTCACACACACACACACACACACACACACACACAATGTGCACGTGCGCACGTACATGTTGAAACTCAATTCTGACACTTACGCAATTACCTACCATACTCATTAAAACATTTTGTTTTCTCTTATTCTTTCCTAATTGTTCCTCTTATCTATTCCCACCCCATCCAACCCCACTCCTCCCCGCCTTCCTTTTTTTTTTTTTTTTTACCGCGCGCGCGCTTGCGTGTGTGTGTGTGTGTGTGTGTGTGTGTGTGTGTGTGTGTGTGTGTGTGTGTGTGTGTGTGTGTGTGCGTGCGCGCGTGCTTGTGTGTGTGTGTGTGTGTGTGTGTGTGTGTGTGTGTATGTGTGTGTGTGTGTGTGTGTCAGTGTGTGTGTGTGTGTGAGTTTGTTTGTGTGTGTGTGTGTACACGCGCACGCGTGTCTGTGTGCTTGTGTGTGTACGTGTGTGTGTGTGTGTGTGGTGTGTGTGTGTGTGTGTGTGTGTGTGTGTGTGTGGTGTGTGTGTGGTGTGTGTGTGTGTGTGTGTGTGTGTGTGTTGTGGCGTGTGTGTGTGCGTGTGTGTCCGTGTCTGTGTGTGACTCTGTGTCTGTGTGTATGCTTGTGTGCGAGCGTGTGCGTGTGTGCTTGTGGCTCTGCGTGTGTGCGCGCACGTGTGTGTGTGTGGCTCTGTGTGTGTGCGCGCACGCGTGCGTGCATGAGTGCATGGTGCGTGCGTGCGTGCGTGCGTGCGTGCGTGTGTGTGTGTGTGTGTGTGTGTGTGTGTGTGTGTGGATACAGATGTGCGTGTGTATGTTTGTATGCATGTGTGTGTGAGGGTGTGGGTGTATGTACGTGCATACAACCCAAAAGCATACGCACAGTGTAGAAGCGCTCACGCATAGAGTTCCATTCCAGGACTGGATAGACACGGTTAAAAAAAAAAAAAATTCTGGGACACTTTAAGATAAATATCAACACAATTACAGGGAAGTGCCCAGAAGTTGCCACAGAAACAACCCAACAAACAGAAGGGAAAAAAAACAGAAAGAAAGAAAAGACAAGTCCACGCAACGTCAGTGTTGCTTACCTCGCCATTCTTGATGGGTCGAACCAGACCCCGGTTGACAGCCATCCGGAACGCCGTTTCCACCGTCTGCACACAGCATGCCGATGCCTTGATGACATGACCTTCACTCATAGTTTCTTTTTTTTCTCTCTCTCTCTCTTTTTTCTTTTTTTGGCTTACCAGTTGTGCACATTTGCTTGCATGTTTACCACACACACACACACACACACACACACACACACACACCACACACCCTCGTTCTATTTTGTGTCGGACAAAAAAACACAGAGAGTAGTCGATTCCTTCACATGTTTATCAAGCCAACAAATCCAAACATATCATTCATTTCACAACATGATGGTAAGAGAAGAGTGGAGAAAGGAAGAGACGGAAAGAACAAAAAAAAAAAAAAAAGCGACGAGATGACGACAGCAGAGAAGCAAAGGAGAGAAGGGAAGAAAAGAGAAGAGAATGGGACAGACGAGAAGAGACGAGGGAAAAAAAAAATGGAAGAGATGGATAGAGAAGAGAATTGACGAGAAAAATACAGAGATGGGAAGAGAAGAGAGAAGAAAGGGAGAGATGGAAAGAGAAAAGAAGGGAAGAGAAGAGAAGAGAGGACAGGAGAAGGGAAGTGATGGGAAGACCAGACAAAAGAATGGAAGAGACGGGAAGAGAAGAGAACAGATGAGAAAAGAAGTAAGTAAGGAGATGGTAAGAGATGGGAACAGAACAGAACAGCACAGAAGAGAAGAGTGCAGACAGAAATAGAGAGAGAGCGCGGGACAGCGGAGAGAGAGAGAGAGAGAGAGAGAGAGAGAGAGAGAGAGAGAGAAGACAGACAGACAGACAGACAGACAGACAGAGAGACCGAGATGGGAGAGTGTATGGAGAAATAGGAGAGGGGGTGGTGTTGAGGGGGGGGGGGGGTGAAATTAAGAGACTGACACAATGGGAAAGAGGGCCGAAAACAGCTTGCCCACTTCGCCAGCATGCAAAGTCAAAATGAAACCAAAGACCTTCAAAGTCGGCTGAGAAACACCCCATCACTTCTCCTCCACCCCCACCCCCGCTTCTCCTCAGAACATGAATGCACTATATCTTTCCTTTCACACACACACACACACACACACACACACACACACACACACACACAAGCTCGTTCACACACACACACACACACACACACACACACACACACACACACACACACACACACACACACAAGCTCGTTCACACACACACACACACACACACACACACACACACACACAAACACACACACACACACACACACACACACACACACACACACACACAAGTGGCAGGTGGTCCTTTGTCAGGATTCCTGTCAGACCTCCTTCATACCGACACGTCTAGGCGGCATGTCAACACACACCTGTCAATTAAAAACCCCGAACCGTTCGTTTGTGACGACCCGTATATATTATTATGTATAGATCATTTTTGTCCTACCAACTTGGGGGCAGGAGAAACAAAGCACAGATAGGTATATCTTTAACATGTTCAGGCACGGGATCGACTCAAACTGGACTGATAGACAAACAAACAGAAAAACAGATAAGAGGACACACACACACACACACACACACACACACACACACACACACACACACACACACCTACGTACTTACTTACATACTTATCTACATGTATACATACATATACATATCACTTTGAAAAGAAACGACTTTCGACAGCCAGTTTGAACAAAAGTTACCAACAAAATAACGACAAAATAAAAGTGTCATCTTCGAAAGAAGAAGTAGATTAGAAGTAGTAGTTAGTAGTAGTAGTAGCAGTAGCAGTAGTAGTAGTAGTAGTAATAGTAGTATCATTATTATCATTATTACCATCATCATCATCATGTTTTGTTGTTGTTTTTTCACTATAATTACCATCATCATCATCATCATGTTAGTATCATTACCATCATTGTTACATAGTGCCTTATATTGTGCAAAGTAACGACGCAAGGCGCTTGCACACGTCATTCGCACCCGTGCACAGCAAATGAGACAGCGAGAGAGGAGGGGAAGGGGAGGGGGGTAGGTGGCGATAGAGCGGGGCAAAGAGAAGGAGTGGTGGTCGGGGGAGGGAGAGGCAGAGGATAGGGTACTGATTTAGGAAAGGGGGTGGCTATATGACTTTTAGCAACTTCGGCCCAGAAAATCCTCTCATAGGGGGAACCATGAAGAACAGCTAGAAGACTGCGGGACGTGAGAAATTCCTCGCTGCTCCCCTCACTGCACTGGTTCGTTCAGCGAAAATGAAATGCAAACTTCACACAGCCAATGTAAGATATAACAGGTCACTGGATTATAATTTTCAGCAGAAGAAATGAGAATATTTTCCGGGTCGAAGTTCCTGAAATATAACCATAATTTGACGGAACGGTGCATGAGAACGGATTCAATATGTACCTGCTCGCTAATTTTGAAGTAAACCCGTTCAGCGATTAATCATTAAGGCGCTATACATTTTACATCAAGGTCACTCACCCTATTCACATAGAAATGAGAAGGATAAAAAAATATATGTGATTAAACCCGAAATGTTAATGTTGAGAGTGCTTAAAATTGTGAGAAAGATGCCAAGAGCACAGAAATTGTACCCGAGACGTTCTTCAAAGTGAGCTTTCATTGCAATCAACGTCAGTAAAATGTGGTTCTTGTCAGTTATTATTATCATATCATCATCATCATCATCACTATCAACACCATCATACGATGGATAGTCGGTTGGGCTATAAAGGCCATGAGGCGTGAGGTAAACAGCCTATACCTTTCCTCAGGGGCCACCTGGGGTCAGATGGGTCACTTAGGGTGGACATGTCCCGCGCTCCGCACGCCATGCGTCAGTCAGGGGGAATAAGAACTGTATGGGAAAGAGGGCAATGGGGTGAGGGGGGGGGGGGGGGGAGGAGAGGGGGCGACGGGGGACCGGGAGGGTGGAGGGGAGAGGGGGAGGGGGGGGGGGGGGGGGGGGGGGTGGGGGGGGGGTGGACGTGTGTGTGCTCGGGGGGGTCCGGCGTCAGCTTTATCTCTGCAATACGTCAGTGCCTTCGCTGGGGACTTGATCACTGCGACAGCTTTACGTCCTGTCACAAGCCACCGCCATTGTTGATCCTTCTGTCTGTCTGTTCCTGCGGTACATCTCCTGCAGAACGGCAACGTTCGGGTGGTCCACGGGTCATAATGGCGCGCGCGCGCGCGCGCGTGTGTGTGTGTGTGTGTGTGTGTGTGTGTGTGTGTGTGTGTGTAGGAGGAGGAGGAAGATGGTGGTGCGAAGAAAGAGAGTTATATATAATAAACTGATAAACCTGGATTTTACCACCGACCCTAAATCTTTTCTCTCGCAGTTCGGGAAAAAAAAAAAAAAAAAAAAAAAAAAAAAAAAACCATACTAAAAAATAACGCGCTCGGAAAGATGTCTGGGACAAAGACCAATGCAGCAGACGACATGAATACTGAAAGACTGACTATTTCAGGTAGGCAACAGCTGTGTAGCCACAGGTAAGAAACGATAACCTTTTTGTCGGAGAGAAGCTGAAAGAATAATTTAGAAGCTTCTTTCAGTCGTCGGATTATTTTCCCTTCTTCCCCTGGTACAGCTTCTTTTCACGAATAGATTATCTGTTCTCACCTGTGGCTACGCAGCCACTGCCTTCCGGGGAAACCACTCGTCAAGATCAAAGGCGGGCACCACCAGAGACAAGCAAGGGATCTTACAGTCGTAAATGTATTCACATCGATCAGCAATTCTTCACGTTCACCATGGCCTTCCCACCCACCACCCCACCCTTTCTCCCTCTCCCGTTTCCTCCTCTTCTTCCTTATCATCCCTCCTCTTTCTTCGCTAAATTCGCGATTAGAAAATAAAAGATGTTTTGAGCGGATACAGAGTCTTAAAATGAGCGCTAAAGTGAAAGACAAGCAGACAAAGACGGATAAAGAGAAACAAAAAGACAGGCAGACAAATACGGATAAAGAGAAACTGAGCACCACGCACACAGAGAACCAAGTGAAAAACGCACAGTCGTTACAATTCATAGCCACTCTCTTACAGCAACCATGGCTGAAAAGCAGGGAGAAAGTTGATCGTGACGAACTTAGATGCCTGTAGATGAGAAAAACTGACTGACGACAAACTTCAAGAAAAAAATTAAAGAACAAGTAAGAACATCGCGTCTCTCTCTCTCTCTCTCTCTCTCTCTCTCTCTCTCTCTCTCTCTCATAAACAATAGCTATGTCCTTAATTCTCTTGCGCAGATTACACCTTTAACATTGGTAGAGTGCATTGGTAGAGTGCATAGCAGCCTACTCGTCGACAACAGGTCTGTCTGCTGCATATACATAACGAGTCCAAAACCAGTTTTAGAAAATAGATGGTTGTACCAAATCTTATTCAAATGTATATGTCATCAGGATTCATTTGGCGTTACAGGATTCATTTGGCGTTAATGACAATTACATCTGTGCTTTCCTAGGATTGTTTGGCGTATTTCACGGAGTAACCAGCCTTTAAAATCTATTGTTTGGTAACAACAGGTCACACTTTCAACATACCACTTTGACCAAAACTTGATTTCAACTTAACTTTTGATAATGTTTGTATGCTGGAAGAGGTCAGACCCTCGTGTACCCAAGTCCCACCTTGCTACTCGGGACTAGCTAAAGATAAGACCATCCGTACATGTTCCGCAAAAAACGATGATCCTATACTATCCAAGCACACCCTAGCACACGATAGTTTGAAAACAGGCCTTTTTTTTTTTTTTTCTATCCCAACCACTGCGCCACCTCAGAGGCAGTGCACTCACACCGTTCATTCCGACACCCCGTCCACAGCCACAGCCCGGTCGGCCCCGCCGCAGCCCCGGTACCGGCAATCCGCAGGGAGCAGTCAATGTCAAGTCGTCAAGAGGCAACCCACCGGAGGAAACACTGCACTGCTGCCGAGTCACTTTGGTGGTGTTCAGTGGCGCCTGTTCTGATCTAACATATGCAGGACACCACCTACTAAGCCCCCTACTGACGACAATAATTGCTTAGTCGCGGAGCCGGCGTGAGTGAGCTCTCCCTCCGGAGGGCACCATCACGTCCGTCCAACGACAGTCCCCATGGACTCGTCGATACCGGTGACCCCGACGGAACCAAACCAAAGCCACAGACGTGGAGAGGACATCGAAAATGAAGTCACCATGAGAGCAGGGCATGAAGGGCCACAGAATTTGAGACATTTTTGTATGCTGATCGATGAGAATGAGGATGATTACGATGATGCTACGGATTTCCATTTCGGTCTGAGACTACATGACAGGGCTGTACTCTACGCTTCCTTTCATAATACATCCCGGCGTCAACCAGGCCCGAGAGATACAGGCACCTGCAGTGTTGGTCATGAAATTTGAGCAACACTCACAGAAACGCATTCATTAAGTGGATGAAACTCGACTGTGTGGTCCCAGTCTTCCCAACTGAGTCCGCAGCAAACTCAACTCTGGATAGGAGCCGGTCGGGGCAGAAAAACCCACATGACTCTGATGGGATTCGAACCCACGACCTCCCAGCCGGGAGTCCGCGACGCCAACCACTTCGCCACGGCGGCTGGTCTGAAAACAGGCCTTACCACGAAGCGGATACTTCCAAGCCTGCATATTTTCTGAATAGAACTCGTTCCCCTCCCACTTTCTTTTGTGCCTAGTCAATATAACAGCCAATCTGTGGACACCTCTTTGTTACGCGAGTTGGCACGACAACTAGTCAATGGTCATGGAGAGAGTGACCGACTGCGGTTTTCTCGAGCCTAAATAATCGTCTCTTTTTATTCTTTTTCTTTTATTCAGGGACCAACGACAATTTATTGGTCATTCTATCACATTACTGAAAAAAAAAAATCTTGCCTACGAAGATGGGTTTTCTCTTTGTCGATTTTGCGTGCAAGCTGCACTAGGATGGGGGTGGACACTGAAGGGTTGGTCATTGCATTTTGTTCAGGCTTGTGCTCCGGAAAGTTTTGAGTGTCGTGAGTTGCTGCTTGCCAAATTTCTGTTTACAAGCCGTTGTAATGAATTCCTTTTCGTTCTTCGCTTTCTTGCTGGGAATCGTAGTCGGAGAAATTTTCATCTCTTTATATGATCGTAGCCCAGACACCTTTTGTCCCGATAAGTTCAAGAGTGTTTAAAATGCCAGAGCCCCGTTTGCGTTTTGGGTGTGAAGTCGGACTTCTGTGTCTACCGATGTATGATCGAATCACACCCGCGGCTTTATTTTCCTAATGATTTTGTGCTTTTATTTTAATATGATAGTATGTATATATAAAGCCATCGTCTCTTCTGTCTTAAACCATGATTTGTTTATTATGCATTCTATCCAACAAGATTTCCTGCAGAGATGACTAAAGCTGATGCACTGATCATGCGCGGCGACTCGGTGAACCAGTCTATCTGTTGTCCGAGTCAATTTGACAGAAGAAGTCTCACGAGACTTGCAATATACGGAACTATCCCAACGGCTGTTTCAAGCGATATATTCTCGTGTACGACAAATAATTATCGGTTAGCGAGAATAGTCAGTGGATAGTTTTCTATCGTAGTCATTTAGCTATCCACGTGTACGATCAGCCTCAGAAAAACATGCCTGGGGTTTTCTTTCAATAGTCCTCGTCAAGCATAAAGGCTCCGCCCCACGATCAGACCTTGCTCCCGAGCAGGCCCTTCGTGTCTACAGTTTGTCACTAACTGTAAATGCTGCCGTCCCAAAGACTCAAGGGTTTGCGCTCGGAAAACTTGTTCCTGACTCCATCTAAAACGGACTCGGATCTGAAAACAAAATGTCCTGCAAACTGGACGCTAATCTCAACACCAGCGGTTCTGGCTGTTGTCGCAGGCAGGTGTTTGTGGCATACTGACGGAACTTCACATTCGCTTGGAGAAGGACGGGGCAGAAGACAGACGCATTTTCTTCGTAAAGTT
Organism: Conus canariensis; assembly: GCA_033310375.1. Taxonomy (NCBI): domain Eukaryota; kingdom Metazoa; phylum Mollusca; class Gastropoda; order Neogastropoda; family Conidae; genus Conus; species Conus canariensis. The sequence continues at coordinate 41,620,842 of CM065724.1, forward strand.
CAACGGAAGCTCAACGTAGGGCCTGTTTTGTCTTCAGAGGTCAAACGGAGGCCCGACCAGCATGTTGAGTTAACGCGTGGGTCGAGCACCTGCAGAGTCTCGTCTATGAGACTCTCTCCATAAACATCTTCCGTTTCATGTATTCATGTATTCGTTCAGCCGTACATTCTTTGCACTGTGATGTCATGGTTTATAAAATAGTCCAGATCGCACGCAATGACGCCTTCGGAATAAGACTGAAACCGAAGCAGTGAAACTATCTAATAAACACCCTCCGAATAAAGACTCCCTTGCTTTAATAACTTTTTTTTTTTATGGAACATTTTTTTTTTCGTTGCATTACATCTACTCCCAGCAAAGAATCCTTCCCAATGCACAGCCAGTGTTTACGGTTTTCTGGCAGTCGTTTTTCACAGGTTCTAATGTGTACAATAGACCTGGAAGACATGAAGCTAAAAAAAGAACCCAAACAAACAAACAAAAGACCGTTGCGGTGATCCGGCCCGAAAGTGTGGACTCCTCTTGCCTCCCAGAAAGTGACATCTGTGTGTCCAAAGACTATAAGTAATCCCACTCACCATCCATCCCATTCCTTCTCACTCTGCAAGACTCTATCCTCAAAATTAAGATTACTCAAAGATAAATATTTTAGGCATTGCTTAGGCTCCCAATGTATATTATTCCTATTTCACTACGCTCCACTCAAAATATAATATAAAACAAAAAATGAGAGAAAAGAAACAAGAAAGAAAGAAAGAGACAAGAAAAAAGAAAGAAAAAGAAGAGAGAAAAAACAGAGAAAAAGAAAGACCATAGGATGATGACAACAAAAAATAGAACAACAAAATGGTATCATCATGATCGTATTCATCATTACATCTACAATGATAATAATAAAGTGGAAAGGAATAAAAATTAAACAAGGTAGGAGTGAAATCGTATAGACTTAATATATGCGTTGTTATCGGCAAAGATTATAAGAACAAGGTATAACAGACGGAAGGTATGAAAAACAACATGAAGCCGATTCAAAAGGTTATATATGAGAGAGAGAGAGAGAGAGAGAGAGAGAGAGAGAGAGAGAGAGAGAGAGAGAGACAGACAGACAGACAGACAGACAGACAGACAGACAGAGGGGGGGGGAAGAGAAAGACAGACAGACGATAGACAGACAGACAGACCAGACAGATGTGCATATAACGTCGTAGGATCATGGTCACGAAGACCGATATTTATTCCTTAAAGAGAAGTTTTTTTCCATGATTGATTTGAAGGACTGCACTGACGGACTTGCGGTGGTGGAGCATGGGAAGAAAACATAAAATGGAGAACAGTCCAAAACCCGCGAAGCTGCACTGAATAAATGGATGCCGGTGAGCATGATAAACATATAGTTTTGTCGCCATCTGAACGAACTCAGCAAATTTTTGGCGATGCCATGCTGGGACGGGTTTAGAATAGGGGGAAATTATAATTTCAATGCGTGCTAAATGTTTGTGTACTCGTAATATTTTCTTCTTTCTTTTTTCGCAGCTGAGAGAAGGAAAAAAAATGTCGGGTACAACCAGCCTAGTTAAACATCTATGCATAGAATAGAATTAATGCATTGAACAGAAATGATCTGGGTGGCGGTCTTTCAGAAACACCAGAAACATGACAGTAGTCTTGTTCTACACAGCAGCATCGTCAACTAAGCCGAAGCAAAGACAGTGTACAGTAGGAACGAAGACGAGAAGCCAGCGAGGATGCCAACAATCGATGGCGGTGCCAAGACACGCCCAGTCAGTCACAATGGGATGGGCGGAGACAGCGAAGATCACAAGAGAGAGGCGTGGATTGCCAGAGGAGGGGGAGGAGAGGAGCTGGACTGCCGAGGCTGTCATCACCTCACCTACAGAAAGCCAACCAACCAACCACCCCCTCTAGCACACCGATCGATAGCAGTGACGTCCCTTTCCTTTCTGTCTGGGTACTGAATGGCAAAGGCTTGTCCAAGGATGGAAGTAAATGCAATTACCATAACTGCAAATAACTGGTAACTTGCAGCCGTGATGAAGTGTTTGCACTTGGAAGATAAAGTACACCGAATAAATGAAATGGATGTACGGTGATTTCACTTTTTTTTTTTTTTTTCCCCACTACTATACAAGGAAATTTGTCGTTCATTCTTCTTTCGCACAGTCCGGTTAATTCAAACTTGTGTCGGGCATCGAGATACGACATCCGTGAACCAGTCAAAGCTGTCTGAAGTGTTGGTTGGAAAACATGCACATCTAGACCTTACAACGTAAACCAAGGCCGCATACTATTTCTCTCGTCATAAAATCATGTGCAAAGGGTGAAAATCAAACGAAATTACCATATCACTTCTCCAATATATATCGACAACGCTTTTATGATTTGTTGTTAATCCCGAGCGGCGCTCACGGCATCAAAGTTCACATCTAAACGTCCTTCATCTGTCGGATAACAGCCACAGTGTTTTAGCTCATCACCGAGTTTCCGTCATGCGTTCTGCGACATCTTGCTATGAGCAGACGCCTGATATCCATCAAGGACTCAAAACAACTAAAAGTATATTTCATGTTTTTATATGTGTGTGTGGGAAATGCTCCGGGAGCAATGTGTATTATGGCAACTGGAACAAAAACCAATGAAATAAAGAAAGAAGAAAAGGAGAAAAAAAAATGTAGAAAGACTCAAATATGGCGGGGGGGGGGGGGGGGGGGGGGGGGAGGGGGGGGGGGGAGGGGAATGGGAATGGAAAGGGGTGGATGCCGGAAGAAGGAAAACGGGAATGAGGTACAGATGGGGGCCAGGATGGTTGTTGTATCAATTACGTAAGGGCTTTATGTAAACACGTGTAAGGGCTTTATGTAAACACGTCAATCAGTGTGTAAGGGCTTTATGTAAACACGTCAACCAGTCCTCGACGTAGAAACGTCATTTGGGATTTAACATGAGGTGGTATGTACTAGACTAGCTAATTACACTTCACCGACTTCTGCTGCCGCACCTTTAGACCGGCTCCACGGCTATGAGGGTGAAATGCAAAATCTAAGGGTTTTTATATTTTCTGTTCATTATGTTGTGTTGACAACGCCCATCTTGCGCCGAATTTGACAAGATAAGTGATTGTTCGTTCTTCATTTTCGTTGTCCTGAGTGTTGTTCATCTTGCCTGAAGAAGACCTAAGAAGTCGAAACGCGTCGTGTTTTGTCTTGTGATTCGTTTGTCCATGTAGTTTGGCGGAGTTATTTTAACACTTTTTTTTTTTTTTTTAGATTTGTTTAGATTTCCGCCTGCAGTCGCCTCACTTTGCAACTAGCTAGTTACACTTCACGACTTCTGCTGCCGTACCTTTACACCGCCCCCATGGCCATGGGGGTGAAGTGCAAAATCTAAGGGATTCATATTTTCTATTTATTATATTGTGCTGACAACGTGTGATGTATGTATAACTTGTACTATTGTGACAACAGATTTCAATCTTTAAAAATGTGGGCTACTCTCTCCTAAGGAAAGCACATCGCTATTGTATGGAACTTACACGCGCCGTGTGTGTGTGTGTGTGTGTGTGTGTGTGTGTGTGTGTGTGTGTGTGTGTGTGTGTGTGTGTGTTCTGTTGGTATAATCATGTCTCCGTTTACGTACTAACATACACCGGTTTTTTTTTATTCCCCATCTTAAAATCTAAAATCAAATTCTGACAAATCCAACCCACTTGTTGCCATGGACTGTTTTACGCGCGTTGACGGCATGCTGAATTTGGGACCTCAATAGATCGCCTCATCCAAAAGACTAGCACTCAAGATCATTTAAAGCTCTTGTGACGGGTAGCAAGAGGGAGAAAAATAATCTTGTCGCATCTGTTGAATTAAGGGAACAGCAGTACCTTACAAACCGCCATTTGAATCGGTCAGTTGAACGCCAACAGCGGCAGAAACTAGAATCGTACGCAGCATAATGGACTTTGCACTATAATTGTTCTTCATGTCTCATACATCGTCCAGTTCAAACAGGAGACGGCTGATCAAATAACTGTCCGCTGAACTGACTACATGTTGGAGTAAAGCACATATTCTGTTCAGATGGAGACCGGTACTTGTGAGCTTTGATTTTCACCTTCAAGTACCTTGAATGTTGTTTCTGTGTGTTCTGACTCATAGTCTAATGAAATTTACCTGAGGGAAATTTTCGGCCAGCTACTGCTTGTCTTCATCAGCCCAGACTGACTGGTAGTTGTGATGGGTGTTGGTGTCCTCTGAGTTGTCATCTCTGGTGGTGTGATTGGTGTTCAGCACACACTTGTAAATGGGGGACAGGTCATAGCCACAGTCTCTGTTCAAGCTTGGTTTTCCCATTTACAAGTGTGTGCTGAACACCAATCACTCCACCAGAGATGACAACTCAGAGGACACCAACACCCACACCAGCTACCAGTCAGTCTGGGCTGATGAAGACAAGCAGTAGCTGGCCGAAAATTTCCCTCAGGTAAATTTCATTTGACTATGAGTCAGAACACACAGGAACATGAATAACCTGGAGTCGGAAAGTGTCTTTGCTCAAACCTTGAATGTTGTAGACTAGGTTTAGCGCTTGGGGTACCTTGAGTCCCACCTTAGGCGCTACAGGCTTCTTCACTTATCGTCTGCTAGTGAGGACGAACGTTCATTCATTATTTTTTCTCCATACCGGTATGATTAATTGTGCGTTGCAGTAATGATGACAATACGTTTAAGATTTTGTCTCCACTAACTGAGGTAATACTGTGCGAATCTACAAACTGTTTGTTTCAAAGTGAGATGACTGCAGGCGGAAATTTTTAAAGGAATTGTTAGTGAGTCCGCCAAAGAACAGGGCCAAACATAGTACGATCAGTTGAATCAACGCCCATCTTGCGTCGAATATGGAAAGTGATTGGTCGTTCTTCGTTTCATTGTCCTGAATGTTGTTTATCTT
>CM065724.1:41633303-41655803 GCA_033310375.1 Conus canariensis
TGTCTGTCTGTCTGTCTGTCTGTCTCTCTCTCTCTCTCTCTCTCTCTCTCTCTCTCTCTCTCGTACGAATACCTACATAAACACTCATGGCACAAAGGGCACACAAACATCAGACAGTAGGATCGGAGGTAGGATGGGAGGAGTGGAGGGAGGCGAGAACGTTGAGGGAGAGAGAGAGAGAGAGAGAGAGACAGACAGACAGACAGACAGACAGACAGACAGACAGACAGACAGACAGACAGACAGACAAGACAGGGAGCCTGCGCGCCTCCAAGACAAAATGTCCACTATTTCCCGAACACTCAGGGAGAGTCGTGAATCAAGCCCCTTTGCTAGTGGAACCTGATCCTTTCCACCATCTCCAGGCTACGTACCCCAACCCGCTGCCGTCCTTTCCCTAGCATCACCTATCCTCCACCATCAGACAAAATCTTGCGAAACCTCTGGAGAGGAGGGGGGGGGAGAATGGGGGAGGGAGATGAGGGGGTGGGGCGGGGGAGAACGTGCACGGCAGTTCATTATCCTTGCAGCTGGTGACAAGCCAGCGAAACGAAGTCGTGGGCTGGCGCGGGGCGACAGGGAGATCTATCGGGAGACCGACCCAAGGCGACAGCACACGAGGAGCACCGGGCGAACGGGGCGACCTCAAGCGCTTCAGACTAGGCCCAGCCTGGTCCACGAGGGGAATTTCTGAGAGTTTCCCAGGACAAATGAGGCCTGTCGGGACGCGGGGAATACCTGCTGCATCACCTGCCTGACACCTGTTGCCCCCCCCCCCTCCCCCCCCATATCTCCCCGATCCCCCATTCCCCCGGACATTGGAAGCTCTCTCTCTCTCTCTCTCTCTCTCTCTCTCTCACACACACACACACACACACACACCACACACACACACACACACACACACACACACACACACCAAACACAACATGGTGTGGTGGGATTCTTGTAATTAAGCATCTGACAAACAGAATCAGCCTACGTTGCCATTTTGTTTAATTTAACGACTTAAGGGGTTGCACTGAGTTGCAGGCACAGTCCCTAACGATGAAAGCTAGGGCAGTGTGGGATATCTTAAATGTTTCGCCCTTTACTTTGTCCTCTGAACATGCGGTGTTTTCACTGGCTTCCTCAAGTAGCGAGCTGGCGTTGGGCACTTGAGTATGCTTGCTCATGTTTACATGTGAGCGCACAGCCTGCATATAAGACGCAAAAGAAACACCACGACCCCGATAGTTATGCAAACATAAACGTGCACGAGCTGTACGAGCCTTAGCGCGTGCACTCGTGTGCCATGTTCATGTCCTGTGCCCCGAAGTATTAACTCCTTGTGTGCGTTTCCCTTCTTGTCGAGATCCATGGAACAGCGGTGCGAGGGAAACCCGGCAAGTGGTCCCACCAAAGATAGTACGCCCTACGGCATCTCCACCACCACCACCACCGCCATCACCCAATTCACCGTCAGAGCGAAAGGAGGCGATGCGGATGCTGCGACAAGACAGATCTACGACCCCTGGCCTGAGCTGGCACGGTTGGCCAGGGAGGTGGGAGGGAGCGTTAAAGGTAGGTCGGTACCTGGCACACGGAGCCGCCAAGATCGTGCTGGAGACGGAGTGATGGGCTGAATGGGAAACGACAACACGGGGACGAGTTTGGCGGTGCTGGGTCCGCGGCAAGCATCATGCCCCACCAGGCCCAGGAATCCCAGCGCTTTGGGCCCCAGGCCAACCGCCCCTCTTCTTCTTGTCACCTTCTCTTTCTGCTCACCTACGTTCACTGGGCCTGTGCACTCTCTCTCTCCACTTTCGGAGGGAGGAATGTGTGTGTGTGTGTGTGTGTGTGTGTGTGTGTGTGTGTGTGTGTGTGTGTGTGTGTGTGTGTGTTGCGCGCGCGCGTGCATGTGTATGTGTGGTGAAGGGGAGTGGGGTGGTGGAGGGGGTGGACGGGGGAGGCGAGGGGAACTGGAAGAAGTGGCCTTCCACTTTAATTAAACCAAACTCACATCAGCCTCTTCTGGTTAAACTGCACTGGCTTCCTATCTTGTTAACAAGAGAGAACAAACGAGCTTCTACCAGCTATAAATAATCTAATGCAACGCCAGATTCACCTCCACACAATCTGGCTGAGACACTTCAACTCTACCTACTGTCTCGTTCCCTTCAGTTCTTCAGCAGATAACTGCACTTTATCTTTTTCCCGATTCATGCAAAACAAAACAAAACAACCAGGGCCGCGAGCTTTCATCCTTTTCCTGAGAACTGACCCGTCACTTGGCGCGAAATTCCTCGTTGCGTTTCCGATGCGCCAAATTACATTCATAATACTTTTTGAAAGACCGGGAACTATTCGTATAGCTTCCCTTCCCAATCTCTGCAGGGCCTGACCCTGCGTTCGCTGGATTGGGCATTGCCTAACCCCTTCAGGTGGGGAAGAGGGGTATGGGGGGATGACCAGCGTTATGTCTGATAACAACACAGTATCCCCTCCTTCCTCAACCCCCCCCCCCCCTCTCTCTCTCTCTCTCTCTCTCTCTGTTGTTGTTATTGTTTTTTGTTTGTTTGTTTGTATGTTTTGTTTTGTTTTGTTGCTGGTGTGTTTTCTTTACATCAGGTCAACTGTTGGTTAATCCCCCTGTGCTACTGAATCTTCAGATCTATGATGCTGGCTACTAATGATAACATGAAGACATACTTCTCTTTTTTTAAAAAGTTATATCTTTGCCCATCAACAACAACATAAAGTTCTAACAAAAACAAAAACAAAACAAAAAAATTTATTTGTTTCAGAAAGCGTACCCTAACCAATGTCCTCTCCTGTGATACTGACTAAAACACGCGACCCTGTCTCCGTGTGCAGTCTTCCCTGCGTCTGAAGCGCGCGCGCGCGTGTGTGTGTGTGTGTGTGTGTGTGTGTGTGTGTGTGTGTGTGTGTGTGTGTGTGTGTGGACGGGGGGCGGGTCGGGGGAGAGGCAGAAGGATGGCTGGGGATGGATGTAGGCATTACAAATATGGACATTGGTGGTTTGATTTCAGATCAAGACTAAAGAGCTCTGGCTTGCAAAGGAGTCCTAGTTTACAAAGGAGTCCTGACTTACCTAGAAGCTCCACCTTACAAATCAGTTCTACCTTCAAAAGTTCTGGCTAACCAAATGAAAGATGTCCAGCTTACCAAGGGAGAACCAGCTTACATAGGAGTTCTGACTTGCCCAAAGAGTTCTAATGTGCCAGAACAGTTCTGCCATACTAAAAATTCTGGTTCACCAAAGGAGTTCGGGCTTATAAGATATATGCTCGGAAAACGATCAGAAAAAAAAAAAAATGAAAGAACTGGTATTTGTATTGATTACCGCTCAGCTCGGGAGATGGCGGTGGGTAGATAAGGTGGACAGGGGTTGGGGGAAGGATGGGGAGGAAGATTAGTAGAAAGAAACTCGTGGAGAGCGTGGCAGCAGAGAGTCCTCAGAAGAGAAGCCCCCTTCAAGCAAGTGTTTCGGCCCTTATCTCCTGACACTCTAGGGGGGTTGGGCCACACCCGGTTCATGACTCCGGATGTCCCTCTGCTGCCCCTTTTTTCCCATCTTGGGACGAGCCATGGCTGGGATTCGAACCCATGACCCTCTGGACATGCTCATTTTCCACTTAATGACTCGCGCTTTAACCACTGAGCCACAGGGACACCTGATATTTGTAGGGAAATTAAGCCTTATGAAGTTCACTTTTGTTCCTCCTTGACCAGATCCAGCTTGAACACCTCTCTGCCGCTTCTGCCATTGCTTTCAGGGCTCTGGTTTTTTCCTTCCCTGCAACTGAGAGCTGTTTCATGAGGCTGTATGCAGACGTTCCTACAAACCCCCTAGCTCCAATTTCTGCAGTGAGGACTTTGACCTGATAGCCTTCTCTCCTAAGGCTGTTTGCCAGATCAGCATACTTTTCAGTCTTGTAGATTTGAGCTGCCTCCATTCTGTTCTCATATGGCACCGTGAGCTCGATCATGATCAGCTGCTTGGTTGACTTAGAGTGGACTACTATGTCTGGTCTCATGCCACTCTTGCTGATGATCTCTGGGTGACTCTTCCATTCTGGGAGGTCTGCAGTGCACTCCCAGTCATCTGCCCCGTCCAGCAGACTCTGCCTGCATGTTTCGAGTGGCACTGTTGTTCTTGGCCATGATTTGCTGCCTCCTGCCGTGAAGAATGTTGCGGGTGCTTTTGGAGTCCTGATTTTCCCTTTTGTGGTGTTGGTACTAGCCCAGACTACTTGTACAATTTCTTTGAGCACTTGGTTGTGCCTCCATGTGTACCTTCCTTGAGCCAGGGCTACTTTACATGAGCTTAGGACATGCTCCACTGTTTGTTTTTCATGGCAGAGGGGGCATGCAGGATCGTCTGTTTTCCCCCACTTCACCAGGTTTGCATTTGAGGGCAGAAGGTCATATGCAGATCTGAGAATGAAGCTGATCCTGAGAGGGGCCATGTGCCAAATGTCATTCCAAGTGAGACTTCTTTGGAGTGCATTCTCCCACGTTGTCCATTGCCCTTGCTGGCTCTGCTGGACTGCTTTTTGGAGTCTTTTTTGGTCTTCTTCTTTTCTCATCTCCTGAATCATCATGTCTCTTTTGGCTTTTCCTTTGGCCTTTGACCACCATTCAGTTTTGGTCACCCCCAGTCCCTGTCTGTTGGTCTGTGTGTGTCCTGTTATTTCTCTGATCTTGAGACTTTCTTTTGCAGAATCCATCGCCTCTTGAACTTTCCATTTTCTGCCTGTCTTCAGCTGGGGCTTAATTGCTTCTACCACCTTGTCTCCTGAGTCCTCCAGCATGCTTTGAAGTCTGATCTTCCCTGCTTTGTATTCCTCCAGGATGGATTTCAGGGGTAGTTTCAGCTTTGCTTGGCGACAGTACAGCGCTATGTCAGTCAGACAGGGTGGGACACCAAGCCATTTCCTTGTGAACTTGTTGATTTTGGCTTCCATTGCCTCCACTATGCTGGTGCAGATGTCGTATATCATCAGAGGCCATAGCAGCTTTGGTATCAGCATGAACTGCAGACACCAGACCTTGTATTTGCCAGGGAGCCCACACTGGTCAATGGTCTCCAAGCCTTCCTCCGCCATCTGCTTGGTTTCTTTTGCTCTTTGTGTGTCTTTCAGCGTATCATCATACCATCTTCCAAGGCTCTTGACTGGTTCTTCTGTGACTGTTGGAATGGCCTGGTTGGCAACACTGAAGACCACAGATCCGGCCACTTTTCCTTTCCTCAGTGAGAGACTCCGTGATTTCTTTGGCTTGAACTTCATTCTGGATGAGGCAACTATGTCGTCCAGCCTCTCCAGCACATAACGTGTCTCGTCTTCTCTGGATGAAATCACTGTAGTGTCATCCATGAAGGCCTTGAGAGGAGGCATCTTGTATCCATCGCCAAGGTCTGTTTGTCTCGCGTTGTTTGTTGCTGCTTTCAAGATGAGTTCCATTGCCAGCACGAACAGTATTGGGGAAATTGCACAGCCCATTGCAATACCCACTTCCAAGTTGATCCAGTCTGTTGTGTACTCCTTGGTAGAGAACCGCATTGAGAAGCCATTGAAGTACTTCTTGAGCATGTCGCGGATGTTCTTTGGCACATGGTACATCTCAAGAGCCAACTGTATCATCTCATGGGGCACAGATCCATATGCGTTTGCCAGATCAAGCCACACTACGTCCAGGTCTCTCTTTTCTGTTTTTGCTTTTTGGATTGCGTCCCAGATCATTGTGGCGTGTTCTACACAGCCCGCCACGCCTGGGATGCCACCTTTCTGGACTGACACATCCAAGTACTTGTTTTCCATCAGGTACTTGGTCAGCCTTGCTGCCATGACAGAGAAGAAGATTTTCCCTTCGACGTTCAGTAGTGATATTGGCCTGAACTGGCTGATGTCACTTGAGTTTTGCTCTTTGGGGATGTACACACCATCTGCCGTCATCCACTGGCCGCTGATCTTCTGGTTTCTCCAAGCCGATCGCAGCAGCCTGTGGAGCCACTCCAGCACCTTGGGACATTTCTTGTAAAGCTGGTAAGGTATTCCGTTTGGCCCTGGTGATGATTTGGCTCTGGCTTTGTCGACCACCTTCTTGATTTCCGCCAACGTTGGAGGCTTGCCATTGAACTGTTCCTCAGGGTTGGTTGGCCACACCAGACCTTGAATGTCGAGTGGTGCTTTGCTCTGTGGGTCAGAGTATGTTTTCCTCAGATGCTGCTCAAGAACTCCTTTGTCCACACTTAGGGTCCCAGATTTTGGCTGCTCAAACAGTGTTCTGGCAAACTGGAAGGGGTCTCTGAAGAAGCGCTCTTGTGTCTTCTTCTTTTTGCTCTTCCTCTTCCTCGCAGATTCCGCTTTGCTGAGGGCACTGTGTTTTTCTTTCAGGTCTTTCCACAGTTTTTCCAAGCCTTGTTTTTCAGCTGGCAGTGCGGTCTTCATTTGCATCTTGAGGTTTTTCTTTTGGACCCTGATCTTGTCCATCTTTTCTTGGCGTCTGGATTTCTTTGGAGGTGTTTTCTCTTTGGGTAGTTTTGCTCCATAGGCGTCTCTACATGTGGCATACACAATGTCCCCATATGTGGCTAGTTTGTGTTCCAGGGTGCTTTTCCCTATCAGTGCATCGAGTCTTTGGACGATTTTTGCATCCAGTTTCTCCCAATCTTCAGTTTCGTTTGCTCGTGGCAGGTTGAGTTTCAGGCGCCTGGCATCGAGGGCCTGTGCAAATTCCTCATCCGAACCAACAGCGTGGATGTCCTTGGCACTGTGGTTTAAATCCTGGCCTTGGTCTTCCGACGTCTTATCTGCTGATGCAGTGCGCTGCTGCTCATTCAGATGAGTCTTCACACATCCCATCTTTGTTCTGTGGATCTTCATGCCACGGGTGGTAGCGAAACGCTTTCCACAGACACATGGATATTCCATTTGGTCCATGTTCATAGTCCGTTTGGGATTTGCAGTCATGATTGGTTGAGCACCGATGGATTATAAATTAATCATTTACAAACAGAAGAGTGACCAGGGTTTAAACAACCCCCGTAGCACATTCTGCCGGCTGTTGCGTGTCAAGCTGGTCGCTATGTACACTCACTCCAGTCTCCACCTCCTCCCCTCCCTCCCCAAACTTTTCCTCACCCATCATTAACTGTACCTTCACACACACACACACACACACACACACACACACACACACACACACACACACACACACAAAACACACACACGCACACACCATCCTCACCCCCACCTGTCTGTGACCATCTTGAGAACGATAAGGCTTCTCTCCTGTGCTGACACCGCCGCTAACACGACTCATCGCTCTTCATTCACGGTCCAGCCTTGCACCCCTCCCCACCCCCTCCATCTCCCTCGACGTATCAGTATCCGACCCCCACCCCCACCCCCGTCCCCTCTATCCCCCTCATGCCTTCTTTCTCTCTCCGCTCCCACCCCCCCCCCCCCCCCCCCTCTCTACCTGGCATGCGGCACAGGTGAGGCACTTGGTCCACAAGACAAGCTGCTCGCTTTCATTATTGCCGATGAGGTGAAAGAGTGGGCAGTTGGAAGTAAACACACACACACACACACACACACACACACACACACACACACATACACACACACACACACACACACACACACACACACACAATGTATACATTCACACATGAGAACGACGGGCAGATTCTACATATTGACATTCAAATCAAAGTTACATCAAAGAATTTTTGGATCATTTCATCCAGAAATAAATCACTGGATTCAATACAAGTTACCAATCAACAAAACCAACAGCAGTTGAGCCCAAACTCTCATACAATGTTCAAAGGGAGAAAGTGTGCTCAGAATATCAGTGAAAGAGAAATCATTTCACACAGCATACAAAGTGTCTATGTACAACAGTAACAACAGATACGAATCACAGCAGACCACACTGAAAAAGATGGCAAAAAACGCAAAGCACGACACATCAGAAAATACAGAACAAACACAGATCAGTGCTGTATGCACACTTACACATTCTCTGCGCCTGCCTTCCCCCTTACTCTCATCCTTCCAATGAAAGTCTACTGATGCAGTGTTGTGAACACTTAAAAATTTGCCTTTGTCTGAGATAATATCAAAATAAGAAACTGTTCATCTGATCAGCAATACATTAGACACCAGATCAATTAAAAATAATGTTTCATTCCATCTTTCTGATGAGGAAGACAATTACACTTTTTCACTATCAATAAAAGAGTTACGACAGAAAAAAATCAAAACATCTGCATCTGGAACTGAGTCTACAACTTCTTGCTACTTTCTAATAATAAATGAGGCATGATGATTTTGATATCATTTAAAATTATGAAATATGACTAAATTTAATTTTCTGACAGAACATTCCATATATACAAAACAATGATACATGCTGCACAAATTTAGGTTTACATACAGGCAACTCATGTCACTTCTTCTCCAGAAAAAAATGAGATGTCAAGGCTTGTTAAAACTGATCTATACCTTGAAGACACACACACAAAAAAAGAACAAAACATGAGAAGATGATTTAGTATAAGCGTAATTATTCTACGTGAAAAAAAACAAACTAAACTATGCTTCAAAACACCGAAAATGAAAAAGAGAAGAATGGGATGGTGGGAGTGGGGGATGGGAGGAGATAGTTCAAGCTGGTTCAGTGTAACACAATCAATCCTTGTTACAATTACATTTCTGAGCTGTACTTTCGAAACCAATTCAAGCTGGTTCAGTATAAAACAAAACAATCCATGTTACAATTACGATTCTGAACTGTATCTTCAAAACACTTAAAGTGAAGAAAACAGAAGACGACTGAGACTGGTTCCTACCTATTTCTCCTCTCAAAAAGCAAAGCTGTGGCAGCAGCTATAAAGGTCGGGAGAAAGCATGCGCTGACGAAAGAGAAGCAGCCCAAGAGGCGCCTGTTGAAGGAAACAGAACACAGAAATAACAGAAGAACGCCCAGGCCAAGTGAACTGATATAATGTACAGGAAGGTAAGGTGAGGACTGCACAGCAAAAACAAGGAGTATATGTGTACAATGCACCGGTACAGCGTGGTCATCATTTCCCACACATTCACACACTGAATCAACAGCTATCTGGGTCTGTGCCAGTTCTGCTTGAGACATGTAATATGAAACACATGATCATCAACAGGCAACTTCAAAATCAACACTCACTGATTACTCTACACACAACGATGGTTTTAACTCAACCATTAGTCACTATATCAGCTGATTGTACACACATACTACGGTCAGTTTCAAATACAAATTGCTTCACTTTGTTAGTAGTAACATTTAATGCTTTTTAAACATAGAAAAATATGAGAAGAAAAAAAAATAATACAGCTGATTTTCACATTTCACTTTTCACTTACTTTGACCTAGAAAAAAAATGACACTGGGGGGAAAAACCCCTGCTGTGTCCTACTAATTCATCATAAACTTACAAATGAATGGTGAGTAAAAGTTATAACAGTAATAATCAAAGACTCAGTATCTGACTACCACCACCACCCAAACTTCTTCCCTTCCCCTATCTCCCTCCAATGTCCTCCCCTCTGTAATAAGAACAACATTCCATTTCCAACAGTAACTCATTTGCTGATTAACCTACATCTTTTAGCAGTATCATCCTGCCATTTCACTATGTCCAATCATCAATGCATCCTCATTATTACATATGCACCTGCCTGTATTTCATTCCAAAATTTGGCTACCTTTATTCTTTTTTTTTTCTTTTTGTCAGCTACATGGTTTTCCAAGACTACAACAATACTGATCATGTGATAAATCTGATATAAAACCAAGAACAATCTCATAACCATTCAAAACTTGGTCGTTTTCCTATACCCCAAATATAATGTTTCTTCTGAACTTCATAAGGAAGGACTACAAAACAAAACAGCATCAATATATAAAAGATCTCATGCAGTGATGCAAATATTTTACAACATAACAAATCACACCTGAATGACACACACACACACAAAAATCTCACACCATATGAATGAATATTACGTACAAAAGTTGAAAGCCTGCCCTGAACCAACGAGTACCAACACGTCAGTCAAGTGAATTAGGAAGAGAAACAAAAAGCTTGCAAACAACAGCAAACAAGAAGACTTCCACTGCCCCCTTATCTGTCCAATTCACGCACTGCAAAGTTGAAATATGAACTGAAAATGGTAAAAACCGTAGTACTTTTTGTTTTTTTCTTTTCATTGTTTTTTTTTTCATTAACAACAACCCAAATTATCATTTTATTCAAAATTAATTGACTCTAAAGCAGTAAGTTGGTGGTTGGAAGGAGGATGAGGAAACGTGGCAGTCTTGTGGCAAACACCAACATGAAAGAAACAGCAGGCTGGATGGCACTCAATGTTCTATGTTGGCAAACCTGTCTTTGTGTTCGATTAATAGAGAGGCAGCACAGGCAGGTACGCCACACCTAAATGTGTCGTAGAAGGTGTAAAACCCAATCAACCTTCTGCAAGGAAAAAGAAAAAAAGATGTAAGTATGGGTCAGTGGCTTTCCCAAGCTAGGTCACAGGCATGGACAGGAAAGACAAATCATCACGTAGGTTTTGCATACAATACAAGTGAGTGAACAGCGCAACGAACACAATCTGGCTAAAAAAAAAAATCAAACTACAATTTCATCTCTCCATCTCTCCCTTCCTCCTCCTCATTCTCTTTCTCTCTTGGTCTCTGTGAGTATGTGTGTCCAGATGTGGTGTGTGTGGTGTGTGTGCATATGTGTGTGTGTGTGTGTGTGTGTGTGTGTGTGTGTGTGTGTGTGTGTGTGTGTGTGTGTGTGTTGAGACAGAGAGAGAGAGATAGAGACAGACAGACTGACAAAGAGAGAGACAAAGTGAGAGACAGAGACAGAGAGAGAAAGAGACAGTGTATGTGTGTGTGTGTATGCGTACATGTGCGTGCGTGCGTGCATGCGTGTGTGTGTGCATGCGTGCATGCATGTGTGTGTGTGTGTGTGTGTTGTGAATGTGCATGTCTCCATACAACACAACAAAACAGATGAAGGATGAAACTTGACCTAACTGAAAAAAAAGCCTGATGCACATTTTAGAAGTGAGGCTACCTCACTTCCTCCTTTTTTCATATTAACTGCTAATGAAGTGTGAATATGACCTAGGTGGATGCAAAGCCCTGATTATATTACAGGGTACAATTGCCACACTTACAGATAATTACAACTGTCTAGAATCCAAAACATATTTTCATGGGACACTGAAAAAGATACCAGTAATAACAACACCCTGATAAGAGAACACTGTCTGAAAGTGGTATCAAATAATAAGTTTGAATTATGAAAATCTCCCTCAAAATTTCCCCTACTCCTCTCTAACTCTCAACAACACACACACACACACACACACACACACACACACACACACACACACACGCTCGCACCACACACATTGCCCCCAACTTATTTCATTAAACATCTGAACGACTACCCCACACACACTGCACAAAACATCTCATTTCACGTTCGAACAGACACGCACAACCGAATGAATGGGCAAAAATGAAATTGTTTTCTTTTCTCTCTTTTTTTTTTTTTTTTTTTTGCATCAGAGTGCGAGGTACAACTAAGCCTGTTCAGAGGTATGTGAAGGAGGTGGTCTGCCAGATCCTGCCAACGTATGCAGTAGCAGGGAGGCAGAAGGAAGGGAACAAAAGCGATCATCGATCGAGGAGTCACACCGACTCTAGTGTGAATGGTTTCACAAGCTTAGGGCACATCAAGGTAACAGACCGGAGAGGGAGGGGTAAGGGAGGGAAGGAGGAGGCGTTCAGGGTTGGCGCTGGACTGTCAATGATATAAATCAAATTAAAGTTTCTGCTAGACCAAAAAAAAACACACAAAAAAAAACAACCGAAGAAAGAAAAGAAAGAAAGAAATGGATTCAGGAAAAAAAAAAAAAAAGGAGAAGAAAAACAGAGTGAGCGAGGCTGAAGGTGTGGGGGAGAAAGAGAAAGAGCAAGAGCAGTGCCTACGTGTGGCCAGGGATCTCATGTGTGTAAAAGACAGAGGGTAAAGCATCAAAAAGATGTTACTGATGTTTAGTGTCTGAACTGCTGTAACTGTTACTGATGAGAACAACATGTTTCCTCATCCATCTCAACTGACAAATGATTGTCAACATTTAATAATTTGGCTTTTATTCCCACCTTCCATCCATCCCTTCCTATTTATTCACTTTATTTTGATATGACGCATAAACTGGGGAAGGGTGGAGGAGGAGGGTGGAAGGGAAGTGGCAAGGAGGAGATAAATGGATGGGAGGGGGAGGGGGTAAAGTACTGTGGACAAAAGCATCAAAAAGAATAAAAGAGCAGTCGAAACATTTTGACTGAAAAAAAAGAAAAAGACACTTTTTTTTTTCCTTTTTGTACTCCCAGTTCTTATAGAACAGGGAGTACTTTAGAATGGGAATGAAGAAATGCTGTCTGTGTGTCTGTGTGTCCGTCTGTCTGTCTGTCTGTGTGTCCGTGGTCAAAATGTGTTCCACTCGCTCCAGACAAAACTACTGGGCCAATCTTTCTGAAAATTTGTAAGTATGTTCATTATGGGCCACGGATGATGCCCGGTGTTTTAGTTTACCGCTATAGCTTACTAATGACTGTAATGGCCTGTAACGGTTTTTCTTCTTTATGGAATATCTCAGAAAGTACTTGGCCGATCTTTGTAAAAATGAGCAGGTACGTTCATTATGGGTCACGGATGATACCCGATGTTTTAGTTTACCTCATTATAGCCATTACTAACGGCTGTAACGGCCTGTAACTGTTTTTCTTCTTTATGGAACATCTCAGAAAGTACTTGACCGACTTTTATGAAAATTAGCAGGTATGTTCATTATGGGTCACGGATGATGCCTGATGTTTTAGTTTGCCCCGTTATAGCCATTACTAACAGTTGTAACGGCCTGTAATGGTTTTTCTTCTTTATGGAATATCTCAGAAAGTACTTGCCAATTTATAAGCGGTTTGGATGATCTTGTGACAAATCGGAGCCTCTGTCCATATGTATGTGATGTAATGCTGAAAATGGATTAAACAACCGTTAAAAACCGTTATTCTGCCGTTATTTCTTATATATACGTGGATTTTAATTAAATTTGGTATATAGAAAGGTTATCACACACAAATGGCACTTCTATATAGTGTTTCAAAATTTGACCGTTGAAAACTGTTATTCTTGACATATTGTCCGATTTGGATGAAATTTGATATGTACACAGGCTTTAGCCCAGTGAGGACTAAAACACCAGTTTCAAAAGTGTATATCGGTTATATAACCATTAAACCGTTATTTTGCCGTTATTTTTTTCATATTGGTGGGTTTTAATGAAATTTTGTATATAGAAAGGTTATCACACACAAATGGCACTTCCATGTAGTGTTTCAAAATCTGACCGTTAAAAACCGTTATTCTTGACATATTGTCCGATTTGGATGAAATTTGGTATGTACACAGGCTTTAGCCCAGTGAGGACTAAAATACCAGTTTCAAAAGTGTACATCTGTTAAATAACCGTTAAAACCGTTATTTGCCTTTATTTCTTATCTCACAAAGCACTTGGCCGATTTATAAGCGGTTTGGAAAACTGGGAGTACGTTTATATGCTTCGCATCTTGTTACTTATTATGTACTTCATAGAATCTTGACTTTGACAATACATGACATGCATCTTTAAAACCCGCTTAACATTCTAGCATGAGAAAGTTTACATCAGCCTTATTGCATACATTAGAAAAAGGGAGAGAACTTTCTCAAGTTTTTAAACAAGTGGGAAGCAGAGGGGGCATGTGGGAGAAGGGGGTGGGTGGGGGTAAAAATGGCAATAGAGTACTACTGGCGCTAAAGTGTAAAACATCAACCCTTCACCAGCAGCATATGGGAAGCATCAAAGTCTGCCTTGAGAACAGAACCATTAGTATTACCTGTCCCTAGCCGACTGGCTGGACAGAAAAGTGGATGGATCTGTTGGTTCATCCTCCGTATCAAAGGGAGATATAATATAAGTTGTCCTTTGGTGCTGTTTTCAGCACAAAGGAGGGAAGAAAAAAAAAATCACCTGCCTGATCGGTGCTGTTTTCAGAACAAAGGAGGGAAGAAAAAAAAATCACCTGCCTGATCGGTGCTGTTTTCAGCACAAAGGAGGGAAGAAAAAAAAAATCACCTGCCTGATCGGTGCTGTTTTCAGAACAAAGGAGGGAAGAAGAAAAAAAAAACGATCACCTGCCTGAGCACCCAGTGTAGGGCCAGGATAAGGAGATAAGGAGAAAGTACTAAAAGGAAATATGTTCTGAAATTGAAAAAAAAAAGTGTGTGTGTGTGTGTGTTTGTGTGTGTGTGTTGTGTGTGTGTGTGTGTGCATGTGTGTGTGTATGTGTGTGTATGTATGTGTGTGTGTGTGTGTGTGTGTGTGTTTACGCACTAAGTGAACAATTGCCTAATGTGTATCAGGCAAGTAATTTTGGAACAAATCAGCTGGAGAGAGAAAACAAGTGCAATACAGACACAGTTCGTCCATGGTCACAAAACTGACTCGCTAAAGACTGTGACTAAAAATGAAAAAAAAAAAAAAAAAAGGGAGGGTAGGTGAAGGGAGGATGAAGAAAAGAATGTGTAAGCGTAACCATGAACACCTTCATGAAGGGGAATAAAGAAGAGGACATTCATGTGCAAAACACAAAAACCACGACTAGCAGCCTCTGGGAACAGAGGAATTCAGTCGTATGAACAGAACTGTTTGTTAATGTTATGCCTATCTGGAGTCCACTTTCATGTCCTGGATGATGCTCCTCAGTACAACCTAGTCAGGGTGTGCTAATTCACCACCACAACTACATTATGCTGATCTAAAAATAAACATAATTCATATATATATCTATCAGCTACATATAACATTATTAATATACAGCATCATTTATAAATATGTCTATCAGCCACATATGATATAATCAATAACATAATTAATATGTAGCATCATTTATAAATATGTCTATCAGCCACATATGATGTAATCAATATGAATAACATTTATGTACCGTGCATCACAGATATCTAAACAATTCATGCTAAATTAATCTGAATTCATCGTGAAACATGATTAACGCATCCTTGTAATTTCATTTGCAAACCATGAATGATATAATTCAGTCACACTGAAAGCTTCCAATCATTAATTATTTGAAAATGGTTTAGTTGCTGCCCATCAGTCTTGCAATATTTTACATTATATTGACTTAACATTAAAACTTAGATAAAGGACTGAATAATGCTAATGAGAAAATTGTTAACATCCCTTCATGGAATGTATATAAAAATATGTATGCAAATTCAAGCAAGCCTGCATATACACACACACATGCACGCATGCACACACACCACACACACACACACACACACACACACACACACACACACACACACCACACACGCACACACACACATGCTTGTATACCTTACATTGTTGGATACTTGTTCTGAGAAGGCTTTTCACCATGATTGAGGGGAACATATTAAACAGACCTATCTGGTCAATGTTTTGGTCAGATAACACTTGCTACCTTGTTTAATCAGTAACTGAACAACCACTAGATATTTTCAAGGCAACATGATAACCCTGCTCAGGGAAAGTGAGTCGACACATTTATGAAGCGAAGTATGCATTTGCATCTGCACAAGTTCTCTAACAGTACTGTAGGGAACATTTGGGGACCAGTATTTCTGCATAGATGGCTTCTAAAAAAAAATTGAAACTATTTACAGGGAAGTTTACTACAGTTTTGGGCCTATGGGAAGGCTCTTCATAAAATTTTTAATTCCCCAAACTCCCGTTGAAGTATTCAAAATTTTCCCGATAAAGTGTTAACCACTATCTCTTTACACGCACACACACACACACACACACACACACACACACACACACACACACCACACACACAGGAGGAAGGGAAGGAGCTGGCAATACTTGACCATTCATTTTCATCAATTTTTGTACCCTTAATGACAATATGGTATGATAATTCTCTTTATAACTGCAGCAGTTCATGAAAATAACTCACTTTCTAAATGAAAATGAACAAAAATCAGAAAATTAGAAGCCTGCACACACACACACACACACACACACACACACACACACACACACACACACACACATGCACATGGAACAAGAGTGAGAGAGAGAGAGAGAAAGAGAAGAGAGAGTGAGAGACAAAGAGAGACAGTGAGAGATTCTTATATTGTTAATCTTGTTAACGCAGGGTGACAAAAACAAGACAAATGTATCAATCAAGTATACGGAAAAAAAAAACTATGGGTTTTTTACAGACTGCAGACTGGAAGATGCACTCACAGTATGAAAACTATGCTTTTTGTAAACAAAATACACATTCACCAAATTCAGTTACCTAAAAGGGTAAAGTGATACAACAGTCAGCCTACGTAATAGTTGTTCGCTTTTTTTTCCTTTTTTTTCAAAAAGAACATTAGCAATACTAGCTGCAAAAGAGTAAGGAAAGTCAGAATATCACCTTACAAAGTGACTGGGTGTAAGGGCTCATAAAAGCAGTTAGAAAATAAGAAAAGCAGAAGATGAGCTTTCTTATATATATATATATACATATATACAAGAAAGGCACTGCTTTATAATTCTTCCAAAGATCAAATCAACAGTCCACCGCCATCTTCACAAAAGCAGTCTGGCCTCTTTCAAACAATTCTTTTCTCCTGAAAAAAAAAAAATCCTTCAGCACAATCTCTGTGACAAGACGTAATCCATGCATGTGTAATAATCAACAACAGCAACAACGAAAACCACTACATACAATATTTCAATCTGCATTTAAAGTCTGACGCAGAATCTGAAAACAAACTTTAAAAAATCATGACAACACATGTGAACATTTGAATTAAGAGCTGTATGAACAACAAAAGCAACACAAGATGAAATTAACAACAACAAAACACACAAAAACCATAGATCCCTATACCTATTTCAGACTTTGAAAATTCAAGTAAAGAGGAAAATGCACAAGCATATCAACACATGTATTGTGTAATCAATATAGTTCAAAAAGCTGACTAAAAATGAGAATATTGATGTAAAGTGGTGCATATATTCAGACTACATTTAACATAAGGCCTGTAAGTCAAAAATGCAATGACATACAAAATTATAATATGCCAACATTAAGTTTCAAAATCAAGTCAAGTAGCCTACTGCAACTAACAGATCAATCAGTTAATACAAAATGTTCACATATTTGACAGGAAACTCATATTAACAGTTTCATTATTTCTGCTCTCACCAAGCCGAGAACGGCCTGAAATACCTAAATCCCAACTGCATTGAATTCAACTAAGCATCATTGCCTAAGGCTTCACACTGAGCAGAAATGAGGTATACCTCATGAAAGGGTGGGAACATGTACAAAAATATTAATGTATAATCAAAGGAGTTAACAAGTACTTACATCAGGGGGATCTCATTCCATAATCTGGATTTAGTCAAATGTTATCTGACATTTCCAAAAAAAAGGTTATAGCAAATGGTTCAGCTTGACTCCATGGCTCAGAGCGATGAAATAAAGAGCACTTCTTTAACTTCCTTTCTGTATCAGGAAGTACTCATTCAACAGCCAATCAGCAAGACTTTTGCAGATCTTGTTTGTCAAAAGTGAAATGCCGCTTGGTAAGATTGGTGCAATTTGAAACTTCAAAACATCAATTCCCCCCTTCCTCCCCTTCAGTATTACCCAATTCTTCGAGCAGAAGATTCCACTGAAATTGTATCTGAGAGAGCTGTGAACATCCCCAAACCTTAAAGTGGGAGTGTGAAAATTAACATATCACTTGATATAAACACACAACAACCTATCACTTATCCTGTATTATATCATGTCATATCATATTACAATACATCATATCATATTGTACTGTTTCATATTATATTACATAATCTAAAATCGTATTAAATACTAGAATACAAACCAATATCATTAAACATACCTCCACACACAGAAAAGTGTGATGAACAATGTTCCATTGATGGTAAGGAAGACACTTGACCGCAAGGTCTCGGGCACAAACTTCTTGGCATAGTATTTCCATCCTTTTCTTCTAAGTAAGGCAGTCACCTATAAACACAACAACATATGACACATAATATATATCCAGATTCAAAAGAAAAGGCATTTTGTGAAGCATGATACAGAAAGACCACAGAAGAAGACAGCATACAGGCATGTTTGACCCATGAAGGATACAGAGAAACCAAAACAGACAGGAATAGGTCACCAAAAATTACAACTAGCCACATGTATCATAGTGACTATATCTAGCCACCTCCTACTCCCCATCTCCACACACAGTCAAATGCACAAACGCACACATGCACAAACACCCATCCAAAAACAACTTTTTAAAAGAATAATAAACACGATCTTTAAAAAAAGTTTCTTTTTTCCCCCTTAAATGTGCACACACACACACACACAAACCACACAAAACACACAACACAACACACACACACACCACCACACACACACACACACACACACACACACACACACACACACACACACACACCACACACACACACACACACACACACACACACAGTGACATACACTACAATTACCCAAGTTGTATTATTTGGGTAGACACATGACACACAGCATTTAGCAATGCATAACAAAATTGGTGTGCAAGCATTTGGAAGAATTGAAAGGCAGCAGTAACAGAGAGGGACAGGTGATACTGATATGGGTAGGGGATGAGGCAGAAGGGAGTAAGGGGGCAAGGACAGGGAGATTGCCTTTTATCACCCTGATATTCATTTCAACTTCAAAGTTCCTATGCAGATCTATAATACAACCATTTGTGTTCACATCGTTAACTCTCTGTTCACCTGCCACACCAATACAAAAAAACAAAAAGAAAAAAACTACACATCCAGCAACAAAATTACATTCACACACACACACACACACACACCACACCACACACCAAACCCCACACACACATATGCTTGCGCACACACCACACACACACACACACACACACACACACACACACACACACACAGAGTTGTCCTCTCCTTTTTTCCTTATTTGTTTGTTGCTGTTTCAGAATCTTCAAGACAAAGGAACAGGCACATTTAATCTTAAACATGGTATGTGACGTGCAACATGATACATAGTCTGATCTGACTTTGATCTTAAAGTAAATCTCATACAAGCTGTCCGCTGTTCCATGATGGTTTCTTTCATCATTTCCTCTGAGTGTGGACAATAGCAATACTTAGTTTGAACTGAAAGTAATTCTTGCTCACCCACACCACTGTTCAATGACTGCCTGTCTTATCATTTCTCCTGAGTGAGCTTCAATGACAGTGACCTACATCTTGACCTGAAGACAGTATAGCAAACCACACCCCTTTTCCATGACTGTGCTTTCATCATTTCTCCTGAGTGAGCCTTGATGACATTGACATACAGCTTGACCTGAAGTCAGTATAGCAAACCACACCACTGTTCCATGACTACTTCTTTTACTATTTCTTTTAAGTGCACATGTGATTAAATACATAGTTTGATGTGAAAGTCAGTCTTGTTCAGCCACAACACTGTTCCACAACTGCCTCTCTTATTATTTCTTTTAAGTGTGCATGTGATTAAATACATAGTTTGATAGTCTTGCCCAGCTGCACCACTGTTCCACAACTGCTTCTTTTCTTATTTCTTTTAAGTGTGCATGTGAATAAATACAAAGTTTGATGTGAAAGTCCCTCTTGCCCAGCCACACCACTGTTTTATGACTCTTCTTTTTTTGTACTCCCAGTTCTTATAGAACAGGGAATGAATGGGAAACGAAGAAATGCTGTCTGTGTGTCTGTCTGTGTGTCCGTGGTCAAAATGTGTTCCACTCGCTCCAGACAAAACTACTGGGCCAATCTTTCTGAAAATTTGTAGGTATGTTCATTATGGGCCACGGATGATGCCCGATGTTTTAGTTTACCGCTATAGCCGTTACTAACGGCTGTAACAGCCTGTAACGGTTTTTCTTCTTTATGGAATATCTCAGAAAGTACTTGGCCAATTTATAAGCGGTTTGGATGATCTTGTGACAAATCGGAGCCTCTGTCCATATGTAAGTGATGTAATGCTGAAAATGGATTAAACAACCGTTAAAAACCGTTATTCTGCCGTTATTTCTTATATATAGGTGGATTTTAATGAAATTTGGTATATAGAAAGGTTATCACACACAAATGGCACTTCTATATAGTGTTTCAAAATTTGACCGTTAAAAACCGTTATTCTTGACATATTGTCCGATTTGGATGAAATTTGATATGTACACAGGCTTTAGCCCAGTGAGGACTAAAATACCGGTTTCAAAAGTGTATATCGGTTTATAACCGCTAAACCGTTATTTTGCCATTATTTTTTATATATTGGTGGGTTTTAATGAAATTTTGTACATAGAAAGGTTATCACACACAAATGGCACTTCCATGTAGTGTTTCAAAATCTGACCATTAAAAACCGTTATTCTTGACATATCGTCCGATTTGGATGAAATTTGGTACGTACACAGGCTTTAGCCCAGTGAGGACTAAAATACCAGTTTCAAAAGTGTACATCAGTTAAATAACCATTAAAACCGTTATTTTGCCTTTATTTCTTATCTCACAAAGCACTTGGCCGATTTATAAGCGGTTTGGAAAACTGGGAGTACTTTATATGCTTCGCATCTTGTTTATTCTTTCTTTTAAGCATGCATGAGAGTACATAATCTGATCTGAAATTCAGTCTTGCCTAACTGTACCACTGTTCCATGATTGCTTCTTTTATTACATATTCTGAATGAACATGACAGTGACATATAGTTTTATCTGAAAGTTAATCTCTCAACTACATAATTACTTCATGATTGCTTCTTTTATCATTTCTTCTGAGAGTGGAATATTTTCCCTGTTTCGTCTGCTGTTCACAAACTACTGAGCATCCAAACTTCATGTTCTGATGAGGGATTTTTTTGTTGTTCTTGTTTTTCTTCTTGATCTGTTTGTTTGTTTATTCAAAACATAATGATGACACTAGATCACATACACATACCGTGAGTCATCATTCACAGACCTGAGATTTACCAAGCTGATTCTATGTCAATGTGCACAGTGAACAATCAGAAAGAACTTTGTCAGTTTTTGTTTTTTTTTTCCTTTCTCATCATCTGTGCCACTTCAGTGGCATTACCCCCAAGCTGACTATTCTGGCTCCCCATCCACAGCCACAACCCAGCTTGTTCCGCAGCAGCTCCAGTTTTAGTGATCATTTTGATAAATCAACAGAACCTGACAATCCCGCCGTGGCGAAGTGGTTAGCGTCGCGGTCTCCCGGCTGGGAGGTCGTAGGTTCGAATCCCATCAGAGTCATGTGGGTTTTTCTGCCCCGAACGGCTCCTACCCAGAGCTGAGTTTGCTGCGGACTCAGTTGGGAAGACTGGGACCACACAGTTGAGTTTCATCCACTTAATGGATGCGTTTCTGAGAGTGTTGCTCAAATTTCTTGACCATCACAGCAGGTGCCTGTTTCTCTCGGGCCTGGCTGATGCTGGGATATATTATGAAAGGAAGCGTACACTACAGCCCTGTCATGTAGTCTCAGACCGAAATGGAAATCTGTAGCATCATCTTAATCATCCTCATTCTCATTAATCAGCATTAAAAAAAAAATGTCTCAAATTCTGTGGCCCTTCATGCCCTGCTCTCATGGTGACCTCAATTTCGATGGCCCTTCCACGTCTGTGGCCTTGGTTTGGTTCCGAAAGGGTCACCGGTATCGGCAAGTCCATGGGGGCTGTTGTTGATTGGACGTGGTGGCGCCCTCTGGAAGCAGAGCTCACTCACGCTGGCTCCGCAACTAAGCAATTATTGTCGTCAGTAGGGGGCTTAGCAGGTGGTGTCCTGTATATGTTAGATCAGAACAGGCGCCACTGAACACCTACGAAGTGACTCGGCAGCAGTGCAGTGTCTGCTCCGGTGGGTTGCCTCTTGACGACTTGACAGTGACTGCTCCCTGTAGACGGCTGGTGCCGGGGGGCTGCGGCGGGGCCGACCGGCTGTGGCTGTGGACGGGGTGTCGGAATGAGCGGCGTGGGTGCACTGCCTTTCAGGTGGCGCAGACGTTGGGACAGCAAAAAATAAAAATTAAAAAAAATAAAGAACCTGACAATCCAAGGGAACAGAATATCGCCAGAAAACCAAACGAAGGTGATTAGATACATAATCCAATTCTACCATGTGTGGTACTCCTTTTGCCTTCATCTTAACCAGAAAAAAAAGGAAGAACTTAAAAGTGTTGGTACCAATCATACAGATCTGAGTTTTATACTGGCACAGTGGGCAAAAT
>CM065724.1:41660803-41673303 GCA_033310375.1 Conus canariensis
TCATTACTGTATGATAAATAGTGATGCCTGGGTGAAGTCTTGGTTCAGCGAAGGGCAAAGTTCCCAGGGCAGACTGTTCACGTGAAACCAACTAATCCCACACATTGAGACCAAAAGGGTAGTTGGTCTTCAACTTTTGTCTCCACATCCTCTCTGTCTTTCTTTTCTGTACATCTGTGGTCTTTATGAGTTCGATCACACAACAATTTGAATTGAATGCTTTTTTTGTTTGTTTGTTTTGTTGTTGTTTTTTTTTGTTTGTTTGTTTGTTTGTTGTTGTTTTTTTTAGCTCCTGCTCAGTAAATGGCTCTTTTATTTCTTCTCATCTCAGTTCTCTGCACTGTTTCTGGTCTTCTGGTAGTCTACTTCCATTTCCCGCTCTTAAAGAATGTCTTGTCATGTGCGGTTTTCGAAGTTACTGATGATATTATAGTCTAATTTGTGTTTTCCTGGTAACATTTTCTGGTCTTCCTTAATCATTGTAGGAGCCCATATTAGGACAGTTTATCAATCTTTTGGACAGACGCCACAGGGTTTGTTTTTTTTTTTCCAATTGTGTCCATACTCAGCTGTTCGATTTTTTTCTGTTCCAGTGTGAGTTGGCTGTTTGTATGAGGGCTTTTCTTCTTCTTCTTCTTTTTCTTCTTCTTCTTCTTCTTCTGTTTACATGAGGGCTTTTTTCTTCTTCTTCTTCTCTTCTTCTTCTTCTTCTTCTTCTTCTTCTTCTTCTTCATCATCATCATCATCATCATCATCATCTCTTCTTCTTCTTCTTCTTCTTCTTCTTCTTCTCCTCTGTTGTTTTCCTTTTTTTTTTCCCTATTTTACATCTTCCGTGTCCCCTCACTGACATTTCTCCCAAGCCAGTAATATCGGTCGCCTGACACACTGACAGTCCTCTCGGATCACTTTGTCACAGCCCAAGTATTGGCAGACCATGAGGAGCAATCAATATCAGGCTGTCCTTAGACAACCCACCAGAGGAGACACTGCGCTGCTACCTAGTCTCTTCGGTGGTGTCTGTGTCGCCTGTTCTGATCCAACGTACGCGGAACACCATCTATTAAGATCCTCACTGACAGCAAATGTTAAGGCGCAGAGGCAGCGTGAGTGAGTGCCCCTTTCAGCGGATGCCACCAGGTCTATCCAACGACAGTCTTCTTGAACTTGTCCGTACCGACGACTCTGACTCGGTTTTATCACGGGCGTGGGCTTGGAAAAGAAATCGGAGCTGAGATCGTCACAAGAGCGGAGCATAAAGGGCCACAGAATTTGAGGCTGTTGAATGATGATAAACGGGGATGGTGATGAAGAAGATGATGGTGTGGAGTTCAGTTCTGGTCTGAGACTACATGACGAGACCATGTTTTTACCCCCCCCCCCCTCTCTCTCTCTCTCTCTCTCTCTCTCTTCTCTCTCTCTCTCTCTCTCTGTTTTTTTTTTCTTCTGAATTATTTTCATACTGGAATCTGCCTCTGATAGGACTCGAATCGGTGGCCTCCCGTTCAGACCAAGGACTGGGTATAACAGACTGAATGCTCACATATACAAAAAGTACAAGGTTGGCGAGTCTGTGATGTGCCCGTGCAGAGAGGCCGAAATGGACACCGAGCACATACTACAGGACTGTCACCTCCATGCTACTGCCAGACAGGACACATGGTCGGAGCCAGTGGCTCTGAGAGCCAAGCTCTACGGGTACCTGGCAGACCTTCGGAGGACAGCCAACTTCGTATGGGTAACTGGCATCATCATCCGAGTGTTCGAGAAGAAGAAGAAGATGGCCTCCCTGTCCCCAACCCACAATCCAGCCCACTGCACCACAAGAGCAAGTTTGTAAGAACACTTTTTTCCTCATTTCTCTCTCCTCTCTCTCTCTCTCTCTCTCTCTCTCTCTCTCTCTCTCTCTCTCTCTCTCTCTCCAGCCCTGATGTGGCCCCTTGCGGTCGGCTGGGCTATAAGCAACATTATCTTCTCTCTCTCTCTCTCTCTCTCTCTCTCTCTCTCTCTCTCTCTCTCTCTTCTCTCTCTCTGTTTTTTTCTCCTTTCTTTTCTTCTTTTCTTTTTTCTTTTCTTTTGAAGATGGCTGGTTTTTTACTTGCAGGACAATGTTGTGTTCCCCATTAGTTTCTTCTTTCTTTTTTGCTGCACTCACTGGGAGATCTTCGAGTTTCTAAGGCTCTTTAATACACTAGACTAGAGGCTTTAGTTTTTTTTTGCGTCTCTTAGAATGGTTTTGGTAGCGGAATTTAGAACCGCTGCGTAGAGCTCTTGGCGAGGATTTTGCAGCTCACCTCAAAGAGGCCAGAATCGAAATTCAAGACTTTGGAGTCCAGCATCTAAAAGCTGCCACAGAGCCTCCAAAATTACTTCCAGGGCTTGCCGTTCAAGGTTGACAAGCGCCAGCAACCTTGACCCTTAACTGGGGATCAGGCTGATGGGCATCAGGGAGTGGACAACACACCAGTGGGCCTGCATGTTGCCGCCTCAAGACCTGATACCCTTCGATTCCTGGCGGTTCCGCCTGGGGTCTCCAGATACCTTGTGAATTCCTTCAAACACATTACATTTTTACCCTCGTCTGTTGATTTCTTTTACTTTCTTATAAGCAAGGTTTCGGTGAAAACACGGGAGAGGGATCCATTGCAGAACCCACTGAATTTGGAGTGGATCCCTGTTGCGGATTTGGATCACAGAGAGAATGCCGGATATATTCGACATTCGCGGAGGTCTGCGGTCTCCCAAGTGACCTTCTACTTACGAACTTGAAATTATTCTAACAAGATTGTGACAGGCACTCTTTTGACTACAGAAATGTATTTGCTGACAGCCTCACACACAGGCAGACACAGACACAACAACAATGACAACAAGACAATACAACAACAACTACAACAACAACAACAACAACAACAACACACACACACACACACACACACACACACACACACACACACACACACACACACACACACACACACACACACACACACACACGTGTGCCCCCAACCTCTTGCAATCATAGAGATTCAGCAGGCCCCCAACCTCTCATTGTGTGTGTGTGTGTGTGTGTGTGTGTGTGTGTGTGTGTGTGTGTGTGTGTGTGTGTTCAAATTTTATCCAAACAATATTTCAAGAAATTCATACGCCCTGTAGTTTCACCCTAAAACCTGAACACTTATGTTCCTTATTCTTGAGGTGGTAAAGAAAAACCATCTTGTGCCGTTTAGGTACAGGCCTACACCCATTCTTATCTTTTAAAAGGTGAAGAAGCTCCGTGGTGCATTCCATGTCATGTATTACTCGCAGTGAAACATATTCTTTCGGAGTGTTGGGACTTGCATGATGTGAGACATAACATTTTTGACAGCAGACCCATATAAACCTTGTTCAGAGATGTCCCACCTCATGTGATCTTTAAATTTCTGAGATTAACATTTTTCATCTGATCTAAGATTTTACAGAAGAAAGAGTTTTAACAAAATTTCCGGTGTGTTTTTGGAAGTCGTATTTTAAAGGGTTGTGTGTGTGTGTGTGTGTGTGTGTGTGTGTGTGTGTGTGTGTGTGTGGTGTGTGTGCGTGCATGCGTGCGTGCGTGCGTGTGTGTATGTGTGTGTGTGTGTGTGTGAAATGACTTGTGAGTTGACTTCAATGCGGTGACAGCCCTGATAAGGCGTTTGCGGTCAGCTGGGCTATAAGCAACATTACCTTACCATATTCTTGAGGTGATTGGATCTCCATGGCGTCGTAAGTGGTCAAAGTGACGTGACATGAGCCTAGCTGGTTTCTGAGAAATGTACTTACTTACTTAGGCCCATAGCGCAAGGGTGAGCATAGGCCATCGACAACACTCCGCCATTGCACTCGGTTCTGGGCTGCTCGCTGAATGCCTGTCCAGTTGGTCCGCTGCCTCTTTATCTCTGCCTCAGTGTCTCGCCTCCAGCTGCTGCGAGGTCGGCCTCTCTTCCTTTACCCCTGCGGGTTCCATGTCAGGGCTTGGCGTGTGGTGCTGGATGCTGGCTTCCTGAGGGTGTGTCCTATCCAGCCCCACTTCCTCCGCAGAATCTGCTTGGCCACTGGTTCCTGTCCCGCTTGCTTCCATGGATCTTCATTGCTGATCTTCTCTGGCCATCTGATTTTGAAGATGCGCCTCAGACAGGTGTTGATGAAGGTCTTAACTTTTTTTCTGTATTGTCTTGGTCATTCTCCAAGTCTCGCAACCGTAGAGCAGAACTGACTTCACGTTGGAATTGAAGATACGCAATTTTGTCTTCCTTCTGATCTCTCCTGAGGCCCAGATGTTCTTTAGCATGATGAATGCTGCTCGCGCCTGCCCATCCTGGCTATGATGTCCTGGTCGGTGCCCCCCTGCTTGTCAACTACGCTTCTGGGAAATGTAGCGTGCATTATTTTCAACGACAAGTAGTTTGACAAAGACAAAGTGATCGAAGACAAAATGTCAGCAAACCATTATCTGCTTTTCGTTTTTACTTTTCTTTTTTCGTTTTCTTATTTTTTCTTTTTCCATTTTTTTTTCTCCCCCCCCCCCCCCCCCCTTTTTTTTTTTTCTCCTTGAACTGCGATCCAGAGAATAAGTGTGATCAATTTAAAACACGTTCCGTTTCTAACTTAGTGCCATGTTCTGTATCTGTTTCCTAAACATCAGACAGCGTGTACAGTAAGGGCAGAGAAGAGGTATCTATAGAACGGAAAGAAAGATAGAGATTATTTCTTTTCTATACAGCAGTAACCTTGGTCAAAATGCCCAATGCGCAAAGTAATTTACCAGATTTAACAATTAACATGCAGTGAATTGCTAAATGTATAAAATACAACAGATTCTAATACCAGTATGACACTGAGAATGATCGTTTCCATAAAGGTAACTTTGAAATATGGCCATAGGGAGAAGCCACGCTCCGAACTTCACACATGACAGTTAGCCATGAAATCATAGAGGCTCAAGAGGCCTCCAGTTCTAATGCATGACTCTGACCAATGAAATTGTAGACATTCAGGCGACTTCCATCTTCATGCATGTTATACAAAATCCTACCGATTCAAGAGGCTCCCAACATCATGCATGACCCTGAGGCATGAAGTCACAGAAATTCAGGAGACTCCCAATCTCACACGTGACTTTGAGACATGAAATTATAGAGATTCAGGAAGCTGCAAACCTCACTGAGCCATAACATCACAGAGATTCTGGAGGCTCACAGCACCATGCATGACTTCAATCATGAAATCAAAGATTCAGAAGGCTCCCAACATCATGAATGACTTTCAGCCTTGGCTCTCAACCTTGTGCATGACTTTAAGCTATGTGATCAAAGAGATTCAGGAGGTTACCAGTCTCATGCGCGACCTTGAGTCATGAAATCATAGAGATTCAGGAGATCCCAACCTCATACATGACTACGAGCCATGAAATCATAGAGACGGCTGTTGGTGGGACAACAAATAAACGATGTTCAATTTTGAAACGAGCTACAGCATGCATTAGCATGTAAGGTTGCGACTTATGACGCGCTACACTCTTCATTTACATATTTCATATCATTGACATATCAAACCCATATTTTTTTCTTCTGAGTTTTTTTAGCAGAATAATAGCACTGTCAAGGCAAAATGCGTTCTGGGCTAGGCACGGTCTTAAAATCTACATCATGCCAAAATAAAAACAAAAAAGTAGGCCTAAAAGTCAATAGTGTTTCTGTTATTTCTCAGCTGGAAGTGTGTCAAAGCAAATTTGAATCAACGGTATGATTTCTTAAAGTTGCTGTTTCAACATTAGCAATAGAAACGATGTTGAAGAAACCATTTGTGCGAATGTCTGGACTCCCCCCCCCCCCCCCCCCCCCCAAAAAAAAAAAAAAAAAAAAAAACATACACAAACAAACAAAAAACAACCAACCAACCAACCAACCAACCAACCAAACAAACAAACAAACAAACCAAACAAACAAAAACCGTAGAGAATAACTGAGAGGTATAGATATGCAAACGTATGTATGTGAGCGAGTGGCGCAGGAGCAGGATGAACATGCTTACTATTAGATGAAAGCTAATCAGCGACGTTTCCATTGTATCATCTTACGAGTTAACTTGAACCATCCAGACCTTGTTTCATCCTCCTCCCTCCCCCCACGCACACACAAACAAAATGAAAGGAATCACACACACACACACACACACACACACACACACACACACACACACACACAAGGCACGTGTGCACACACACACACACACACACACACACACACACACACACACACACACACAACAGAGGCACGTACACACACACACACACACACCACACACACACACACACACACACACACACGCACGCACACACACATACAGAGAGAGAGCGAGATAGAGAGAGAGACAGAGACAGAGAGGCACGTACACACACACACACACACACACACACACACACACACACACACACACACACACACACACACACTTGGCCCGCGCCCCTCAGTCTGAGACTCCTCCTGCATCTACCTCCCTCCCTCCCCAGTGCCCCCCCCCCTCCCCCGGCCCACACACACACACACACCTATCTTCCGCTCTCCTCCCCTTCGCCCCTTCAAATAACTTTCTCAGATTGACCCAGGGCAAAAAGAAAGAAAGAAAAAAACCCAACAACACCAACAAACAATCAATATCGTACCAGGCAAATCAGCGCTTCCATGAACTGGAAAACACAGCTCCCCCATTATTGGAACAGACTCAGTGGCCCTGGGAAGTCAACCCAGCAGGTGCATGCCTGAATTTAGCTACATCAACACTTCTGTGTCCTTAAACCTGACCTCTGCCTGTGTGTCAACTTCCCCTTTCTCGTCACTTCCTGTCTGGCCAGTGGCAGTCAACATCGGAAGTGAACTTTAACCCAACGCCTTGCTGAACGTGTTGGAAAATTTGGGCTTTTTTGCTGCGGTTTCTTGTTTGAGAGTGTCGGCGACAAGTTTGTGGAGGCTTGCCTTCTGTGTTTGTTCTAAATGTTTGCAATGAGCGCAGGAATTTTTTCAAGACAGTACGTAGGCTAACGCTGGAGAAGAAAAAGGAGAAGAAGAAGAAGAAGGAAAGAGAGAGAGAGAGAGAGAGAGAGAGAGAGAGAGAGAGAGAAGAGAGAGAGAGAGAGAGACTGATTTGTGTTTTCAGGCCATTCAACAACGGGTTCAAACAGCCATTGTAGAAAACAATTATTGCTCTGTGCCTGATGTCCAGGTCACCACAGTCTCTCGTGCCTCGTTTACTCAGGCTGGAAAATTGTTTTGAAGTCAATATTTATAATCATGCAATTCAGTCTTCTAATAATGATAAACTCGAGATGATCATAATCAACACAGTGAGTGGTTCTTCATTGTTCATTGAAGTACTGAAATGGTATGAAAAGTCGATAACATTGATGAACTGTTCTCATTATTCATTGTCAAAAGACAAGTCCAAGGACTGTTTAAACATTTACAGACAGCTCAGTTTGTTGTTGTGTATGTCGATATCGTGGACCTTTGAAGTTTATATAGATTCTAAAAATAGAGAGAGAGAGAGAGAGAGAGAGAGAGAGAGAGAGAGAGAGAGAGAGAGAGAGAGAGAGAGATTTCTTGACTTTCCTGGCGTCAGACTGGTCCTCTTGTCTCAGAATTATATTACTGTGCTTGATACGTTCTCAGAAAGAGCATTACATATACTGACAATGCGCTTTTTTCTTTATTGTCCTCTGCTGCCCCAGTAAATCATGGGATGAACACGGATTTTCACTCTCTGTTCTCAGTGCCCGAAATCTGAATTCTTCTGAATCTGATTCATGTGTTGTTTTTTTTTTCTTGGGCCTACATAGCTTCGAACAAGTGTGTGTGTGTGTGCGTGTATGTGTGTGTGTGTGTGTGTGTGTGTGTGTGTGTGTTGTGTGTGCGTGCGTGCGTGCGTGTGTGCGTGTGTGCGTGAGTGTGTGTGTGTGTTTGTGTGTGTTTTTTTGTGTGTGCGCGCACTTGTATGTGTGTGGGCGTGCGTGTGTGCATACGTGTATGTGTGTGTGTGTGGGTGGGTGGGTGGGTGGGTGGGTGCGCGCGCGCGCACGTGCGTGCGTGCGTGTGTGTTGTATCAGAATATCTCGAGAGTGGGTGGACAGACTAGAATGATTGGTCAAACGAAGAAGGTTGGATAGATGTGAGTGGATGGAAGGATGACAATAGTTCAAATCAAATTAAATCATGTTGCATCGCCAGGCCAACCGCCAGGCGCCATATCAGGTCTGTGCGAGAGCGGTATTGACAGTATCCATTGATCGAACATGACAAGAAAGAAGGAAACAAGAAAAAAATTACTATATCACCTACCGAGAGAAACAAGCAAATCATACGACAAACACGACGCGTTTCGACCTCTTTGGTCTTCTTCAGGCAAGACAAAAATATTCAAGGCAATGAAAACGAAAAACGAACCATCACGAGGAAGGTGGACAGGTGTCTGTTAGTTCTTCGTTCTTATTGTCTTGAATATTGCTTGTCTTGCCTGAGAGAGGTCGAAATGCATCGCATTTGTGGTGTCATTTGTTTGAATCTTTCGTTCGGTAGCATACTAATTTTTCTTTTAAGTTTGTTTCAATTTCCGCCTGCAGTCACCTCACTGTGAACGCTAAGAAAGAAGGAAAAGAGAGAGATAGCATCTTCGACGTCCACGCCATTTTGTTGTTTTCTTCTGTTTCCCAGGACCAGACCAGGCTAATAAGACTCACCAAAAATGATAACAATAATTAGGAGGGCATTATTCAAAATGCACATTCAAACTCAACAGCAACAACATATAATGTAACATTAGGAACAGTTTCTTGCACATTCAACAAAGGCTCAAAACAGCACGTAGCACAAGCGTTAATAACGCGTAAATCATTCAACTCGAGCCAACATGGATGTGAAGTGTTCATTATGAAATGGTGAAAATGCTTCTTGGTGGCCAAGATCATTCGAATGTATAACCCATGCAGCCTATAAACACAAATGTATAGGCTAACTCATGCAGCCTATAAACACAAATGTATAACCCATGCAGCCTATAAACACAATCAAGACAGAGGCTGTGAGGATTTATGAAATATATATATATATATATATATATATATATAAGCAAAGGGCATAGGTCGACCTGCTGGTAACGTAGGACTTAAGAACAGGTTCTGGTAACTAAGAACATTGTAATATTGTCCTTGCAACATGCAGGCATTATGGAAACTGAGACTTCAAGTAAAAGATTTATAACGATAAGAAAATGAGGAAAAAGGCCTTCACGTTGCTAGTAGCAAGGAACTATGGACAGTCAACTACGCGGACAATAAAAGTGTGGATAATAACAACAGTGTAATTGATCAACGTGCGTGACAAAAATTAGCAAAATCTCTAACGACGAGGAATTATGAACAGTCAGAAGCGTGGGAAATAACAACGTAATGAATGAACACACAATTGTCAACCATTGTACCGCACACACACACACACGCACGCATGTACACATACACATGCGTGCGCGCGCGTGCTCGCACACACGCACGCATCAACGCAGAGAGAGAGAGAGAGAGAGAGAGAGATGAGTCCGACTCAGCGGACGAAAGTCGACTCTGGTCAGTCGACATTAATGGTTCTGTTTTCAAAACGGATTTTGCTGGTTCCCATCTACTGCAAGCGGAGGATTCCAAATCAACATTCTGACGCCCTCTGTTTTGTTCTTGTTGTCTCTCTGTCACTACCATTACTCCAGCCCCATAACCGCCATTCTCTCTTTGTCTTTCTTTCTTCACTTAAATGCTTATTCATTCACCCATGGATTCATCTATTTAAGTATATATTTGTATGTGTTCATCATCATCATCATCATCATCATCATCATCGCCGTCGTCGTCGTCATCATCATCATCATCATCATCATCGTCATCATCATCGTCATCGTTATCATCATTTTGCATCATTTATTCATTTATCTATTTATTTTTGTTGCAAAGTCAGTGTTTTGTCTTTCACTTATGAATAACATTCAATATATGTACACACACACACACACACACACACACACACACACACACACACACACACACACACACACACACGCACGCACGCACGCACACACACGCGCACGCGCGCACGCACGTACACACACACACACGCGCGCGCGCGCGCGCGCGCGCGCACGTACGCACGCACACACGCTAGCTTGCAAGCGCGCGCGCGCGCGCGCCACCACACATACACACACACACACACATACACACACACACAAACACACTCTGCATACATATACATATATGTATATATATATATAGAGATGTGTGTGTGTGTGTGTGTGTGTGTGTGTGTGTGTGTGTGTGTGTTGCATGCGGTGTGTCTGTGTGTCTGTGTGTGCATGCGTGTGCGCACGCTATTTACCACATACGTGTTACATGCAGGCAACAATACCCCGTTATGCAATACAAAAAAGGATTCCGTGTCTCTTCAGCCGAAAACAATGATGTCATATTTCAGTATTCTCCGTATCGGTTCAGAAACTATGTGTTTCAAAAACTTGCTGCACTGGTCTAACAATGATTGTTGACATAATCGATCAGCCGAATCAGGCAGCAGGCTGTTGGCTACCCAACAGCCCTACGTTTTCAGGGTGGACCAGGGTGTTTGAACTGTCATTGATTAATGGGGGTGATGTAAGTTCGATCATTCTCGATGTTTGCACCGGGCTTGGTCAATAGGGAATCCTTGCATCATGTCTTTTGATGGCTGCAGTTAATATGACTGGGTGATCGTTCCTGTTTCCGTTAGTATGCTAATATGAGAGAGAGAGAGAGAGAGAGAGAGAGAGAGAGAGAGAGAGAGAGAGAGAGAGAGAGAGAGAGAGGTGAATGGGCCCTAATCTCTCTCAGACAGACTGAGAGGTCGGGGTTTAAAACGGTGAACTGATTCTTCACACACACACACACACACACACACACACACACACACACACACACACACACACACACACACACATACACACACACACACACACACACACACACACACACACACACACACACACACACATATAGATATAAACACACACACACACACACACACACACACACACACATATATATAGATATATATACACACACACACACACATGCACACACACATACACACACACGCACGCACGCACGCACGCACCACACACACACACACACACACACACACACACACACACACACGTGCAAAAAAGCACAGAAGAGAGAGAGAGAGAGAGAGAGAGAGAGAGAGAGAGAGAGAGAGAATTTGCACCAAGACTGAAGACATAAGTGACTCTTTGCTCTTCCTTCGTATGCATTATTTTGAATATTGTTTGTCCTGCCTGAACCGAAGGCCCAATAAGTCGAAACGCATGGTGTCTGTTTTGTGATTTGTTTGTACTTTCGTTTGGCGACTCAATAATTCCGCTTTGGCAGCTATTATATTATATTATATGTTTCAGTTTCCGCCTGCAGTCACTTTGAAACCTGTACTATCTGGGGACTATTCTTTACTGCATGTTTCATCATTCCGCTTTGGCAGCTATGTTTCAATTTCCGCCTGCAGTCACTTTGAAGCCTACACTATCTGGGACTATTCTTTACTGCATGTTTCATCTCTTGTTCGCAAGTAACGCCTGAAAGTAGGCCTGTTGTCCAAATTTTACAAATCGGTTTCGAACTGTTTAAGCGTCACTTTACATTTTGTTTTGTGCGTTCCTTTGTGTTTTAAATGCATTGTAGTTATGCTATGGCGACATGTGTACAATGAACACAGAACCAGAGAAAGTGGAAACCTTTCCCCTTTTTCTGATGGAGCCTTCACTGCAAGAGGAAAAGTATCACTAATAGAGATATGATTTTCTAAGAACTTTATTTCCAATACAGCGTCAGTTATACAAAAACAAAAAAACAAAAAAAAAAACAACAAAAAAGGGTAAAAACTCAACCTCGGTACTATACTATGTGCTGTAGGGAACATACAAATTTCAATTTGTGTTGCCGGTTATACGTGCACACAGAAAGATACACTCACGCTCGTAAGAAAAAAAGGAAGAAAACACGCATAAACACACACCACTACCATCACACCACACACACACACACACACACACACACACACACACACACACACACACACACACACACACACCAATACCATCACACCACACACAGAAAGAGAGAGAGAGAGAGAGAGAGAGAGAGAGAGAGAGAGAGAGAGAGAGAGAGAGACTCGTGCATACTCAAGTACTCACGTAGAGAGAGAGAGAGAGAGAGAGAGAGAGAGAGAGAGAGAGAGAGAGAGAGAGAGAGAGAGAGAGAGAGAGAGAGAGAGAGCATCCAGACAAGAACAGTTCTCTGCAGAAGCATTCGCCATTAAACAATTTACCAGACACGCGCAGCCGAAAGGCTGACTTGTTACTTTTCTTCTTCTTTCCCCGTCTTTCCTTCTCTCTCCGTC
>CM065724.1:41678303-41708303 GCA_033310375.1 Conus canariensis
TCAGCTCTACTGTTGAATAACCCAAGAACTGTCAGTCACGTAAGTGCTGACAGCGGCTCAGAATCGTGCCGAACAGCCTTAGCTTGGATCTCCTTATAGATGCAATCTCCCACCGACTGAGCGAACAATGATATGTTGAACAGTTTAGTAGTGTGGTAAAACAAGTGCAGGTTAACAATTCCTACGTCGTCACATTAATGATTCTAAACAACAACAAAAAAGTATGGGGCGGGGAATGAGGGGGGGGGGGGGGGGGGGGTAGAAAAATAGAATTAAAAAAAAAAAAATCAAGGAAATACAAATACAACATTCTTCATTAGCAGCGTATGGGGACCATTGTAACCTATTCTGAACACAGAACCATTCATATTGCCTGCTCAGATAGGACGTGCGCACAGAGAGAGAGAGAGAGAGAGAGAGGAGAGAGAGAGAGAGAGAGAGAGAGAGAGAGAGAGAGAGAGAGAGAGAGAGAGAGAGAGAGAGATTTATAAAGCAAAAGGTAAGGGGAAAAAAAGAAAGTAAAATGAAAATGAACGAAATACAGACTTGAAGAAGAAGAAAAAAACAACAAAAAAACAAAAACCGAATGACATAACACAGCGACGTCACAATCGTCAAAAATTACATCTGTAACAACATCCAGGAACACAACCAGGTCTGTTATTATAAAGCCTTGGAATAACTTAGGGCAGAAGTAGACACAGATGTGCTCAGAGAGAGAGAGAGAGAGAGAGAGAGAGAGAGAGAGAGAGAGAGAGAGAGAGGAGAGAGAGAGAGAGAGAGAGAGAGGTGGGTATGCTAAAGGAATCAAAATTACTGGAGGTGTTTTCATGATACTTGATCCTCTCTGTCTCCACACCATCCGGCTTTCCTCCCCGCGCCCACGCCTCTGTGTGTGTGTGTGTGTGTGTGTGTGTGTGTGTGTGTGTGTGTGTGTGTGTGTGTGTGTGTGTGTGTGTGCTTGCGTGCGTGCGCGCACGATCCGACAAACAATATAGGAAGATTCAAACTACACTCTGCAACCTACAAACAATAAAGGAAGATTCAAACTACACACCACAATCTACAAAAAAATATGGGAAAATTCAAACTACACACTGCGACCTACAAATGATATAGGAAGAGTCGAACTACACACCGCATCCTACAAACAATGTAGGAAGATTCAAACTTCACACGGCATCTTACGAACTACACACCACACACGACAAACAATAAAGGAAAATTCAAACTACACACCGGAACCTACAAGTAATATAGAAGATTCTAACTACACACCGCATCCTACAAACAACAGAGGAAGATTCGAACAACACACCGCATCCTACAAATGATATAGGAAGATTCGAACGACACACAGCATCCTACAAATGATATAGGAAGATTTGAACAACACACCGCATCCTACAAATGATATAGGAAGATTTGAACAACACACCGCATCCTACAAATGATATAGGAAGATTTGAACAACACACCGCATCCTACAAATGATATAGGAAGATGTGAACAACACACCGCATCCTACAAATAATACAGGAAGATTCGAACTACACACCGCATCATACAAATAATATAGGAAGATTTGAACAACACATCGCATCCTGCAAATAATATAGGAAGATTTGAACAACACACCGCATCATACAAATAATATAGGAAGATTTGAACAACACATCGCATCCTACAAATGATATAGGAAGATTTGAACAACACACCGCATCATACAAATAATATAGGAAGATTCGAACTACACACCGCATCCTACAAATAATATAGAAAGATTTGAACAACACACCGCATCATACAAATAATATAGGAAGATTCGAACTACACACCGCATCCTACAAACGATATAGGAAGATTTGAACAACACACCGCATCCTACAAATGATATAGGAAGATTTGAACAACACATCGCATCCTACAAATAATATAGAAAGATTTGAACAACACACCGCATCCTACAAATAATATAAGAAGATTCGAACGACACACCGCATCCTACAAATGATACAGGAAGATTCGAAGTACACACCGCATCCTACAAACAACAAAGGAAGATTCGAACCACACACCTCATCCTATAAACAACAGAAAGATTCGAACTACACACCTCATTCTTCAAACGAAATAGAAAGATTCGAGCTTCACATTGTACCTTACAAATAACGTTGAATGATCCGGACTGCATACCACACCCTACAAACGACATGAGGAGATTCAAACTGTACACCGCACTTTACAAACAACATAGAAAGATTCGAACTATGCCACGTCACCGCTAAAGAAACTGAAAGACCGGAATTGAAAACACTGCACCCTTAAAACAAAACGGAGAGATTGGAATCACATGGAATACCCTACGAATAAAAGGTAGGGAAAAAGAAAAAAGAATTACACACCACACCTCGCAGACAAAATGGTAAGACTTGGGCTGCCACGCCGCACCTTACAAATGATACGGGAAAATTGGAATTACAAACCGCGCCCTAAAAACAACACGGGAAGATTGGAATTATAAACCGCGCCCTATTAAACAACATGGGAAGATTGGAATGATAAACGGCCCCCCAAAAACAGCATGGGAAGATTGGAATGATAAAC
This sequence comes from Conus canariensis, assembly GCA_033310375.1. NCBI lineage: Eukaryota > Metazoa > Mollusca > Gastropoda > Neogastropoda > Conidae > Conus > Conus canariensis. Next base: position 41,680,911 of record CM065724.1, read on the forward strand.
TGCACCCTAAAAACAACACGGGAAGATCAGAATTATAAACCGCCCCCACAAAAAAAATGGGAGGGTTAGAACTATAAACCGACCCCAACAAACAACATGGAGGAATAGAATCATAAACCGACTACACAAACAACATGGGAGGGTTAGAACTATAAACTGACCCTCACAAACAACATGGGAGGGTTAGAACTATAAACCGACCCCCACAAACAACATGGAAGGTTTAGAACTATAAACCGACCCCCACAAACAACATGGGAGGGTTAGAACTATAAACCGACCCCCGCAAACAACATGGGAGGGTTAGAACTATAAACCGACCCTCACAAACAACATGGGAGGGTTAGAACTATAAATCGACCCCCACAAACAACATAGGAGGTTTAGAACTATAAACCGACCCCAACAAACAACATGGGAGGGTTAGAACTATAAATCGACCCCCACAAACAACATGGGAGGGTTAGAACTATAAACCGACCCCCACAAACAACATGGAAGGGTTAGAACTATAAACCGACCCCCACAAACAACGTGGGAGGGTTAGAACTATAAACCGACCCCCACAAACAACATGGGAGGGTTAGAACTATAAACTGACCCCCACAAACAACATGGAAGGGTTAGAACTATAAACCGAACCTCACAAACAACATGGGAGGACTATGATTATAAACCGAACCTGACAAATAACATAGAAAGACTGGATTCACCTAATGCACCTTACAAACAACATGGGAAGACTAGAACCACATACTACACCCGAAAGTTATCTCAACATGCTCCAGCAAGGGATGTTGGAGAAAGCAGGAAAGATTTTTGTTATTTTGAGATTCCTTTTGTTCTCTTCGTGCTGATTTCATTGCACGCTCTCTCTCTCTCTCTCTCTCTCTCTCTCTCTCTCTCTCTCTCTCTCTCTCTCTCTCTTCTCTCTCTCTCTCTCTCTCTTCCATTTTTCTGTCTTTCTTTCCCTCTTTTATGTTTCTGTCTCTCAGTTTGTCTGTGTGTTTGTCTGTTTTCCAGGTTAAAAGTACTTTGAAAGCACCAGGCTATAGGACGACGACCGCCAGAAGGTTGACTACCTTTGCTTTGGAAGAATGCCATAGAAAGAGCATCAGCATTTGAGTTGATCACAGTCCCTGGTTCCCTGTTCCTGGCCACGTAAACTATTCTCTTTGATCTTCCCCAGGGGAGTAAAGTTTCTCTCTTACAGATATTCAAACAAATCTTCAGCTGGAACAGCACAATACTACACCATACATTGCGGAAAGAAAACCGTGCTGTGCTTAGTGTGTTCAACTCACCGACTTACAGCAATACATCATTTTGACGGGACATGATCATTCTTTCTCGCTCACAGCCCCAGAACTCCGAAAACCTTTTGTAAGAACTGGGACGTGGATCAGCTGAACCAAGAAAAACATCAATCTTCAGGAGGAAATGGATTCATCCCCAACCAACATCATCAGTCAGTTCTCCGCCCAGTTTTCTTTTCTCTTCTTCTTTGTCCCCCAAACAGAGGAGAAGGAGCCGAACACCTTGAGACAGGGGGTGAAAGACTGCATGGAAAAGAACAGGAAATACCTGCAATGAGCGTGTCAGCACAGTTTATTAAGAGTTGTATGTAAGAGTGAACGACTGTCGGTGAGTGAAGCAAATAGCGAAGAGAGGCCACATCGTCACTAGCTCTCATGCTGATTGAGAGTGTCAGCAATGTTCGTTTTGTTTTTCCTGAAAGGCTAATGATTTTCCGAAACTTAAAAGCAACAGAAGAGAAAAGACCACTTTCGCAGAGGTACAATCACACACACACACACACACACACACACACACACACACACACACACACATGCGCGCGCACACGCACACACACACACACACACACACACACACACGCACGCACGCACACACACACGCACGCACGCACACACACGCACACACACACACACGCGCGCGCGCGCGCGCGCGCGTGCACGTGCGCGCACACACACATACACAGAAAGACAAGTAGGAGAGAGTGGGGGAGCATATTTTTCTTAATAAGTGTGAAAAAGAACATCATTTGGTTCGTCCAGAATAAAGCCTTGTGAAACTGAGGATGCAAAACCTATCTAGATTAGCATAATAATAGTAGTATACAACTTGAAAGTCCATGAAGAACTTATTCTCTTTGACCAGAGAAAAAAAAGCTTGTTCGAAATTGATTTAATACATTGCAGCGACGAACACAATTTCAGAACCATGTCGCATCGACTTAATACTCAAAACTCAAGAAGACGAAGAAGAAACAGAAAAAGAAGGAGGAAGAGAGGGGAAAAAGAAGAGGAAAAAGAAGAAAAAAGAAGCAGAAGAAGAGCAAGTAAGAGACAAAGAAGAAGTAGAGGGAAAAGGAGAACAACAAGAAGACACAGAAGAACAAGAACAAAGAAATTAAACAAGAAGAACAAGAACAAGAAGTGGAACGAGAAGAGAAAGCAAAAGGAGAAAAGAAAGAAGAGGATGTAGGAAAAGATAGAAGAAGAGGGGGCAAAGGACTAGAAGTATAAAGAAGACAATACATAGCACTAAGCTGTAGCGACAAAATAGAGGAAGAAGGAGGATAAAGACGAGGATATGAAAAAGAAGAAAAAGCAAAAGAGGAAGAAAAGAAATAAAAGAAGATGGCAACAAAAAAGAAGGGGAAAAAGAAGACGAGACAACGATGACGGTGACGACGACGGCAATGACGAAGAAGAAACTTCACACAATACAGAAAATTTAATCAGAAGAATTGACACGCATCGGAGAAACCGATAATCCACACTGGAAAACTGTCGCCAATAAGAAAATGTAGATTATGAAAGATGACACGCAAAGACTAGGAAGAAAAGGTGAAAAGGATGCAGCTGTTACTAAAGTGATAAACCCTACAATCCAATAAACGAAGTCTGTCTGAAGAGAGACATCAAGGGAAGGAAATAAAAAGTGTCACAACCAAAAGCAATCTGTTCCAGCCCTGCAGCCAGCCCACCCTGCACCCACACTGTCTGCTCAAAGAAAGATGGCGTCCCCCAAATTCAATCAGTCGTCTCCAGCAGACTGACACCAGTCAACGAACTGAAGGGCAGACAGAGTGCTGTGCAGTCTTCTTTGGTTCCCGTCCTCCACTGACCCCCTCCATTCCTATTACCCAGCTGTCCCTTCCCCAATTTCACAGCTTTAGTTTGATGGGCTGTGTGTGCTGGTTCCAGTCCCCCAGACGATGGTCTTTTAATGTCCCCTGCACTGCCGCCCTTGTTCCTCTCCTGGAAACGAAGGGCACAGATAAAACCGCTCTTCCATCTCTGTTTGTCCTTCCTTTCCCCACCTCCATCTCCCACATCACACTCTCCCTCCTCTCTCTCTTTCTCTCCCCACCTCCATCTCCCACATCACACTCTCCCTCCCCTCTCTCTTTCTCTCCCCTCCCACTCCCACTCTTTGTCTGTCTGTTCAGCATTCTTGTTTTTTGCAGTGTTACTGGTATCATTTTGAAGTTATGATCTCTCTCTGTCTCTGTCTCTCTCTGTCGGTCTCTCTCTCTCTCTCTCTCTCCTCTCTCTCTCTCTCTCTCTCTCTCTCTCTCTCTCTCTCTGTCCACAAATGTTCAGTATTTGACCTTTCTTCTTTCCATCTGTCAGTCTTGATTTCTTTCTTTTTTTCTTTTTTCTTTTAACCTGATTAAATGTACTTTAGAAAAAAACAAGACTGAAGAACGAAGATTACCAGAAGGTTGGCTATCTTTGCTTTGGAAGGATGCCATAGAAACACCATCAGCATTGATCTTAGTTTATGGTTCCAAACTCCTGGCCATGCACTTTTTTTTTTTTTTTTGGTTGGTCTTCTTTTGGGAAAAATACTCTGTTTCTTCCAGATATTGAAACAAACCTTGAACTAGAACAACACAATGATACACCATGCATTTCGGAAAGAAAACCGTACCGTCCTTAGTGTGTTCAACTCATCGACTTACAGCAATACATCATTTTGACGGGACATGATCATTCTTTCTCGTTCTCGGCCCCAGAACTCTGAAAACCTTTTGTAAGAGCTGGGACGTGGATCAGCTGAACACAGAAAAACATCAATCTTCAGGAGGAAATGGATTCATCCCCTACCAACATCATCAGTCAGTTCTCCGCCCAGTTTTCTTTTCCCTCCTTCTTTGTCCCCCAAACAGAGGAGAAGGAGCCGAACACCTTGAGACAGGGGGTGAAAGACTGCATGGAAAAGAACAGGAAATACCTGCAATGAGCGTGTCAGCACAGTTTATTAAGAGTTGTATGTAAGAGTGAACGACTGTCGGTGAGTGAAGCAAATAGCGAAGAGAGGCCACATCGTCACTAGCTCTCATGCTGATTGAGAGTGTCAGCAATATTCGTTTTGTTTTTCTTGAAAGGTCAATATTTTCCCGTAACTTAAAGGCAACAGAAGAGAAAAGACCAGGTCCGCAGAGGCACACTCACATGTTCAACACACACACACACACACACACACACACACACACACACACACACACACACACACACACACACACACACACACACACACACACAAGAAGAAAGAGAGAGAGGGCAGGACAAGGAGGAAGGGGTGGGGAGTGCAATTTATGGACTCAAAATAAACTTAAAGAAAAGAATATTTTTTCATCCAAAATCTGGCATCATGAAGCTGAAGTTGCAAAACCCTTCGAAACGATTCACATAATAATACTGCAGAACTTGAAATTCCATAAAGTCATTCTGTTTATCAGAAAAAAAGCTGTTGCCTGATGATTTTAAAAAATTGCAGTGGCAAGCACAATTTCAAATCATGCAGAATCAATTTAGTACTCAAAATTCAAGAAGAGGAAGAAGAAAAGAAAAAGTTGGAAGAAGAGGAGAGAGAAAGAAGAGGGAGAAGAAGAAAAGACGTAGAAAAAGAAGAAGAGAGGGAAAAAGAGGAGAAGCAGAGGATAAAGAAGAACAATAACAAGAGGAAAAAGAAGACTAACAAAAACAAGTAAGAAGAAGAAGAAGCTGCAAATAAGAGGAGAAAGCAGAAGAAGCAGGAGAAAAAGACGACGAAGAAGAAAAAAAAACATTGAGGAAGAGGAAGAGGAGGAGATGGACAAGAGGTACAAGAAGAAGACGACAAATAACAATGAAGTATGGCGACGAAATAGAGGAAGGATAAAGAGAGTAGATAATAAAAAAAGACTAGAAGAACAAGGAAGAAATGGAAAAAGAAGAAAAGAAAAAGAAGACGATAAGAAGGAAAGAGGGGAGAAAAAGAGATGATGATTACGCCAACGACGATGACGACGACAAAAAAGAAAGTTCCCACAAAGTAGAACATTTTGTTGTTAGAATCATGGGACAAGCATTTGAGAAACCGATGCCCACACTGGAGAACTGTCACCAACAAGAAAATGCAGATGAAAAAACATGACACGTAAAGTCTGAGAAGAAAAAGAAGAAAAAGTTGCAACTGTTTGCAAAGTAGTAAACCCAACAATCCAATAAACAGTCTGTCTGAAAAGAGACACCAAGTGAAGGAAACAAAACAAGTGTCACAACCAAAAGCAATCTGTTCCAGCCTTGCAATCAACCCACCCTGCACCCCACACAAGCTGCTCAAAGAAAGATGGCGTCCCCCAAATTCAATCAGTCGTCTCCAGCAGACTGACACCAGTCAACGAACCGAAGGGCAGACACAGTGCTGTGCAGTCTTCTTTGGTTCCCGTCCTCCACTGACCCCCTCCATTCCTATTACCCAGCTGTCCCATCCATCCCTTCCCCAATTTCACAGCTTTAGTTTGATGGGCTGTGTGTGCTGGTTCCAGTCCCCCAGACGATGGTCTTTTAATGTCCCCTGCACTGCCGCCCTTGTTCCTCTCCTGACAATGAGGGGCACAGATAAAATCCACTGTTCCACCTCTGTTTCTCCTCCCTCATCCTGCCTCCATTTCCCAATTCAACCTCCCTCCCTCCCACCTTTCTATCTTTCTCTCCCCCCCCCCTCCCCCCACCTCCGCCCTCCAACCATTTCTCACTCTTTGTCTGTCTGTTCAGCCTTCTCGCTATCCAGGGTTGATAGTATGATTTTTAAGTTACGATCTCTCTCTCTCTCTCTCTCTCTCTCTCTCTCTCTCTCTCTCTCTCTCTCTCTCTCTCTCTCTCTCTCTCTCTCTCTGTGTCCCCCGTCCCCCCATCCTTCACTGTATGTAAAAAGCCCATATCCTCTGTATCAGGAGAAAAAAAGAGAAAAGGAGCGTAGCTGAAAAGAGGAAGGAGGAGAAGGAGGAGGAAAAGAACATGAAGAAGAAAGAGAAGATATTAAAACGAAGGAACATGATGACAAAGAAAAGTAAAAAAGAAAAGAGAACAACGAATAATCGCAAAAATGAAGACACGAAGAAGAGGAAGGAGAATAAGGAGGAGAAGGCGATGAAGAAGGAGGAAGAGGAATGAAATAGATGATGATGATGATGATGATGATGATGATGATGATGATCATCATCATCATCATCATCATCATCATGATAAAGAAGGAGGAGGAGGAGGAGGAGGAGAAGGAGGAGGAGGAGAAAAAGAAGAAGAAATGCTGGAAGGTTATGAAGAATAAGAAGTAAAGGAAAGAAAACGTCCATAACGAAATTGTGAAAACAAAGGGGACAAAAAGAAGAAGAAGAAGAAGAAGAAGAAGAAGAAGAAGAAGAGAAGAAGAAGAAGAAGAAGAAGACAAACAGAAAGAGGTAGCCTCACACAAAGCTGAACGTTCGAGGGTAAAAATCATGAGACAAGCAAATGAGAAATCTATGATTCACATGGGAAAACTACCCCAAATATTTAAATGCAGAGAGAGAGAGAGAGAGAGAGAGAGAGGGGGGGGGGGAACCAGACAGGTCGAGACGAGAGGGGAGGAGAAAAAGAGTCAACTGTAACTGAAGTAATAAAGCCAACAATCCAATTAATGGAATCTGTGGGAATGGAGACATCAGGTTGGAGGAGGAGAGAAAAATGTGCCACAAGCAAAACCAGTCCTTTCCAGCCATACAGTCAGCCGACCCTCCCCGCCCATCCACCATCGTCTGCCCACACTGTCTGCATATGAACAATGATGGCGTCCCCCTAAATTCAATCAGTCGTCTCCAGCAGACTGACACCAGTCAACGAACTGAAGGGCAGACACAGTGCTGTGCAGTCTTCTTTGGTTCCCGTCCTCCACTGACCCCCTCCATTCCTATTACCCAGCTGTCCCATCCGTCCCTTCCCCAATTTCACAGCTTTAGTTTGATGGGCTGTGTGTGCTGGTTCCAGTCCCCCAGACGATGGTCTTTTAATGTCCCCTGCACTGCCGCCCTTGTTCCTCTCCTGGAAACGAAGGGCACAGATAAAACTACCTGTCTTCAAATTCTCTTTGTCGCCTATCACGTTGTTTCTATCTCTCCAGTCTTCTCCATTGTCCCTTCTTCCCCAGCTCCCTCCCTCCCTCCCTCCTCCTCTCTCTCTCTCTCTCTCTCTCTCTCTCTCTCTCTCTCTCTCTCTCATGACTTACTGCTGCATATTGCTGATATTACTGTTAGCCTCACTTTGAAAATATGAAGTAAAAAAATGTGTGTGATATGTGTGTGTGTGTGTGTGTGTGTGTGTGTGTGTGTGTGTGTGTGTGTGTGTGTGTGTGTGTGTGTGTGTTTGTTTGTTTGTTTGTTTGTGGAGAGACAGAGAGACAGACAGACAGACAGAGAGACTGAGAGACAGAAAGAGAAAGAGAGACATAGACAGAGAGGTGAAAGGGGAGGCAGTGTACGGTTAGAGTGTTTGCCTGCGGGAGTGATGGTAGTGAGATCAAACCCCTTGTAGGATCGGAGTTTTATGCCTTGAAAACTCTCTCAGTCCACCTAGCATTTCATGGGTACCTGTTTCAAGTCAGGAGCTGTTACAGCAGTGGAGGTGGTGGGATGGGCACCGACTTTCGTCATGCCATGCTCCAGAGAAACAACTCAGAAAATATCCTCTTGTGATTATAGAACGAATGCTTGATCGTTTGTTCGTTGACGCCAAATTAAGTCCCCATTATGATCACCGAGCAAACAAGAAAACTAGTATCGTGTATCTGCGTCTATGCTAGGCGAATTAGTAATAAACGCAGCACTGATTTGAAGTTACGGGGATGAAATATTACCATGGGACCAAACGTTTTCTCCCTTCTTTGTTGCTTATTACTCATGTTTCCCGGCTTAAGATTTGTAGTCCACACAGTAAAACCACCACCAACAAGAAAACGCAGAATCAAATCAAAAGTAAAGATGGCACAAACAATGAAGAACAAAGGAAAGAAAATGAAGCTAATGTAGGAAAATTATCAGTCGAATTAACAGTCTGAGACAGCGAGAGAGAGAGAGAGAGAGAGAGAGAGAGAGAGAGAGAGGGAGGGGGGAGGGGGGGTCGCAAATACAAGCAATTCGTTCCAGCAATGCAGTCACGTTACAATCCCCGCAGTCTGCACACACACACACACACACACACACACACACACACACACACACACACACACACACACACACACACACACACAACACACACACAACACACACACACACACACACACACACACACACACACACACACACACACACACACACACACACACACTGTAATCATTTCCGCCAAAATCGATCTCTGCACACTCCAGGACACTTCGGTGCCGACGAACGAACTTGGCACCCGACCGCCACCTTCCCTCATTGTAATTTCACAGCATGTGTCCCGCGCTCTGTCTGCTGCTTCTGGTCCCCACGTAACGATCCTGTGGCATCCTCTGAACTGCTGTCCTTCTCTTTTCCCCTGGTAAGCGACAAAAAAATGGGTGAGATCCTTCATCCCCCGCCCCCCTACCTTAATCTTTCTTTATACTCCTCTCTCTGTTCTCTACTCCATGTTCTCCCGCCTTCCCTTGCCGTTATCACCAACTACTGCTACTGCTGCCATCCCCTCCACCACCCCCCCCCCCATTACCCCTCTCCATTTAGGTACACCTTTTTGTCTCTCTCTGCCTCGTACATTTTTCTACGGTGCAGTGCTAATGATCTTATTTAAACAGCTATAGATAGACAGATAGATAGGTAGATGGATAGATAAATAGTTAAATGGATAGATAGATAGTTAGATAGTTAGACAGATAGATAGATAGATAGTAGATAGATGGATAGATAGATAGATGGATGGATAGATAAATAGGTAAATGGACAAATAGATAGAGAGAGACAGATAGATAGATAGATAGAGAGAGAGAGAGAGAGATAGATAGGTAGATTGATAGACATAGATAAGTAGATAGATAGGTAGATGGATAGATAGATAGATAGGTAGATAGATTGGTAGATGGATAGGTAGATGGATAAATAGATAGGTAAATGGATAAATAGATAGATATATACATGCATGCATAGATCTGTAATGGACAGATCGAGACAAGAAGAAAAAAATACTGCTATCGACATCTGTTTGTTTGTTCTCTCTCTCTCTCTCTCTCTCTCTCTCTCTCTCCTCTCTCTCTCTCTCTCTCTCTCTCTCTCTCTCCCCACCCCGCGAAGTCTTCTGCCTAGACACCAACCCTCTGCCCTTTTTCTTTTTTTTCTAAACCATATCTTTCTTTGTATGTGAAGAGCGTGTGTCCACTGAATTCAGTGATTTATATCATCACTCTGTTTTTCTCTGCAGTACTGAAACGTTAGAATATCTATAAGTTGGTAGAGAAAAAAAAGTTAAATGCAAGACGAGCAATGCTTCACAAGAAACCCTGCACATTGTCTGACGCCTAGCTCATAAGGACTTCCCGAACCTGACCTGACTGAAGCTCTGAGTCAAGACTCTTTTATAACAAAGAAGAAGAAGAGGAAGAAGAAGAAGAAGAAGGGACAACAAAGAGGAAGACGACAAAGCTCTATGTAAAGTAAATCCGTCTATGAGGAGAATCATGATACAAACACTGATCAAAATTATAATCCACATTAGAAAACTGTCACCAACAGGAAAACGCAGATCAAAAAGATGACAAGCAGAGAGAGAGAGAGAGAGAGAGAGAGAGAGAGAGAGAGAGAGAGAGAGAGAGAGAGAGAGAGATGCAACTGTAAGCGAACTTAAAAACAACAACAATCTAGTACACGGAATCCTAAATAGGGGAGAGACCAGAGAAGAAATTAAAAACAAATGGTGTCAGAAACACGAGCCGGTTCAAGTCACGCTATCAGCTCATTCTGACTCACCTCCCCCCTCCCCCCCTCCCCCCTCCCCCTCCCCCCCCCCCCCCCCCCCCCCCCCACCACCACACACACAAACCACACACTCACTGGCGTCCACCAAGTTCAATCTGTCATCTTCAGCAGACTGCTGCCGATGAACGTACTGAACAGCAGGGTGAGTGCTGTGCCGTTTGGGTCCCATCCACCACTGGCCCGCTATGACACCATGCCGCAATCACCCACCCGCCCCAGCCCTATTTCACAGCTTTCGTCTGATGGGTTCTGTCTGCTGGTTCTAGCCCCCCCCCCCCCCCCCCCCCCCCCTCTCTCCAGACGATGGTCTTTTAATGTTCCCTGCATGGTCGCCCTTTTTCCTCTCCTGAAAATGAGGGGCAGGGATAAAATCCCCTGTCTTCAATGTCCCTTTGTCGTCCCTCACCCTGCCTCAATCCCCCACAGATCCCCCCTCCCCCTCCCAACTCTTCTCCCTCTGTCTGTCTGTCTGTCTGTCTGTCCGTCTGTCTGTCTGCTGGTCAGTCTGTCTGACAAGTCTCGTTGTACAGTGCTGATCATCTGATTAGGAATATATTCTGATCTGGAACACAGACAGACCGACAGAGACAGACAGGCAGACAGACACAGACACACAGACACACACATATCTATCTATCTATCTATCTATCTATCTATCTATCTATCTATCTATCTATCTGCCCCCCAGCGTTAATGTTGGAGATGTTTCTGTTGTTCACAAACTCCAAGACAATCCTTGATTGATTTTTTTTTTAACACAGAAGATCCGCTTTGATCTTACTTCTTTCTGCAAGGATTCACCCAGCTCTCTGGCATAAAATTGTAATACATGCCCGTCAACCCGTGCCAATACCTCCGAATTCACTCGTCGGCGGTTTGCCCATCGTGAATACACGAAAAGTAATGCCTTAAGATCATCCGCTAGCTGTAGTAAGCACGAATGATGAACTAAAAACGTTGTTACTGCCTGAGAAAAAGCTAAAAGACTGACATGACATACGCGTTTGATAGCATGCAAGTGTGTAAGCAAACATAGCCCACGTAGAACTATCTACCCTACTCGCTCAGTTGTCTTGCCATGCAGATAACGGGGGATGGGTTCTAATTCAACCCACGTTTGAGCTGATGAATTGATGAATGATAATAACAATTTTGGTTTCAACTTAGGATGACTGCATGCGGAAATCAAAATAAGACAAAAAACAAACAAACAAACAAACAAACAAACAAACAAACCAAAACCAACAACAACAGAATTAATGCGCCGCTAAAAGAACGAACAAACAAATTGAAAAAAAAAAAACACAACGCGTTTCGGCCTATTGGGTCTTCTTTAGGCAAGACAAACAACTTTCAAGGCAATGAAAGCGGACAGTCACTTATCTCTTTGATCTGGATGCACAATATAGTCTTGGGCGAACGACTAAAAGTACGGCATGGAACTGTGATTAAAGAGGAAATAATACGGGTTGAAATGATGATGATGATAATAATAATAATGATAATGATGATGATAATAATGATAATAATAACAAAATAATAATAATAATAATGATTACTGTAATGGTAACAATAATAATAATGGTAATAATAATAATAATAATAATAATAATAATAATGATGATAATGATAATAATAATGATAATGATGATAATAATAATGGTAATAGTTTTAATAGTAATGGTAGTAAAATCGTCTAAAAACAAATATTGACAATAATAATAATAATACTAAGAGTAATTGTGGTAATAATAACAGTAGGCCTAATTGTAGTAACAAAAATGACAATTGTAGTAACAATAAAGAGGTCAATAACAGAAGAAGAGGAAGGAGAACAATGAGAGGAAAGTCACAATGATATGATAATGGTGGCAATAGTGATAATATAGCAACACTGTCAGAGACTCATCCATTAATTAGATGAAACTCAATTGTGTGCCTGTAGACTTTCCATTTGAATCCATAGCCCACTCAGCCCTGGATAGGAGCCATTTGGAGTGGAAAAATCCCACTAATAAATGGCTCTGACGGGAATCGAACCCACGATGTCCCAGCCTACAATTCACGATGCCAAGTAGCACGCCTTGGCAGCTGTCCTCTCTCTCTCTCTCTCTCTCTCTCTCTCTCTCTCTCTCTCTCTCCTCTCTCTCTCTCTCTCTCTCTCGATGGTATCTTGAACAGCACAGTTACATTTAATTTCACGAATAAAGTAACAGGACAAAAGAAAGAAAGAACAGACTTAGAAAGAAAGAGAAAGAAAAAGCAAATAATGGAATGGGAAATACAGAAGGAGGAAGGGGGAAGAAAGATAGAGGGAAAAAAAGAAAAAAGAAAAAATCAGGAGAGAATAGACGAAGCAAGAAAAGAAAAAGGAGACATGAAATAAGAATGGAGAAAAGAAATCTACAAAGAAGGAAAGAAGGACACACAGATGCGTGCACTTTTAACAAAAACTACATACATGAATCGGACATAAACCCTGGATACTGCCCCCCCCCCCCCCCCCTCCATCCCCGTTCATGTATAAACGAATGCATCTCATTGTCTGAGCTTTTGACGCAATTTGTTTTTTTCAGTGTAGGTTGTATATTCAAGTATAATGCAGTCGACAACATAGGGCTCTTTCAGGAATGTCGGCACACCGAAAATAAATATTCCTGCCATTACACACACACACACACACACACACACACACACACACACACACACACACACACACACACACACACCAATAGATAGACAGATAGATGGATATATACATACATATATATGTACGTACGTACATACATACATACATACATACATACATACATACATACATACATGGATAGATTATAAAGGTAAGAGACAAGCATGGAAGAAAACTCTAATGTAGTGACACCAAACTGCCACCATCAAGAAAACGCAGAAGTAAATGAAAACTTAAACCAGCACAGACAAAACCCGAGAAGAAAAGGGAAGAAATTGTAACGAAAGCAGTAACACCACCAACCTATCTAGTTCACAGAGACAGAACAATAGGAGAGATTAAAGACAGTGTCACCAACACGTGCAGTCCGTCCCGGTACTGCCATCAGCTCACCCTTCACCCTACATTGTCTGCACACCAAATGGTGGCCTCTCACCAATTCAGTCTCTCCCTCTGCAGGACATTTTACTGCCTGCCAGCAGCCGAACAAGAACGGCATGGAGAGTGCAGAGCAGGCTTTCAAGGTTACTGGGGTTCATTGGCACTCCCCCAACCCCCCAACCCCCACCCCCCTCACCCCCCACACACCCTTATCCCCACCCCACCCCTTCACTTTGACAGCATTAGTTTGATGTGCTCTGTCTGCTGGTTCTACCAGTCCCCAGGTGATGGTGCTGTAATGTCCTCTGTGGGACCGCCATCTTTCTTCCGCTGGTGACGAGGGGCACAGATAACAGCCCGCAGTCTTCCTATTAACTCTTCTCTTCTCTCTCTCCCTCTCTGTACCCTGTCTCTGTCTCTGTCTCTCTCTCTCTCTCTGTCTGTCTCTCTCTCTCTCTCTCTCTCTCTATGTGTATCTGTTTCTCTCCGTCTCTCTCGTTCTCTGTCTGTCTGCCTCTCTCTCTCTCCCTGTCTCTGTCTCTCTGTCTCTCTTTGTCTCTGTCTGTCTGTCTGTCTGTCTCTCTCTCTCATCTTTAAAGCCACTTCAGTGACATCTTCCCCGGGATGCTCATTCTGGCTCCCCATTTACAGCCACACCCTGGCTTGTACAACTGCAGCCTTAGCACCAGCAGTCAACCGGGAGCAGCCAAGTCATTAAGCGGCAACTCACCGGAAGAGACAATGCACTGCTTTTAAATCATGCGGTGGAGTTCAGTGGCGCCTGTTCTGATGAAAGATATGCAGTCACCACCCACTAATCCCATCCTAACGACAATGACCGCCAAATCGCAGAGCCGGCATGGGTGAGCACCCCCCTAAGAAGGTTTCATCTACAGAACGTCAGTGCGCATGAACCTGACAATCCCGACGACCTCAAAACAAACTCACCAAGGCCATACGTATGGATAAGATATCGAAACTGATGTCACCACAGAGCAGAGCATGAATTTGAGACTTTTTTCATGCTGATTGCAGAGGATGAGGATGACGAGGATGATGCTGTGGATTTCTGTCCTGATCAGGTTACATGACAGGGTGTTTCTCCGCGCTTCCTTTCATAACATATCCTGGCGACAACGAGGCTTGAGAGATACAGACACCTGCAGTGTTGGTCATGAAATTTGGGCAACACTCTCAGAGATGCACGAATCAAGTGGATGCAAAATCGTTGCGTGGTTGGTCTCTCCATTTAGGCTCGTAAAACAAACTAAGCTTTGAATAGGAGCCAGCTGATTTGAAAACTGCTTGTAGTTTGTTTCTTTCATATCTATCCATCCATCTATCTATCTATCTATCGATATGCGCGCGCAGGGTGTGGTGTGTGTGTGTGTGTGTGTGTGTGTGTGTGTGTGTGTGTGTGTGTGTGTGTGTGTGTGTGTGTGTGTTCTGTTTTGCAAATATGATATTGATATCTATCTATCTCTACCTACCTACCTGTCTTTCTATCTATCTCTACCTACCTACCTGTCTTTCTGTCTATCTGTCTGTCTGTCTGTCTGTCTTCTATCTATCTATCTATCTGTGTGTGTGTGCGTGCGTGCGTGCGTGCGTGCGTGCGTGGTGTGGTGGTGGTGTGTGTGTGTGTGTGTGTGTGTGTGTGTGTGTGTGTGTGTGTGTGTATGCTGTGTGTTGCTGTTTTCCCCCTTCTTTACGTTGTGTGAGTACTGTTTTTTTCCCCCGCGTATTGTGAAAAACATCCGAACGCTTCATTTCAATACAAGAAAGAAATTAGTTACACATGCAGTCGGGTTACTGCATATTTTGTTGCCGTTAATTTTCCATTGTATTTTCTTAACAACAATCCATTTTACATAAAATGTAAGTAACATCATCCAAGGTCACACAGTATATCTATATGAAACAAAGATCATTTGACTTTCCTATTCATATAAACTAGAAATGATAATGACGAAGAGTTCGATTAGTACGCAAGACACAACCATTCAGAATGAATCATATGTAGATTTCTATCAAACAACAGTGTGAAATGTTCCAAGAGAATGTCACACTCAATGATCCATTTCCTGAAAAAAAGAAACAACGCCAAGCGTGCCTCATCCTGCTTATGTTCATGGCATTAAAAGATATTTTCATTGTGATTTTTATGTTTTGTGAGACAGATTGTGCAGTCGTATTATAACAAGCAACAGAGTACATCAAAATGTAGAAGTATGATTATGAATATTGACGGCTACAGTTCATGCATTATCTTTCATGTGATATTCAGTTAATCATTTCGGTCATTTAGTCATTACAATTTTGCCCTGTTAACAATTTTGGATAGGATAACCACTTTCCTACACATTCAAACGTGTTTCCCTCAAACATTTTTTTTCTGAAACATTTTTGTTTTTTCAAAACATATGATTAATGCTATTCTTACATTTCCGTTTTTTGTTCTCAGGTTTGCAGGATACCTAAATATTTATATAGCTATAACTATCTATCTATAGAAAAGGAGCGAGAGAGAGAGAGAGAGAGAGAGAGAGAGAGAGAGAGAGAGAGAGAGAGAGAGAGAGAGAGAGGGAGGAAAGGATAGGGTGAGGATGTGAGGCCAGGGAGGAGGGGCTGGCCGAGGGGTGGGGACGTATTTTCTGATCGACTTAACGGATTTTTTTTCGACCCTCCCCCTCCCCCACCCCCCTCGCCCTCCCCACCACCACCACCTTTGTCATCAGTTTTAGCTGCTTATGTTATTTATCTCTCTCGTCTCGTCTCGTCTCGTCATTCTCTCTCTCTCTCTCTCTCATTCTCTCTCTCTCTCTCTCTCTCTCTCTCTCTCTCTCTCTCTCTCTCTCTCTCTCTTTTCAAACATTCTGTCTTCTTTTTAAAATTCTTCTTTGTGTTTTTCTTCTTCTTCTTCTTCTTTTTCTTTGTCCTGTTTTTCTTCTTCTGTCTTTTCTTGAGCGCTCTGCATCAACCACCCATTCCAGCTGGTTTTAGAACTGAGTTTCTGTCAAGAAGACGATTGATGGGACACCGCACTGCGGTGACCTCTCGCTTCACAACCCCCACTGTAACACAAAGACACAGCTGAACAGTTCGTTGTGGATGTGCACGCCAAGAGACTTCCCAGTCTCTGTGGTAGATGGGACGAAGTCATCATTTCAAAACACGGCACTGTGTATATAAAACCTCCTGTTAGCAACAATGTATTTTGATAATTCGAGGCTTACGCATGCAATATGCGAAGCCTAATTTCTCATACACACTCCTACTCGCCAGCCATTCATATTCCTCGTGTAACAACCACCCCCTTCCACTCCCAGTCCCTCCCTCTCCTCCATCCATGCATTCCCCCCCCCCCCAACCACTCCCCCAATTCCTTCCTCCCCCTCCCCGCCCTTCCCAAATTAACTATTGGTTATGAAAACTGAGAGACGGGCACCGGATGGCACGAATGGAGAACTCCTTCTTGTGACCGGGGCAGAGCTGTGTGATGATTATTATCCCTCCTATGGGGAGTCATCGGGGGCTGTTTTCAAACCGGTGTAGCGTGCACGCGTTGTGTCGCCCCCCTATTATTTGTCACCCCGGGGTGAACAGTTACAGCTGGGCCTCCTTTCCCCTCGCCTAAGGGCGTGTGTGTGTGTGTGTGTGTGTGTGTGTGTGTGTGTGTGTGTGTGTGTGTGTGGTGTGGTGTCGTGCGTGTGCGTGGTGGTGTGTGTGTTTGTGTGTGTGTGTGTGTGTGTGTGTGTGTGTGTGTCTCTGTGTGTTGTGTGTGTGTGTGTGTGTGTGTGTGTGTGTGTGTGTGTGTGTCTCTCTCTCTCTCTCTCTCTCTGTGTGTGTGTGTGTGTGTGTGTGTGTGTGTGTGTGTGTGTGTGTGTGTGTTGGAGATGATTTCCAGTTTCTTGTAGGACTGAGAGGAGCAATGCCAGCAGAACTTTCTACCAATCAGAATATGTTACTATTTTGGTGCATTGAGGAAAAACATGATTGGACGTATTAAGACATGCTTTCACTATTTGATCTGTTGGCTCTTCAGACAACATTTATCTGATTCGTATCGGAGATGGAGTAAATTTTGAATGGAAAGAAGCTGAATTAGAATCTATTTCATTTCGCATCCGTTTTTAGCCCTGGTTGAGGAGATAAGTGACTGTCTGTACGTCCTTTGTTTTCATTTGTCTTGAATATTGTTTATTTTGCCTGAACAAGACCAAACAGATCGAAACACGTCGTGTTTGTCATGTGATTTGTTTGTTCTTTCGTTTGGTAGCACAGTAATACCTTTTCATAATAATATTGTTTCAATTTCCGCCTGCAGTCATCTCACTCTGAAACTAAAATTTAGATCGTTGAAACTTGCCTTTTTTAAAAAATCTCTATCTCGTGTATTTTGTATGTTGACATAGATGTGGGACCACATGACTCGTCGAAGCCTGTCTGGTGTCTTGCCATTGGTCGGGAGAGCCTTCGATTGTAACTGTTCTGCTCACCTCTTCCACCTTAAACCGCTAACCTCCTGAGGTCAGTGTTCTGCCCAGCTCCCTTTGATTTTGTGTCCTTCCAGATTGTACCAGAACATATCAGGTCATGATTGGTCATTTTGTTGAAACACACACACACACACACACACACACACACACACACACACACACATCACACACACACACACACACCACACACACACACACACACACACACACACACACACACACACACACACATACACCCACACACACCACACACACACCAACACACACCACACACACACACACACACACACCACACACACACACACTTTCGAACAACTTTCTTGTGAATGAAATATGCCATCTTATTAATATTTTGAAATGTAAAGGAACTGATGTCACCTTCTGTTGGATTCCATCGCATTGTGGTATTTTTGGTAATGAGCTAGCTGATGGATGCGCAAAGAGAGGAGCCAGAAATGAAAAGTGCGCCACGGTATTGAATATACCTTTCCTTTACCTGAAGTCAATCATTTATTAAAGCAAACCGTCTGGTGCCGATTCAGAAAACACTACAAAATACGTTGCTTGGTGTGTCTGATTAAAAATACTCATTTAATTAATTATGAACATGTAAACAGCATTCCTCATTTACAAGTGAAAAATATGTACCAATACAGAAATTTCATTTCAATATTTTACAAATTAAAACTTGATGCCTTAAAAACAAAATATACAAACAAAGCAAAATGTATTTGTACAGAACGAAGAATAACCAGCAAGCATCTGCTGTTTGACTGTTTACCTCTTCAGTCTCATTTATCACCATTATCAGGCATTAAAGTTTGCCCTCAATGTTGTTTTCTCTTTAATTTGTAGTCCAGTTAAGTATTTATTTTAAGATTATTTGCAGGTATGTTGTAGGGATGTTTGGAGGGACATTAATATGCACTTAGATAACCACATTATGCATACACTTACATAGTCACAGACATTTATGCATCTCTCTCTCTCTCTCTCTCTCTCTCTCTCTCTCTCTCTCTCTCTCTCTCTCTCATCACATTTGTTACCAGACGTAAAACTGAAGTACTACTTACTAGTACTACTACTACTACTACTACTACACTACACACTACACACACACACACACACACACACACACACACACACACACACACACACACACACACACACACACGCTGTTACACTTTCATTGAGTAAACGACCTTAGGCACGGATTAGCTCAAACATTCTTCCGCTAAGCTCTTTGTTTGCCATGTGGTCGAAGTACAGGAAACAGATACACATAACACGCACACTTTAAAGAAAATCGGTTAACTATACGGATAAACATGCAGAACATAATGCAAAGTGATGTTTATTCAGTACACAAACACACAAACACACACACACACACACACACACACACACACACACACACTCACACACACGCACGCACGCACGCACGCACACACACACACACACACACACAACACACACACACAACACACAACAAATATTTTTCGCCTAATATGTCTTCGTCAGACGCTACAAAGGCATAAAACATACGTTAACCGATATTGCAGCCACCATGAGAAATACAATGGTGAAAGGTTTGATAATGTAGATGAGAGGACCACTGGATTAAAAAAAAAAGAAAAGTATAGAAGAAAACCTCGACTGATGCTCGGGATTGTTTATGGCGATCTGTTGTATCTATCGACTTTTTTCTTTTTCTTTTTTTTTTTTTTTTTTTTTTTTTTTTGGCTTTTCTTTTTTTTTTTTTTAAACTTTTTGTCTGTTATCTTTGGCTGCACGACATCTCTCCAGAAGAAGGAGGAGGAAGGGGGGGGGGGGAAGAAGACCAGAGGTGGAGGGTAACTGTAGAACTGAGCACCGGTGTGTGTGTGTGTGTGTGTGTGTATTTGGTGAGTGGGGTGGCACGGCACAACAAAGTGTCTCCGCGGGGTGGCAAGGGTCGTGGACAAAAAGGGGAGACAAACCTGAAGCACGTGCAGCACAGGCCGTGAGAGGAGAGGTGAAAAGGTGGAAGGAAGGGGGGGGGGGGGGAGGGGGATGAGTGAGCGAGGATGGGAGTTAGGGGTGAGCGGGGTCGAAAGGGGCGCACGCTACACGCGCCACGCTAATGGACTCACTCGGCGGCGGCTCTCTCACTCTCCACGTGTCTGTCCTCTTTCGTTTGACTGTGACAGGAAAAGGCAACGACACACAATGGGGCTTTAAAAGAAAAAAAAAACCACACAAATTTCTCCTGACATTTTACAGATAGACCAATAACTAAAATCCCATCAAAAGGCGACTGTTTGCTGGTTGCTACTATTAAATGGTTGGGGCCTGTTTAATCTTTGAGAGAGAGATAAGCATGGTCCGTGTGCTTTCGTGCACGTAAAAGAACCCATGACATCTAGGGATGCATTCTTGTTAAAAAAATGAAAAATAAAAAAAAGACTGTAGGAAAATTCGTTTTGATTTGTTGAGAACAATACCGCAGGAAAAACCAACAAACAATAACACACACACACACACACACACACACACACACACACACACACACACACACACACATACACACACACACCAACCAACCAACCAACCAATCAACCAACCAAATAAACCTATACATGTGGCGATGTAGGCCTGCTAATGCAACACATTCTTCCCAGGCAGAGTGGTCCGAATTTCAAACACAGAAATCTGTAGTCCGGGTAAATCCATTCCAGTCCCCGTCCAGTTCAGTCCAGTCCAATATATCCAGTCCAGAACATTGAGTACACAAGTTAAAAGACACAATGTATACTTTAAACAATTCTTTGTTACAGCAATGTGTGTTGCGATTTTGCTTCCAATAACTCTACTACACATACTCGCCCTCTGTTTACACACCGTCATCGCTGCTGCTGCCCCAAATAGAAGGTTGCATTGCTTCATTTTAGTCAGAAAAGCGTAGTTTCGTACCTGCATGTGTATGTGGAAGGCAGGGGGAGGCAGGTGGGATGGGGCGGGAGTTACTGTTCTTGTTTGTGTATGTGTCTGTATGTGTGTCTGCGTGCATGCATGCGTGTGTGTGTGTGTGTGTGTGGGGTGTGTGTGTGTGTGTGTGTGTGTGTGTGTGTGTGATCGAAGTTGATGAGAATTTTTCATATCGGCCCATAGTTATTACTCAAAAAATGCGAAAAACTCAGAAACTGTTGAGAGTTAACCCTTTGTTACAAACACATGGACAAGGTCGTTGGTCGTTTCGCATCGGATATAGCTGGGTTTTGCTGGAGATGTTTCAAGGAATGGCTCCACGTGACGTTTGTTGGTCAGACGGTGTATGTACAGGTATCTTGATCATATCACCGTTGCACACGTGCGTCAAGCAACAAGGCAGCACATCGTATCACATGAAGATCGACTGACGTCAGTTAAGAAAGGAGAAGTACGTTGATATGTTTATTGACGAAGCAAGTTTCAATGGTCTCGCTGAAACAACCCTTCAAGAAACTGTTGGGGGAGAGAGACAGAGGGGAAAACTTCAAGAAACTGTTGGGGTAGGAAGACAGAGGGGAAAACAGAAAAAAAAACAACCACATTGGATTGAAAAAAAAAAACATGAAGCTGAATGGACAGGGAAACTATCTGCAGAGTCCCAGACCTTGGCATACAACCGACAGAGCCTGTGGAGCCTGGTGAACTGTTTGTCAGTGTGGCGGCGCCACGGTTAGTCTTGAAGGAGTCTGGAAGAGAAGAAGACGAGGTATGTACAGGCGACATAATTACGTGTTAATTCTGGAAGTTCATTGATTATCTCACGATCTTCAGGGGTGTCCAAGAAGCTTCCAAAAGGTTCCAGAAATTGTTTTAGAATATTCTATGATTTTGATAGGTCATACTACAGAATGGTTTTCCCGAACTTCTAGATTATTCCATGCATTCTTACTGATTATACTACTACCGCGTTTCTCAAACTTTTGATCATGGAACTAACGTAACAAAGTTTTCAGTTGTCTGGTGACAGAGCTTTGTTAATTTCGGTTGATGCTGAAGAACACGTTTGTTCTGGGACCATTGTAACGGTTGGAATGAAAATTCCATTTATCTTCTGTTTGAACTAAGACATTTAGCAAGGATGAAATTTCCATTTATCTTCTGTTTGAAGTAAGACATTTAACTGGATAACATTTCAATTTATCTTCTGTTTGAAGTAAGACATTTAACTGATGAAGTTCCAATTTATCTTCTGTTTGAAGTAAGACATGCAACTGGAAAAATTCCAATTTATCATCTGTTTGAAGTAAGACATTCAACTTGTGACCAGAGTCCGGATGTGAATTAAAGAGAAATCAGAACCAGCTCATGTCATACAATTCAGAAAGTGTTCTGAAAAAACTTAAAAGATCAAGAGTTTCATTCGTATTTTAACCTCCATCCCTTATCTATCACTGCTTTTCTTCAGCTTTGTTCAGCGTACTAGGCAAATTGTCTTGAAAATGACATAGAGGTGGGCAGTGAGGAAGAGGGGGGGGGGGGGGAGAGGCAACAAAGGTGGAGAAGGTAGTAAGCAAGTTGAGGGGGTTATAATTCGTCAGGGACGAAGGAGCACATCCGGCTTTAAGAACCGGTATAAAGGGCGATATTTACATGTCAAGTGCTCCACTTTCGGCAGCTAAAGGTTTCGATAGACTGAAACGGATAACGTGTATGCATCGGTCAGAATAATGTATATTGTTTGTGTGTGTAGAAAATATGTTGAGAGTCGGAACTCGGACTTGGGGACACTGCCTTCCAGTTGTCTTTGTCATTCTTCCTTCAAACTCAGAAACAAGAAGATGCTGGATCATCTGCTTCCCGAAAGTAGCATAATATGTGTAGTAGTAGTTTTGTACGAAATTTTGAATAACAAAACAACTGTCTACACTCATCTGTCCCATTATACACTACACAACTTACACTACACTACACTACACTACACTACACTACACTACACTACTACACTACACTACACAAACTACACACACATACACACTCGCGCGCGCGCGCATCATTATCATCATCATGTCATCAACCATCACCACCACCCCACCACCACCACCACCACCATCACAATCATCATCATCATCATCATCATCAGCACCATCATCATTATCGTCATCATCATCGTCATTTTCATCATCATCTCATCATCATCATCATCATCCGTCGTCGTCGTCGTCGTCGTCGTCGTCGTCGTCGCGTTCAGCATAAAAAAAAAGGTCCTGTGGCCCTTCACGCCCAGCTCTCATCGTGACTTAACTTTCGATTTTCTCTCCACGTCCGTGCCCTTGCTGCGTTCATTTCGAGGTCGTCGGTTCCGGCAAGTCCATGGAGGCTGTCACTGGACAGCTGTGGTGAGTTCTCGGGGGGGCTCACTCACGAGAATCTGCGATTAAGCAATTATTGTCGTCAGGTGAAAGCTTGGTAGGTGGTTTCTTGGTTATGTTGAATCAGAACAGACGCCATTGAACACCAACCGAAGCGACTCAAGAGCAGTGCAGTGTTTCCTCTAGTGGGTTGCCTCACGACGACACGACATTCACTGCTCGCTGTGGATTGCCGGTGCCGGATTTGTGACGGATGAAACCAGGATGTGGCTGTACACAGGGAGCCGGAATGAGTGGCGTAAAGATAATGGCACTAAAGTGCCGCAGAAAATAGGACAGCAATGTAAACCAAAGCACGTAAAGCAAACCATGAAATTTTCCCCAGAAAGGAAGTTTCAAGCTCGGCCATGTAATTCGACTGATATATGTAAAAGGCAACAGAGACAAGGAACAGGCAAAATACTACATATACACATGTAAAAAGATCGTGATAGAGAGATCTGGCACACACACACATAATCCGCTTATCTTGTTCGCTTAGAAAAGCTAGCTATGATGGCTATGAAAAGCGGTAAAGCTGCCTCTCCGAGCAAGCGATAAAAACAAAACAAAAGCAGTTACAGGGTTACTCAGAACTGACACATGTTGGATGTATTCATCTGTAATTCGTAAAATGCTCTAGCCAAGACCAAAAAAAAAGGCAGTTTCAAATTATAATGGTTTCGGGCAGAAGTCAAAACATACGAACAAATGTTGAAGTAGAGAGCCGCCACATTAGCATAACTAACAAACATTGAAGTCATGAGCCTCGACCTATTGGTCTTCTTCAGGCGGGACAACAACAAACAAACAAACAATAGAAACAAGCATATAGTGGGAGGGGGGATACATGTGAGGGTGAACGAGTGTTCAGTTGCTATGGAAATGATTTAAAGGGGATGGATAAGAGGGAGGATGGCGAGGGCAGAAGGAGATGGCACGAAAAAGATGACGTTGAAATATTCATATTAAATCCCTCACTGACAGCAATGGGAATCATTGAGATCAGTAATTTGAGCAGAACCATTTCCGTATGCGTGACCAGAATCGACTAGAGTTACCAAAGACACAAAGAAACAAACAAAAAGAAAAGAAAACAAAACAAAACAAAAAACATTCGCAGAGTATTCTAACAGGACATGTAGAAGCAAGGAATGTCTGTACACTGCAGATGACAATCCAGAATGACACACAACGTTGAAGACCTGCTGGTTCGATACAACCGTTACTCTCCGTTGGACCGTAACAGAATCCTAGTGTCGTGCGCTTTCGTGCATGTGTGAAAATGCCAGTAATGCGTGACCATGTCATCGGTGATTAATTAGCTGCTTAATTAAACGGGGCTGACAGTGCGTGTCAGACAAGACGGGCAGTGCGGCATTATAGATGTTATCAGTAACAACAAATGAGTTGCTTCAGCTGGGCTGACTGTGTGTGTCCGACAGCTTGATTCGGGCTGATGGATGGCATGTCTTTGCCAACAGTAACGATAAATAAGTTCCTTCAACAGAGCTGAATATGTAGGTCAGTGGGAGGAGAGACTGACAGTATGGCGTGACCATGTCATCAATAACTGTAAATTTAATCAGAAAAAACTATAGATATTGGATAGGTGAGACAGACAGTATGACGTGACCAGATCATCAATGATGGTTATCTTCCAGTTGTCTGTGTGTCAAAAAGATGAGACGGACAGTGTGGCATGATGATAGTGTCAGTAACAATAAACGAGTCATTTAAACAGGACTGACTGTGTTTGTCAGAGAGAGGAGGCAGATAGTATAGCGCGATCTTGATGTCAACAATGATGAATGAATTAAAAGCTGACTGTGTGTGTCAGAGAGATAAGACAAACAGCATAGCATTGCCTTGTCGTCAATAAGAACACATGAGTTAAACATGGTTCTCTGTGTATATATCAGACAGATAAGGCAGAGAGTATGGCTTGACCCTGTTCATATAAACAACGCATGACTTAAACAGGGCTCTGTGTGTACAACTGAGAGATAAGGGAGACAGAATGGCATGACTTTGTTCATCAATCAAACAACACACGAGTTAAACAGGGTTCTGCGTATATATTCGAGAGATGAGGCGGACACAATGGCATGGACTTTTATCAGTCACACAACTCGTGTCTTAACCAAGGCTCACTGTGTGTATGGCAGAGACATGAGGCAATCAGTACGGCACAACCTTGTCATCACTAACAAGTCAGTTAACCTGGGCTCACTGTCCACACATCATAATGTGACATGACCTTCTTCGTCAGTTACAACCCATGAGCTAAGAAAAGGGCTCTCTCAAATCAGAGAGATTAGACAGACAGTACGACACGACCTTTTTTGTCAGGAACAACACGTGAGTTAAACAAGGCTCTGTGTATGTGAGAGAAATGATGCAGAGATGATTGCATGGCCATGTCGTCAGTACCAGTAGATGAACTGGGTGTGACTCTGTATATCAGAAAGATGGAGAGACAGACCAAGCGGCGTGACCACGTCCTCACCAACAGTGACTGGAGTTTCACAACGTGAACTCATAAAGCAGAGACCCGGGGTAACCGCATAGAGTCCCCACACGTCTGGCTAATTACATATCGTCAAGCGGAATGAAGGGAGGGAGAGAGAGAGAGAGAGAGAGAGAGGAGAGAGAGAGAGAGAGAGAGAGAGAGAGAGAGAGAGAGAGAGGCAGACAGACAGACAGACAGACAGACAGAGACAGAGACAGAGAGACAGACAGAGAGAGAGAGAGAGAGAGAGAGAGAGAGAGAGAGAGAGAGAGAAGAGAGAGAAAATGAAATAACACGGTACCCGCCCCGACAACCCCCACCCTCACCCCTCCTCCTCCACCCCAACCAGCATCACGGAAAGTGCCCGGGCACTGAAGCCGTTTCTCCTCTCTTACCTAATTGTAACGTGGCTTTCCGCCAAGCTCGTTCCCCTGTAACACCAGCCCGTCATTACATCTGCGGAGGGGAGAGGGGGGAACGTCCCCCCCCCCCTTCCTTCACAGAGGGCGGGGTAGGGTGGAAAAATGACGCCCACCGACATTCCCATAAATCACCCATCAGCGGAACCTGATTGAAAAACAGAAGAGTTGCCTTCGCCGGGCAGCCGATAAAAAGCCAGAAGCAGTAAAAGGAGAAACTCAATATGAAAAAAAGAAAAGAAGAAGAAGAGAGGGTAGTAAAAGGCCCAAGAGACGAGTTGTAAAAAGAAAGTCATCAGGGCAATAGAGGGAGATAACCATCACAGTTGATAGAGGGGGGAAGGGGGGTGGGACTGGAGGTGGGGGGGGGGGGTGGGGGTGAGAGGAGTGTCGCGTGGCTCTATCGACAGCTGAATGGGGGAACAAAATGGGACACGAGCAGAACGAGAGACGGCAGATCTCCCGCCAAAATGGCTGCCCATTTGCCTCGGAGCCCGGCCAATGGCTGCCTCGTTGTCGCTCGCTTTGCCATGTTCACGAGGACGAGACTTCCCCGAAATGAGCTGCTCCCCGTCGGCGCAGACCCGTTACGTGGTAAACAACACCTGCCCTTGGTGCATCATTACAAGCTTGGTACCCATTTGGAAGAACCTCGGAAACGTGCCAGACCACTTTTCAGTAGAAAGGGAAATTGAACGAGGGCCATCGGAGCCCCCTGGAACAGTCAAACGGAGCATGTCTGACATTTATTCATTTCACGTGGAATAATGAATGTAATTCGATTCCACTTCTTACAGCTTGTCACGCGTGCGCCTATGTGCTGGACCTGAGGGAAGGGACAGATGTACGAATTAAGCAGAGAAGGAAAATTACTTTTGCAGGCTGCTGTTCCTTCATCCAAAGACAATCAGATGTGCTCCTCGCGAGAGTTTCTTCCAGACAGGGGGAGCAAGTGGAGAAATAACGGTCGTTAGTGAGCTTTCTCTTCAGTGGTACAGTCTCTCTCTTCATGCCAATTCCCCAACCCAAACGTGCCTTTCGCTGAGTGCTGGTGGCTGTCGTTGTATTGACATCACAGATGCTAGTGATTTTTATCTGCATTAGTCCAAAGAAGGACGCAGATCAGAACGGAGTCGTAAGATAATTACACCGTGTTTCTTTCTTAACGAGATTCATAACAATCAAAATGGGTCTATTGAAAAGCACTTCACCTCCACCTTCCTTTCCCTTCTGTCGGCC
>CM065724.1:41723303-41725803 GCA_033310375.1 Conus canariensis
CATCATTTAAAAAGGGAAAAAAAAACACCTTGAATTCTGTAGCCCTTCGTGCCATGAACTCGCGACGATCGTGGTGTCAGCCGTCTGTCCACACGTCTCTGCCTGAGGCGAGTCAAAATCGTCGGTCTCGGCAAGTTCATGGCAGCTGTCGTTGGATGAACGTGGCGGCGTCCTATAGAGGGGCGGGAAGGAAAAGAAGGGGCGGCACGCGCATCAGCGCTAGAATCACTTCTAAGCAATGGCTGTAGTCAGTATGGGGCTTAGGTACATGGTAGACTGTTAGATCGTGGTATCATTGAACACCACTGGAGCAACTCGGCAGCAGCGCAGAGTCTACTCCGGTGGGTTGCCTCATAGAGACTGGGTACTGATCCCTGTGGAGATCCTATGTTGAAGCTGCAGGAGGATGAACAAGACGGTGGGTAGAGGCCGGAATGAGAGGTATGGGAGCAATATCACTCAGAGGGCGGAAAAGATGAAACATTAAAAAAAAAAAAAAAAAGCGACATAAAACTAAGCTCCATCAAAAACAGACAAACAATAAACTGAAAGAAAAGGAAAATAATTGTTATGAAATAAACTCAAACAAACCTGGCTTCAGATTAGAATATCAACAAAACAAAACAAACACTAGAAATCTTTTCCTTTTTTTTTTCCTTAAAGGGCTGCAACTCCGCCTGAATCGATTACTCGACAGTTTCGCTGCTCCAGCGGTTCCCATGTGGCACAACATGGCGGAAACCAGCCCATTACTGTAATGGACTTCCGCCCACGTCGCCAGCTCGCTCTGCTGCGCATGCGTCACCTCTGGGACCCGAAGCTCTCGTTGTTTTGAAAGGGGTGACGGAAGGCATTCCTGTCCAGGGCGACTGGTGGTGGAGGATCTTTTTCTTTTCTCTCTCTCTCTCTCTCTCTCTCTCTCTCTCTCTCTCTCTCTCTCTCTCTCTCTCTCTCTCTCTCTCTCTCATGTATGACAGCTTCTTTTGCCAGCTGTGTGCTTGGACGTTCACGCCGCAGGTCCCAATGAAGAATAGGGATTAGGAGAGAAAGTGTTATACAGCAGGGAAATGAAAACGGAAAGAAAAGGGTATTAGGGGTAGGGTGTGAGTGCCAGAGAGAGAGAGAGAGAGAGAGAGAGAGAGAGAGAGAGAGAGAGAGAGAGACAGAGAAGAGACAGAGAGAGACAGAGACAGACAGACAGACAGACAGACAGATAGACAGACTGACAGATAGACAGATTCGTGAACTTTCTCCCTCTGTGTGTGTGTGTGTGTGTGTGTGTGTGTGTGTGTGTGTGTGTGTGTGTGTGTGTGCGTGTGAATGAGTGAGTGAGTGGTTGTGTGTGTGTGTGTGTGTGTGTGTGTGTGTGTGTGTGCGTGCGTGCGTGCGTGCGCGCGCGCATGTGTGTGTGTGTGTGTGTGTGTGTGTGTGTGTGTGTGTGTGTGTGTGTGTGTGTGTGTGTGTTTGGTCTGTATGTTCCCTGTCTCTATGGCCCATGAAGATGTAAAGCCCTCTTTAGAGCATTGCTAATGGCTGATCTGCGTTAGTGGAGGTCCCCCGTGATGGCCGCTTGTCCTAGGCGCTGCCTGCTGTCTTTGAGGTCCGTCCCTTAAGGTTACAGATAGCGGCGTTCCTCATCCTCCAGCTCGCTTTGTTCTCAGTCTGCTCAGTTCTAGAGAGGAACGGGCAGAGGATGACGGGGGAGGGGGGGGGGGAGGGGGGGTGCTGGGGAGGCTTTGGGAAGTGGGGGGGGGGGGGGAGTGGAACGAGGCGGGGGAAGGAGGATATGTTGGCTTCATGGATGAAGCATCGTTCTCTTGATTCATGGGAGCGGGTTCCCGGTTCAGTCCTCGCTCGGGATGGTCAGGTTTAGAGAAACGGTCTCTACAAGTCTGGATGAGAGTTTAAACCGAGCTTCTGTGTAATGATGCATGCATTTAAGACGACAGACAGAAACCAGAATTAACGAAGACACGAACGCTAAATCCTTTCTATCCTCTGTGCGTGTGTGTGTGTAAGTGCAGTACTTGCATGCGTGTGTATGTGCGCGCGCGCACATCGATTCATGCGCACGTGTATGTACAGATCCGCCCAACGAGCATGCACTGCATTTCAAACAGATGAACGAGAAAATAGATAAATAGATGAATGAAATAAGAAAGAAAGGAAGGGGGTAGATAGGAGAAGGAGGGGGTGGGGGGGGGGCGAATGTAAAAAAAAAAGTATTTTTGGTTTTATTCTCAGGGACATGAACTCTCCCGGTTCTCCCTGCCCCATCACACCTTCGGTTATTAATCTCCCCTCCCTCCCCCAACCACCAATACCCATTCTCTGATTATCAATTCCCCCCCTCCTCGCCCCGCCCCACCCTCCCTTCATCCCCAGGATCATCCACCCTTACCCCCCCCCCCCCCACCCGCCCCTCCCCCCGCCCAAACACCAAATTCTCTCTGACACCACCGCCCAAAGAGAAAACAACGACGCAGAGTGCACAGAATGG
>CM065724.1:41730803-41735803 GCA_033310375.1 Conus canariensis
CTTTTAAATTTCTTTACAGCACGTACAGTCATATGCTTTTAAATTTCTTTACAGCACGTACAGTCATATGCTTTTAAATTTCTTTACAGCACGTACAGTCATATGCTTTTACATTTCTTTACAGCACGTACAGTCATATGCTTTTACATTTCTTTACAGCACGTACAGTCATATGCTTTTACATTTCTTTACAGCACGTACAGTCATATGCTTTTAAATTTCTTTACAGCACGTACAGTCATATGCTTTTAAATTTCTTTACAGCACGTACAGTCATATGCTTTTACATTTCTTTACAGCACGTACAGTCATATGCTTTTTTTCTCTCTCTCTCTTCGTTTTGTTTTGCCTCAAACAGGGTTTTAACTGCGACTTATTCAGTGACCTGGCGTTCTAAATACATAAACAAAAAAAAAATTGTGCTTTTGTATTGGCCCTGTCAACGATTCATTCCACTGTGGAGCAGGCTGGTTTACTGTTTGTTATGATTGCCCAGGCGCGGCTCTCGCGATCGTCTGGGCTTTAAACAACATCATTAGACATGGCTGAGTTACGGTCAATGACTGAGAAAAGGAGGTGGGGTGGGGATGGGTGGGGGGGGGGGGGGGTAGGGGTGGCGGGGGGGGTGGAGGAGCAGGCAACGAAGTGGAGATGTAGGGTGGGGGGGGGATGGAGGGTGGTGGTGGAATGGAGGGAGAGCTATTAGGGAAGTGAGTCAGAGGATGGTGACGTGGTGTGTGTGTGTGTGTGTGTGTGTGTGTGTGTGTGTGTGTGTGTGTGTGTGTGTGTGTGTGTGTGTGTGTGTGTGTGTGTATGCGCGAGCGCGTGCGTGTGCGCGTATATGTGAGTATGTGTGCGTGTGTTTGTGTGTGTGTGTGTGTGTGTGTGTGTGTGTGTGTGTGTGTGTGTGTGTGTTGTGTGTGTGTGTGTTGTGTGGTGTGCACGCATGTACATGCCATACGTACATGCATGTGCGTATGTGTGCAAGTGCGTGCGTTCGTATAATTATATGCGCGTGTGATCAGCAGACTCACTCGCACGTATATGTATGTGTGTGTGTGTGTGTGTGTGTGTGTGTGTGTGTGTGTGTGTGTGTGTGTATGTGTGTGTGTGTGTGTGTGTGTGTGGTGTGTGTGTGTGTGTGGTGTGTGTGTGTTGCACGCGCGTGCGTGCATGCATGCGTGCGTGCGTGCCTGCGCGCGCGCGCGTGTGTGTGAGCGTGCATGCGCTTGTACGTGTTTGTGGGGGGGGGGGACGTTATGTGAGTAGATAGAGGGAGCAGGGGATGACGGGAGGAAAGAGGAGGTACCAGTAGGGGTGGTATATTGATATGAAAAGAGGAGAAGGGGAGGGAGAGGCGGGGGTGGGGGTGGGGATAAAATCTTCAACGACACCGGCGGTGGGTCAGTCACCGGGTGGGGGCAGAGGCAAGGGAACGCCGGCTGATTAAAACGTGGCGAGGGCAGCATGACAAATCTCCCGCCCCGACCCGACGGCGAGGTACCCGCGACAGCCTGGACCGACGAGTGCCAGAAATAATGATGATGGAGTGCCAGACGAGGGCAACGGTTGAACCCGTCCCCCACTCCCCAACCCCCCCCCCCCCATCCCCATCCGCCACACTGAAAACACACCACCCTCCATCACTCCCACTACTGGTGAAGTCCCCCCCCCCACCCTACCCCCACCCCCCACCCCGTACTTCTCTCATCCTTGCATTCCTTGTTCCTCCCACCCATCCCCACCGCCATCCACATGTACACCCCCACCTTCTCCACCTCCCGCTTCTTTCTCTCTCCCTCCATCCCCACCCATTCCTGTCTTGCCCCTCCCCAGTGCCCAATTCTGTCTTCCCTACTGCGACCCTGGGTGATTTAATTCTGTCTTCCCTTATTGCGACCCTGGGTGATATAATTCTTTCTCTATACAACCCTGGTGATATAATTCTGTCTTCTCTACTACAACCCTAGGTGATATAATTCTGTCTTCCCTACTACAACCCTGGGTGATTTAATTCTGTCTTCTATAATACAACCCTGGGTGATTTAATTCTGTCTTCTCTATTACAACCCTGGGTGATATAATTCTGTCTTCCCTACTACAACCCTGGGTGATATAATTCTGTCTTCTACTACAACCCTGGGTGATATAATTCTGTCTTCTGTATTACAATCCTGGGTGATATAATTCTGTCTTCTCTACTACAACCCTAGGTGATTTAATTCTGTCTTCTATAATACAACCCTGCGTGATATAATTCTGTCTTCTCTATTACAAACCTAGGCGATATAATTCTGTCTTCCCTACTACAACCCTGGGTGATATAATTCTGTCTCCCCTTACCACAACCCTGGGTGATATAATTCTGTCTTCCCTACCACAACCCTGGGTGATATAATTCTGTCTTCCCTTACTACAACCCTGGTGATATAATTCTGTCTTCCCTACTACAACCCTGGGTGATATAATTCTGTCTTCTCTACCCTGTGATTATTGTCTTACTATAACCTAGGTGATATAATTCTGTCTTTCCTACTACAACCCTGGGTGATATAATTCTGTCTTCCCTACTACATCCTGGGCGAGTGATATGAATCAGACGCAATAGCAGCGAAGAGGGGAAGGAAGATGGGGTGATGGTGGGGGGGGGGGTAGGGCAGGAGGGGCTGGATAGGGGAAAGGGATGAGGGCGGGGCGGGGGTGGGGGGGGGGAATGGCAGGACAAGAGTCAGGAGGGGGTCACTAAAAGGAGAAGTGGAGCTGGCCACTCAGAAGTTTGATGTATATTTCGTGAGTCTGGATCACGTAGTTTTTATCTATCTATCTATCTATCTATCTATCTATCTATCTATCTGTCTGTCTGTCTATCTATCTATCTATTTATATTTGTTTACTTAATTTATTTATTCATCGATCTCTATCTATCTATCTATCTATCTATCTATTTAGTATTTGTTTACTTAATTTATTCATCGATCTCTTTATATCTATCTATTCATTCATTCGTCTAATCATTCGTACTTTCATTCATTCATTTCTCCGTTTATCTATTCATTCCTTGGTCTTAGTATGGCGCTAATTCTTAACAATGATCAAAATGTGTTTGCTTATTTCACTATCTCGGCTGTATTTCCTTTTTTTTCATCTCAAAAACGTCCAAAACAGATGGCAGTCTGACTGCACATCGGTATGTATCGAAGTTCACGGCTCTGCTAGCAAACTTTTTTTTCTTGTGTCTGGTACTACACGGAGGTGGAGTCGCTGAATACTGTTGTCAATCAGTTGAGGTGCGTGAAAAAAAAATCACAGGATTTCTTGTGAATATATATATATTATATTATATTATATTATATTTATATTTTATATTATATTATATTATATTATGTCATATAAAAGTCATTTTCTGAAAGAAAGATGGCAAAAGACTATGAAGAAACGTCGAAACGTGGGAAATGTGAAAAAATATGGAGGGTAAGGGTAGGATGGGTGAAATGTGTGAAATTGTGGAACGTGTGAAACACTGGATATGTGAAAACTGTGAGAAATGTGTTGAAATGCTGGAGATGTGATATACGTGAAATGTGAGAAATGTGGGGAATGTGAGAAATATTAGAAACACGGGGAAATGCGATAACTGTGAACTACGTGTCAAATGCACGTGAACTGTCTTCGTGGAGCGTTAACAGGGAATGTCAGACTCACCCTGCAGCCCCAACTCGCATCCTTCTTTCTTTGACCATCGGTTGATTTCTGTTGTGACTCCATATACAGGCTGCTGACGGAGGTGGTGCTGATGACGTCCACACAATGTTTCTTCTGTCTGTTCCGACTCTCTGTGTCCCTCTAAGAGCTGGTGAGGGTCAGACCAGTCCACTCTCTATGTTGTCCTCTGTGTTGCCTCTGCCTCTGTTCTTTTTATTTATTTTCTTTCTTGCTCTCTTCAACACTCTGCTTTGCAGAACTTGCAGAATGGATCTATCTTAAGGACAAGCTGTACATTTAACGACCGTAAAAACTTTGAAGATTAACATACAAGTTGAACAGACTGCATCTGAAGTCAGCTGTATTTAAAACTTGTGGCGCCTATGCGGTTATTCCCCTCTTTCCCACCCCCTCCCTTCCACCTCCTCGTCCGTCGCCTCTCTTCAAATTCATGGTTGATGCAAGTTGTTAAGTGCTCAAGCTGTAACGAATATTGATATGATTCCGCCACTCCTTTCGACCAGAATCAGCAAATACTGTGGGTGCGAGAGCTGTACATTGCTGGCTGACCTTAAGGTCATAGGGAATCAATGCTCCAGATGTATTTCCAGCATATCATACATGAGTCCACATGAAAAATGCCTCTGTCTGGCAGCAAGTCAGAACATACGCCAGCAGGCAAAGAGCCTCAACTGTCAGTGATCAAGCAACGTAAGCTGGATGGATCTCTGGGTCTGACGCTATTCTACAGAGTGCTGTGGAGAATGCACTTCTCAGGAGCATACTGGAGAACTCCCGAATGGATAACACAGAAGACTGGACTGGGTAGAGTTCAACCCCTCTACCGTGTTGCCCATGACAGGACAGAGAGGTGTGGAAACCTTCGACAGCAGAAAGGGCAGTGATGGAATCCTTATAGTCTTCTGTCTCGGAGCGGTAGGAATTACAAACGGCTGAATGTCAAAGATGACTCTTGCATCTTCAGACTGTCAAGGTGAGAATCATAGAGACTGACTCTTCACTGAACGTCTGTTTCCGTTAGTGACATCAGCTGGTGATGAGAACAAAAAGAAAATAAGGAGGAAAAAAATGGGATCAGCATTTTGAGCGGACCGGAAACAAAAACATTTTTGAACTTTGCAGATTTCTAAATGGAACCCTGGCTATAGGTGGTGCTTGAAGTATGGACGCAGATTTTCGCACCTCCCCGTTTAATATGCCGCTTTTCTTGTAGCTGATTCCTTTTCATGTAAATATACTTATGCAAAAGTTAAGAAATGATGGGTTAAAGTGCCCCC
>CM065724.1:41738303-41740803 GCA_033310375.1 Conus canariensis
GCATTTGTTGCATAATGCAATTACAAATCTCTGTCCATCTATCGCTGTATGTGTGTTGAATTAACTGGGATAGTACTGCTGCTTGCAAGGTTGTATCAGGGCTTCTCTCTCCTCTCTCTCTCTCTCTTCTCTCTCTCTCTCTCTCTCTCTATATATATATATATATTTTTATATTGTGTGTGTGTGTGTGTGTGTGTGTGGTGTGTGAGTGTGTGAGTGTGTGTGTGTGTGTGTGTGTGTGTGTGTGTGTGTGTGTGTGTGTGCGTGCGCGCGCGCGTGTGCGTGCATGCGTACGAGCGTGTGGGGAGGGGGTGGGGGATGGGGTGCGTGCGTCCGTGCACGTGCTTGTGCATGTGTTTGTGTATGCTTGCGCGCGAGTGCATACGTGTGCTTGCGCGTGCGTATGTTCATGACTTCTGCCCGTCCACCACATTAACAAAGCTAAAGGCAGATCTTGGACCAACTGGGTCACGTTGTTTTGACCGTCTGTAAATAATAGTAAGTGACACGTTTTGAAATGCTAAAGGACATGAGAAAAGAAAAGGCTACAAAGCGCCAGGTTCCTGGAAAGAAAGACAAAAATACGAAGGAACATGCAAAGCAGAATGACAAGTAACACAGGGTTAATATATTTTTCGAAATGGGGACAAGTGATAATTCGACAGATATAGCTTCTGCAAAATGTCACAAATATACAGACCAAAAAAAAAAAAAAGTAAATAAAAGAAAGAAAGAAAGAAAGAAAAACAGAAAGAAAGAAAGACAGACAGACAGAAAGAAAGAAAGAAAGAAAGAAAGAAAGAAAGAAACAATGCACTAGACCATACTTCCCAGGTCACAACAAGCATGAAAAGGACACAGGATGACCGTTGCTCTTGCAGACCAGTCCAGATCCAGGTCCACTGATGTCGTCGCGGTCTGTATGTCATAATTATCCACCTGAACGGTGTCACAGTTTTGCTGTCACGTCTTGATGACGCTCATGGTGTCACATCCGTCACACGTGTTACTGCCGCTCGGGTGAAAGATGAGTATGGCTTTGTGTTGGGTTGCCCGCCGCTTTGTGATATTGCTTCGTGTTCTGCTTTGCTCTTGTGACCTGTGCGGTGGAATAGTTGTGCTGCGTTGCGTGTTGTTGTTGCTGTTGTTGTCGCCTTAGATTGGTGTGTGTTTTGCTTAGATTGTTTTGCATCGCGTTGTATTGTGTTGAGTTTGGTTTTGTGTTGTGTTGTGTTGTTTTGTACTGTATCGTACACTATTGTGCATTGTACTATTTTACTGGCATATACAGTAGAAAGAAACTCGTGGAGAGCGTGGCAGCAGAGAGTCCTCAGAAGAGAAGCCCCGTTCAAGCAAGTGTTTCGGCCCTTATCTCCTGACACTCTAGGGGGGTTGGGCCACACCCGGTTCATGACTCCGGATGTCCCTCTGCTGCCCCTTTTTTTCCCATCTTGGGACGAGCCATGGCTGGGATTCGAACCCATGACCCTCTGGACATGCTCATTTTCCACTTAATGACTCACGCTTTAACCACTGAGCCACAGGGACACCTGATATTTGTAGGGAAATTAAGCCTTATGAAGTTCACTTTTGTTCCTCCTTGACCAGATCCAGCTTGAACACCTCTCTGCCGCTTCTGCCATTGCTTTCAGGGCTCTGGTTTTTTCCTTCCCTGCAACTGAGAGCTGTTTCATGAGGCTGTATGCAGACGTTCCTACAAACCCCCTAGCTCCAATTTCTGCAGTGAGGACTTTGACCTGATAGCCTTCTCTCCTCAGGCTGTTTGCCAGATCAGCATACTTTTCAGTCTTGTAGATTTGAGCTGCCTCCATTCTGTTCTCATATGGCACCGTGAGCTCGATCATGATCAGCTGCTTGGTTGACTTAGAGTGGACTACTATGTCTGGTCTCATGCCACTCTTGCTGATGATCTCTGGGTGACTCTTCCATTCTGGGAGGTCTGCAGTGCACTCCCAGTCATCTGCCCCGTCCAGCAGACTCTGCCTGCATGTTTCGAGTGGCACTGTTGTTCTTGGCCATGATTTGCTGCCTCCTGCCGTGAAGAATGTTGCGGGTGCTTTTGGAGTCCTGATTTTCCCTTTTGTGGTGTTGGTACTAGCCCAGACTACTTGTACAATTTCTTTGAGCACTTGGTTGTGCCTCCATGTGTACCTTCCTTGAGCCAGGGCTACTTTACATGAGCTTACATGCTCCACTGTTTGTTTTTCATGGCAGAGGGGGCATGCAGGATCGTCTGTTTTCCCCCACTTCACCAGGTTTGCATTTGAGGGCAGAAGGTCATATGCAGATCTGAGAATGAAGCTGATCCTGAGAGGGGCCATGTGCCAAATGTCATTCCAAGTGAGACTTCTTTGGAGTGCATTCTCCCACGTTGTCCATTGCCCTTGCTGGCTCTGCTGGACTGCTTTTTGGAGTCTTTTTTGGTCTTCTTCTTTTCTCATCTCCTGAATCATCATGTCTCTTTTGGCTTTTCCTTTGG
>CM065724.1:41748303-41753203 GCA_033310375.1 Conus canariensis
CCCTTTTTTTTCTCTTTTTCTTTTCTTTTTCTTTTTTTTTACCCCTTTTTTTTGTTTCATTTGTGTTTTTAGCTATTTTTTATCCAGTCATTCTGACAAGAGAATCAGAAATTATTTGTCAGGGCAATTCGGTAAAAAGTATCCATCCATCTGAATTTAAGTGCGCAGTACTTAGGTAGCTTGCAAACCTTATCAAAACGTTTAAAACTATAAGAAAAATTATCGGCATCGTGGTTGATATAACTTTTAGAGTCAACCATAAAAAACCCAAATCAACATCATATTTAATCTCAGCATACCATCCGGGTATTTGTCATAATGTGCATTTTGTGTTCATATCATGCAGACTGCTGATTCCCCCCCTCCCCCCCCCCTCCCCGGTTATTTTTAAGCTAAAATTGAAAATGAATTTCTCTCTCTACATGTCGTCAAGTTTAAGCTCTTAATAGGATAGATCTTTTACAACTTCTTTCTTCCATATCTAGACTGAATCTTAACTTTCTCCAGCCTCTGTCTCAAAAAGCTCTGGCCAGGCTGATCGTGTGTGCTGATCTATCAAACAGGTTGCCTTTTTAACTCTGCAAACGCAATACAGTCGTTTAGCTGGAATTCAATTTGCTTTCCAATATATTCAAAAGCGATTTTGCTAAATGTTACACGCCATTTAGAGCACACACACACACACACACACACACACACACACACACACACACACACACACACACACACACACACGTGCGCGCGCGCGCGTATATCAACCTGCCCGTCTCTTTGTCTGGATCTACCCCAGCCAAAAAGGGCCTATATCACGTTGCCCCAAATTGTACGGCGCTTTGAAATAATTGTTGTGTCAAAATAAATAAAAAAGATATTTCAGTTGTTTTTCTTTACAAAGATTTACAACATGAAACATTTTGTTTGAAGGCAGACTTTGAAGCAAATGAAACTTCCATTGAAAGCGTGACAGTGAAGATGAAAAGGAGAAAAAAATAATTATGAGTCTTCACCAGTCTTCCTTACAGCCGGTATGGAGGTGATGGTTTCACCTGCATGTCTGTCTGTCTGTCTGTCTGTCGGCGAGATTTAACCAAAATTGCAGAACCAATTCTAACGAAAACTTGGCAGAATGATACGATGTGGGCCAAGAACAAAGCCAGTGGATTTTGGTGCTGATCTGTAATGAAGATCCGTGGAGAGGATCTGTAATGAACATTCGTGGAGCGCATCTATGATGAACATATGTGGAGCGCATCTATGATGGACATTCGTGGAGCGCATCTGTGATGGAGATCCGTGGAGCGCATCTGTGATGAAGATCCGTGGTGCGGATCTGTGATGAAGATCCGTGGTGCGGATCTGTGATGAAGATCCATGGTGCGGATCTGTAATGAAGATCCGTGGAGCGGATCTATGATGAAGATCCGTGGAGCGGATCTATGATGAAGATCCGTGGTGCGGATCTGGTGAAGATCCGTGGAGCGGATCTACGATGAAGATCCGTGGTGCGGATCTGTAATGAAGATCCGTGGTGCGGATCTATGATGAAGATCCGTGGTGCGGATCTATGTGAAGATCCGTGGTGCGGATCTATGATGAAGATCCGTGGTGCGGATCTGTAATGCAGGTCCGGATTGAATGGTGGTTCCAGGAATTGTGTCTGTCTGTTTGCCTGTCATTCTATCTATCTATCCATTATCTATCTAACTAATCTATCTATCTATCTATCTATCTATCTATCTATCTATCTATCTATCTATAATATCCATGCAGCCATCATTCTACCTATCTATCCATCCATCCAACCATCCATCCACTATCTATCTATCTGTCTGTTTCCCGTTCCACACCGACCATCTCCTCCCCCCCCCCCCCCCCCACTCATCACCACCGCACCCATCCCCTTCTTTTTCCTCACCCCCACCCCCACCCACCCCTCCCCCACGCCCCATCCTTTCGTCTCCGTCTTGTAACTTTCTCTGTCATCGATTTTCATCAATAACTTAGTAGAACTTTCAAACCTTTTGAACAGTTCCACGCAATTCACTGGAAATTGCTTCCAAAAACGAAGCTCTGCTTGTCTCAACTTTCATTGGAACAAAACGTGCGTGTAAGTGCGTGTGTGCGTTGCGAGTAGATGTGCACGTGTATGTGCGTGTACGCATGCGTGTGAATGCGCGCACACACACTCGTGTGGTGTGTGTGTGTGTGTGTGTGTGTGTGTGTGTGTGTGTGTGTGTGTGTGTGTGCGAGCGCGCGCGCGCGCGTCAAGAGAGAGAGAGAGGAGAGAGAGAGAGAGAGAGAGAGAGAGAGAGAGAGAAATTTGAATCCTATGCCATGGATTCAGTCAACATCAAAGGAGATGAAAAATACACGTTGTAGCTGTAAACAGCAATCAAGATAGTATTTCAAAGGTCTTTGTTCGGCACGTTTTAGGCAAAACAGAAACGGATTCTGATACATGGCACACAGTACCAGCTGCGACACATGACAGTGTACACACACACACACACACACACACACACACACACACACACACACACACACACACGCACGCACGCACGCACGCACGCACGCACACAACACACAACACACACACACATGTAGCGTGAGTTTCGGGTTGTTGCACAGCATTCTAATCAAAACTGACTCTGAAATACTCGATGCAAAGAAGATCTCTTATTATGAAAGCGCATTATTAAAGGTATTGTTTCCAGCAAAGCAGCTTTGATCTTTGAAATTGCGAAGTTTTTTTTGTTGTTGTTGTTTTTTCCCAACATGAAGGTTTTGTCGCTTAATAACAATGGATATTAATCAAAAAAGATAAATACTGAAACAAACCACGAAAAGTTGTACTTTGTGTCATGCTTTCCGCAGGGTTTAGAACAAAAGCCTTATAGACACTCACCACGCTCGTGAGATTGGGGGGGGGGGGGGGGACAATAATAACAGAATGAAATAGAAACACGTTATGGAGACCTAAGACCTCTGCACGGTTGATCAATACTTTTAGTGGCAGGTTTCTAGCTGATTTGTAACTGTGCATGACTGAAGAAATCAATATCCCCCCTACCTCTGACCATTGTCCGTAGATCCTCCTGGGTGCCCTTAATTAAGCTTGGTGTCCAGCGCGGGGTTAATCCTTCTTTTTCTCTTTTTTTTAAATTTATTTTTCTTTTTTCTTTTTTTTTTTTTAATCTTTCAACCTCAATTATTTTTTCCACATGCTTTCAAGTTCTTCAATTTTCCTCTTTTTCTTTTCCTTGTTTTTTTTTTGGTCCTCAATCCTTTCGTTTTTATCCCATTTTTCTTCTTTTCTTTGTGCTTTATCAACTCTTATTCAAAGTGGAAATCTGTATGTGTTTTTACCGATGGACATTTATGTATTTTAGTATTTGATGCAGAGCATTGGGGTTACTAACGTGCTAATGTTTGGCGTACTGACACATTCATTCTGCAACAAAAAAAAAAAGAGAATGAGAGAAAGACGGAAAGATAGACAGACAAGACAGACAGACAGAAGGAAAGAAAGGACGGAAGAAAGAAAGAAAGAAAGAAAGAGGAAGAAGGACGGAAGACAAAAACTAAAAGAATTCGTAGTTGTGTAAAAGCTAACAAACACAATTGTTCAGCGAGTCCAGCACTGTGAATGTCGGCCAGTCCTGGCCACTCATCTCTTGCTGACGTCTGGATTTCTGAGGGAGAATTTCATATTTGGTTGTTTCACGTGATAGGCGTATCTTACAGGTCCCGTACACAATGTCCCAGTGTGGCTAGTTTCAAAGCGAGGTGACTGAGGGCAGAAATTGAAGCAAATGTTAAAAAGTCAATGGTAGTTCTGGAGGATGTGGTCTGCTGTCTATTTCCCCTCCACCGGAACTGGCCCTCTCCACACGGGCACTGGCCCCTCCACACGGCACTGGCCCGTGTGTTCGATGCTTAAGTTGGTACAGTTGGGGTTAAAGGGGGTTGTGGCCAGTTCTCAGCGGGAAAGTTGTCTGCTCCCACGCTGCAGGACAAAGAAGCTGTTTTTTTGGTTATTGGGGGGTACCTGCCACAGCCATTGTCTTCCTCTGATACGCCTTGTTTAGGGCCTTTCTTTGGGGTTAGGTCACCAGGTTTTCTGTCGGGTTGCTCCTTCTTGTCTTCCCCGGAGGGTGTCCGCTTTCTCGTTGCCTTTTCTGGGGGAAATTTTACCCTAATCCGGCCTCAGTTACACCCCCGTGCTGCCAGGGAGGACATCTCTTTGGGCGGGAGTTCCCCGCGCCTGGGGGACCGAGAGAGAGAGAAGAGAGAGAGAGAGAGAGGAGAGAAGGGGAGAGGAGAGAAGAAACAGTCCACCTGACCGACTGTACTCTGGAGTTCTAAGAGATGCTTTTTAAAAGGGGTTTTTGTATCTTTCTTAAATTGAGGAGCGCTTTCCTGTTGGGGCGCAAGTTCTTTACCACCATCGTGTATCCGAAGTAGATCTCCAACTTCGTCTCTTTATTGGGCCCAGCCATCTGTGAAAGACGGGCCCAGTCCTTTTTTTGGGGGGGTTTGTTTGATGGCTTTCTGGTCTGAAAACCGTGCTTTTTGTCTGTGGCCCTTTTCCCTCCTCTCCTCTCCACCCCGAGAGCCGGTGACACTGGCAAAATGGGGTGATTCCCTTTAAGACGGGGGACAGACCATATTAAATGGATCGGCCTTCATCCGGGCCATAAAATGAATTGTTTTTTCCCAGGGGTCTTTGGGCGGGGGACGAAGCTGCCTTTTTTTTCCCCCGACCCTTGGGAGGTCTGTCCATTTTTTGGCATTCACTGATGGTTTCCAGGGGGTGCGGCCTGGAGTCTCCTTCTTTTTCGCGTCTTCTCTCAGCAGGAACCCCCTGCACTGACGAAGGCTCTGTCCCGGGGGGAAGGCC
>CM065724.1:41753303-41755803 GCA_033310375.1 Conus canariensis
TACTACAACCCGGGTATATAATTCTGTCTCCCCTTTACCACAACCCTGGGTGTATAATTCGTCTTCCCTACCACAACCCGGGTGATATAATTCTTCTTCCCTTACTCAACCCTGGAGATATATTCTGTCTTCCCTATACAACCCTGGGTGATATTTCTTCTTCTCTACACAACCCAGGTGAATAATTCTGTCTTCCTACTATAACCTAGTAAAATTTTAATTCTTCTTTCCTACTACAACCCTGGGTGAAAATTCTGCTTCCCTACTACTCCTGGGGTTGATATAATCAGACCAATAGCAGCGAAGAGGGAAAGGAAATGGGGTGATTGGGGGGGGGGGGGTGGGCGGAGGGGCTGGATAGGGGAAAGGGATGAGGGCCGGGGGGGGGGGGTGGGGGGGGGAAAGGAGACAAAGTCAGGAGGGGGTCACTAAAAGGAAAGTGGAGTGGCCACTCGAATTTTGATGTATATTTCGTGAGTCTGGTCACGTAGTTTTTATCTATCTATCTATCTATCTATCTATCTATCTTCTATCTATCTATCTATCTATCTATCTATCTATTATTTGTTTACTTAATTTTTTTATTCCGATCCATCTACTATCTATCTATCTATTTTATTTGTTTACTTAATTTATTCTCGATCTCTTTATATCTATCTATTCATTCATTTCGTCTAATCATTCGTACTTTCATTCATTCATTTCTCCGTTTATCTATTCATTCCTTGGTCTTTAGTATGGCGCTAATTCTTAACAATGATCAAAATGTGTTTGCTTATTTCACTATCTCGGCTGTATTTCCTTTTTTTTCATCTCAAAAACGTCCAAAACAGATGGCAGTCTGACTGCACATCGGTATGTGATCGAAGTTCACGGCTCTGCTAGCAAACTTTTTTTCTTGTGTCTGGTACTACACGGAGGTGGAGTCGCTGAATACTGTTGTCAATCAGTTGAGGTGCGTGAAAAAAAAAATCACAGGATTTCTTGTGAATATATTATTATTATATTATATTATATTATATTATATTATATTATATTATATTATATTATATTATATTATATTATATTATGTCATATAAAAGTCATTTTCTGAAAGAAAGATGGCAAAAGACTATGAAGAAACGTCGAAACGTGGGAAATGTGAAAAAATATGGAGGGTAAGGGTAGGATGGTGAAATGTGTGAAATTGTGGAACGTGTGAAACACTGGATATGTGAAAACTGTGAGAAATGTGTTGAAATGCTGGAGATGTGATATACGTGAAATGTGAGAAATGTGGGGAATGTGAGAAATATTAGAAACACGGGGAAATGCGATAACTGTGAACTACGTGTCAAATGCACGTGAACTGTCTTCGTGGGGGCGTTAACAGGGAATGTCAGACTCACCCTGCAGCCCCAACTCGCATCCTTCTTTCTTTGACCATCGTTGATTTCTGTTTGTACTCCATATACAGGCTGCTGACGGAGGTGGTGCTGATGACGTCCACACAATGTTTCTTCTGTCTGTTTCCGACTCTCTGTGTCCCTCTAAGAGCTGGGTGAGGGTCAGACCAGTCCACTCTCTATGTTGTCCTCTGTGTTTGCCTCTGCCTCTGTTCTTTTTATTTATTTTCTTTCTTGCTCTCTTCAACACTCTGCTTTGCAGAACTTGCAGAATGGATCTATCTTAAGGACAAGCTGTACATTTAACGACCGTAAAAACTTTGAAGATTAACATACAAGTTGAACAGACTGCATCTGAAGTCAGCTGTATTTAAAACTTGTGGCGCCTATGCGGTTATTCCCCTCTTTCCCACCCCCTCCCTTCCACCTCCTCGTCCGTCGCCTCTCTTCAAATTCATGGTTGATGCAAGTTGTTAAGTGCTCAAGCTGTAACGAATATTGATATGATTCCGCCACTCCTTTCGACCAGAATCAGCAAATACTGTGGGTGCGAGAGCTGTACATTGCTGGCTGACCTTAAGGTCATAGGGAATCAATGCTCCAGATGTATTTCCAGCATATCATACATGAGTCCACATGAAAATGCCTCTGTCTGGCAGCAAGTCAGAACATACGCCAGCAGGCAAAGAGCCTCAACTGTCAATGATCAAGCAACGTAAGCTGGATGGATCTCTGGGTCTGACGCTATTCTACAGAGTGCTGTGGAGAATGCACTTCTCAGGAGCATACTGGAGAACTCCCGAATGGATAACACAGAAGACTGGACTGGGTAGAGTTCAACCCCTCTACCGTGTTGCCCATGACAGGACAGAGAGGTGTGGAAAACCTTCGACAGCAGAAAGGGCAGTGATGGAATCCTTATAGTCTTCTGTCTCGGAGCGGTAGGAATTACAAACGGCTGAATGTCAAAGATGACTCTTGCATCTTCAGACTGTCAAGGTGAGAATCATAGAGACTGACTCTTCACTGAACGTCTGTTTCCGTTAGTGACATCAGCTGGTGATGAGAACAAAAAGAAAATAAGGAGGAAAAAAAATGGGTCAGCATTTTGAGCG
>CM065724.1:41765803-41770803 GCA_033310375.1 Conus canariensis
CTCCCCGGTTATTTTTAAGCTAAAATTGAAAATGAATTTCTCTCTCTACATGTCGTCAAGTTTAAGCTCTTAATAGGATAGATCTTTTACAACTTCTTTCTTCCATATCTAGACTGAATCTTAACCTTCTCCAGCCTCTGTCTCAAAAAGCTCTGGCCAGGCTGATCGTGTGTGCTGATCTATCAAACAGGT
Source organism: Conus canariensis (assembly GCA_033310375.1). Lineage (NCBI taxonomy): Eukaryota > Metazoa > Mollusca > Gastropoda > Neogastropoda > Conidae > Conus > Conus canariensis. Next base: position 41,765,996 of record CM065724.1, read on the forward strand.
TGCCTTTTTAACTCTGCAAACGCAATACAGTCGTTTAGCTGGAATTCAATTTGCTTTCCAATATATTCAAAAGCGATTTTGCTAAATGTTACACGCCATTTAGAGCACACACACACACACACACACACACACACACACACACACACACACACACACACACACACACACACACGTGCGCGCGCGCGCGTATATCAACCTGCCCGTCTCTTTGTCTGGATCTACCCCAGCCAAAAAGGGCCTATATCACGTTGCCCCAAATTGTACGGCGCTTTGAAATAATTGTTGTGTCAAAATAAATAAAAAAGATATTTCAGTTGTTTTTCTTTACAAAGATTTACAACATGAAACATTTTGTTTGAAGGCAGACTTTGAAGCAAATGAAACTTCCATTGAAAGCGTGACAGTGAAGATGAAAAGGAGAAAAAAATAATTATGAGTCTTCACCAGTCTTCCTTACAGCCGGTATGGAGGTGATGGTTTCACCTGCATGTCTGTCTGTCTGTCTGTCTGTCTGTCGGCGAGATTTAACCAAAATTGCAGAACCAATTCTAACGAAAACTTGGCAGAATGATACGATGTGGGCCAAGAACAAAGCCAGTGGATTTTGGTGCTGATCTGTAATGAAGATCCGTGGAGAGGATCTGTAATGAACATTCGTGGAGCGCATCTATGATGAACATATGTGGAGCGCATCTATGATGGACATTCGTGGAGCGCATCTGTGATGAAGATCCGTGGAGCGCATCTGTGATGAAGATCCGTGGTGCGGATCTGTGATGAAGATCCGTGGTGCGGATCTGTGATGAAGATCCATGGTGCGGATCTGTAATGAAGATCCGTGGAGCTGATCTATGATGAAGATCCATGGTGCGGATCTGTAATGAAGATCCGTGGAGCGGATCTATGATGAAGATCCGTGGAGCGGATCTATGATGAAGATCCGTGGTGCGGATCTGTGATGAAGATCCGTGGAGCGGATCTACGATGAAGATCCGTGGTGCGGATCTGTAATGAAGATCCGTGGTGCGGATCTATGATGAAGATCCGTGGTGCGGATCTATGATGAAGATCCGTGGTGCGGATCTATGATGAAGATCCGTGGTGCGGATCTGTAATGCAGGTCGGATTGAATGTGGTTCCAGGAATTGTGTCTGTCTGTTTGCCTGTCATTCTATTACTATCTATCTATCCATCTATCTATCTATCTATCTATCTATCTATCTATTATCTATCTATCTATCTATCTATCTATATATCCATGCAGCCATCATTCTACCTATCTATCCATCCATCCATCCATCCATCCATCTATCTATCTATCTGTCTGTTTCCCGCTTCCACACGCCCATCTCCTCCTCCCCCCCCCCCCCCCCATCTCATCACCACCGCACCCATCCCCTTCCTTTTTCCTCACCCCCACCCCCACCCCCTCCCCCACGCCCCATCCTTTCGTCTCCGTCTTGTATCTTTCTCTGTCATCGATTTTCATCAGATAATCTTAGTAGAACTTTCAACCTTTTGAACAGTTCCACGCAATTCACTGGAAATTGCTTCCAAAAACGAAGCTCTGCTTGTCTCAACTTTCATTGGAACAAAACGTGCGTGTAAGTGCGTGTGTGCGTCTGCGAGTAGATGTGCACGTGTATGTGCGTGTACGCATGCGTGTGAATGCGCGCACACACACTCGTGTGTGTGTGTGTGTGTGTGTGTGTGTGTGTGTGTGTGTGTGTGTGTGTGTGTGCGAGCGCGCGCGCGCGCGTCAGAGAGAGAGAGAGAGAGAGAGAGAGAGAGAGAGAGAAATTTGAATCCTATGCCATGGATTCAGTCAACATCAAAGGAGATGAAAATACACGTTGTAGCTGTAAACAGCAATCAGATTAGTATTTCAAAGGCTTTGTTCGGCACGTTTTAGGCAAAACAGAAACTGGATTCTGATACACTGGCACACAGTACCAGCTGCGACACATGACAGTGTACACCACACACACACACACACACACACACACACACACACACACACACACACACACGCACGCACGCACGCACGCACGCACGCACGCACCACACACACAACACACACACACACATGTGCGTGAGTTTCGGGTTGTTGCACAGCATTCTAATCAAAACTGACTCTGAAATACTCGATGCAAAGAAGATCTCTTATTATGAAAGCACATTATTAAAGGTATTGTTTCCAGCAAAGCAGCTTTGATCTTTGAAATTGCGAAGTTTTTTTTGTTGTTGTTGTTTTTTTCCACAACATGAAGGTTTTGTGCGCTTAATAACAACTGGATATTAATCAAAAAAGATAAATACTGAAACAAACCACGAAAGTTGTACTTTGTGTCATGCTTTCCGCAGGGTATTAGAACAAAAGCCTTATAGACACTCACCACGCTCGTGAGATTGGGGGGGGGGGGGGGGGGGACAATAATAACAGAATGAAATAGAAACACGTTATGGAGACCTAAGACCTCTGCCACGGTTGATCAATACTTTTAGTGGCAGGTTTCTAGCTGAGTTTGTAACTGTGCAGTGACTGAAGAAATCAATATCCCCCTACCTCTGACCATTGTCCGTAGATCCTCCTGGGTGCCCTTAATTAAGCTTGGTGTCCAGCGCGGGGTTAATCCTTCTTTTTTCTTTTTTTTAAATTTATTTTTCTTTTTTCTTTTTTTTTTTAATCTTTCAACCTCAATTTTTTTTCCACATGCTTTTCAAGTTCTTCAATTTTCCTCTTTTTCTTTTCCTTGTTTTTTCTTTTTGGTCCTCAATCCTTTCGTTTTTATCCCATTTTTCTTCTTTTCTTTGTGCTTTATCAACTCTTATTCAAAGTGGAAATCTGTATGTTGTTTTACCGATGGACATTTTCATGTATTTTAGTATTTGATGCAGAGCATCTGGGGTTACTAACGTGCTAATGTTTGGCGTACTGACACATTCATTCTGCAACAAAAAAAAAAAAGAGAATGAGAGAAAGACGGAAAGATAGACAGACAGACAGACAGACAGAAGGAAAGAAAGGACGGAAGAAAGAAAGAAAGAAAGAAAGAGGAAGAAGGACGGAAGACAAAAACTAAAAGAATTCGTAGTTGTGTAAAAGCTAACAAACACAATTGTTCAGCGAGTCCAGCACTGTGAATGTCGGCCAGTCCCTGGCCACTCATCTCTTGCTGACGTCTGGATTTTTGAGGAGGAATCTTCATATTTGGTTGTTTCACGTGATAGGCGTATCTTACAGGTCCCGTACACAATGTCCCAGTGTGGCTAGTTTCAAAGCGAGGTGACTGAGGGCAGAAATTGAAGCAAATGTTAAAAAGTCAATGGTAGTTCTGGAGGATGTGGTCTGCTGTCATATTTCCCTCTCCACGCGGACACTGGCCCTCTCCCACACGGGCACTGGCCCTCTCCACACAGGCACTGGCCCGTGTGTTCGATGCTTAAGTTGTGTACATGTTGTGGTAGAAGGGGTTGTGGCCAGTTCTCAGACGGGAAATCGTTGTCTGCTCCCATCGCTGCAGGACAAAGAAGCTGTCTTTTTGGTTATTGTGGGTACACTGCCACAGCCATTGTCTTCCTCTGATACGCCTTGATGATGGCCTTTCTTTCGTGTTAGGTCACCAGGTTGTCTGTCGGCTTGCTCCTTCTTGTACTCTCCTTGGTAGGTGTGTCCGCTTTCTCGTTGCCTTTGCTGGCGAAGTGTACTCAGTACTCCGGCACTCAGTACACCCAGTGCTGCGCAGGGAGGATTCATCTCTTTGGTGCGGGAGTTCCCACGCGCCTGGGGCACCGAGAGAGAGAGAGAGAGAGAGAGAGAGAGAGAGAGAGAGAGAGAGAGGAGAGAGAGAGAGAAGAACAGTACCACCTGACCGACTGTACTTCTGGAGTTCTAAGAGACTGCTTTGTAAAGGGTTTCTGTATCTTCTCTGAAATTGGCGGAGCGCTTACCTGTTGGGACTGCAAGTTCTTCACCACCATCTGTGTATCCGAAGTAGATCTCCAACTTCGTCTCTTCATTGGCCGAGCCATCTGTGAAGAGACGGGCCCAGTCTTCTTTGGGGGGTAATTGTCTCAGATGTGCTTTCTGGTCTGAACCCTGTGCTTTATGTCTGTGCGTTCTCCTCTCCTCTCCTCTCCTCTCCACCCCGATGATGCCGGTGACACTGGCAAGGAATGGGGTGATGTCTTCAAGACGGGCGGACAGACACATCATTACTGGGATCGGCTTCATTCACCGTGTTCCAGTAAAACTGACATTGTTCTTCCCAGGCGTCTTGGTCGGCGGACGAAGCTGCCTTTTTCCGCCGACCCTTGGTAGGTCTGTCCATTTTGGCATTCACTGAGTGGTTTCCAGGGCGTGCGGCCTGGAGTCTCCTTCTTCTTCGTCGTCGTTCTCTCAGACAGGAACCCCCGATGCACTGACGAAGGCTGCTGTCCGGCGGAGGCCCTCCAGAGATCCGTAGAGTTTCTCTCTCATCGGTTGGTCAGCAGGCCAGGTCTCTGCTCTCAGGTTATGGTGTGTTGGACAGTCCTGTAGGAAGTGTTCCACTGTCACTGGGGCTGTACCGCAGGGGCACACTGCAGACTCGCCAATGCGGAGCCTTGTGAACATGTGATGGTTGTAGCCTGGAGTGGCCCGTCCTCAGCCTCACAATGTTTACTTGGTCTGGTCTGGGTAGGAGGTAGTAGGCATCTGTCCGGTGCGGCCTGGATGAGGATCTTTATTTCTACATTTCGCAGTGTGAAGAGAAAGTAAAAAATGAAAAAAGTTCTGGGTCAGCTCTTTGATCCAGACTGTCGTTAAA
>CM065724.1:41773303-41780803 GCA_033310375.1 Conus canariensis
TCTCTCCTCTCTCTCTCTCTCTCTCTCTGTATGTTTACCTGTCTGTCTGTCTGTCTAGCTGTCTGTCTGTCCGTCTCTCTCTCTCTCTCTCTCTCCCTTCGTCCCTCCCTCCCTCTCTCTCTCTCCCTCCCTCCGTCCCTCCCTCTCTCCCACTCTCTCTCTCTGTCTCCCTCCCTCCCTCTCTCTCTCTCTCTCAAACTCTGCCTCCTTCTCTCTCTCTCTCTCTCTCTCTCTCTCTCTCTCTCTCTCTCTCTCTGAAACTCTTTCTCTCCCTGTATGTGTCTCTCTCTTAATATGTTACATATACATACGCGGGGTGGGGACTGTGAAAGAGAACAGTGAAAAAGAGAGCATTAGAACATAATTTTTTTTTAAGAAACCTCATTAGCAGCATATAAGCACCATGATAGCCTGTCTTAAGAACAGAACCATTCCTATCGGCTGCCCAGAGGCCTTTCGTCCCCTGAGTCAGACTCATCAGTGGGACATGGCCAGTTGTGTTGGCGGTCCTCCACTGGGCGTCAAGAGGACGTATACCGTTTATAATTCTGTAGTATTCTCAACTACTAAGGATTCAATATAGATAGATAGATAGATAGATAGATAGATAGATGTTGTGATTAATGTGTCTCCGATGTGTTGTCTCTCTCTCTCTCTCTCTCTCTCCTCTCTCTCTCTCTCTCTGTATATAGTTGCCCACTCTTGTGTATTCGCATGTATTCGTGCGTCCTTGTGTGTGTGTGTGTGTGTGTGTGTGTGTGTGTGTGTGTGTGTGTGTGTGTGTGTGTGTGTGTGAACAGAATCAATATAACTGATACATGACCTCTTACTTAAATGATTTCCATTCAGATGACTACATCACCATACAGTGGCAGACACCTAGCTATAACCCTTTAAATCGCACACATCCAAAACAGTTCTTAAAGCACACCTTGGAACGCTAATCGAAGCATGAATATGAAGCAAAACTTACGGAACCAGTATTTGGACTGTTACGTCTGTGTAGGTGGGTTTATGTGTGTGTATCAGAGAGAGAGAGAGAGATGTTTGCAGCCCTATTTTGTTCTCATTATTCATTAATGAATTAACGTTGGAAGTTATTAATTCTGGAAGACATGGCGTGCGGTTTGTAAATGATGTCTTAGAAATATTTATTCTGCTATTAGCTGATGATGTGGTATTGTTATCCGAAACTATTGTTGGTCTGCAAACACAGCTGAACAGTCTAGAAAGAGCTGCTGTATCACTTCAATTAAATGTAAACATGACAAAAAGTAACATAATAGTCTTTAGAAAAGGAGGTTATCTTGTTGTTAGGGAAAGATGGAGTTATAACGGAAATATCATGCCAGTAGTAAATGTTTACAAATATTTGGGTATATTCTTTTCAACACGCCTGAGCTTTACATTTGCTTGTAAAGATCTTGTGAGCAGAGCTAAATATGCCTTATTGTGTATCATGAAAAAAGCTGATAATATTGAATAACAATTCTTTAGCACTATTTTTAAAATTGTTTGATTCTCAAATCCAACCAATTGTGCAATATGGTGCTGAACTGTGGGGTATCAGCAGCTCTGCTTATGAGGTGGAGAAGCTACATTTATACGCACTGAAGAAGTTTTTGGGAGTATCTATATATACGCCTAATGATTTAGTCTACGGGGAGACAAATAGGTATCCTATATATTTAGTTTCTATAGTCAGCTCCATTCGGTATTGGTTAAAGTTAACAAGAATGCAGTCACATAGATTACCCCATAGAGCTTACAATATGTTAGTTGAGTTTGATGCCAAAGGCAAGACAAATTGGGCTTCGAGGGTAAGATTAAAATTGTATGAATATGGATTTGGCTTTGTATGGGCAAGTCAGGGTGTTGGGGACATACGTGGTTTTATCCGTGAATTTCGTCAGAGATTAATAGATTGTCGATGGCAAAGCTGGCATTCTCATGTTCAGGAAAGTGACAGATATGATATCTATCGTATGTTAAACGCAGAGCATAGATTGCCATTATATTTGTCTATAAACGTAGACAAACATTTGAGATACATCTTAACAAAATTTAGATTTGGTATCACAGAAATAAGTAGTCATTTTAATCGTTATAGAGAACTCAGTGATGATCATCTCCTTTGCCCATTATGTCATGAGGGTTTTGATAATGAAGTTCATTTTGTATTTTCGTGCCAGGAACTTTATTGTATTAGGCAAGAGTTTATTCCAGAAAAATACTATAGACAACCATGTATCTTCAAGCTGGTTATGCTAATGACTTCAAAAAATGAAACACTTGTAAAGCGGTTTGCTCTGTTTCTGTGCGAAGCATTTATGATTCAAAAATTTCTTACAGCCTAGGTTCTTTTTTATCATCAAATGCTTGAATTTCGTTTAATATGGTTACATATATTTGTTTAAGTGTATAACAATAAGCCTTGGAACGCGAGAGAGAGAGAGAGAGAGAGAGAGAGAGAGAGAGAGAGAGAGAGAGAGAGAGAGAGAGTAGTCCAATGAATTTTCTTTATTATTTTTTCTCCTCCTCTCATTCTTTCGTATTAAGCTAAGTAGCATCAGATATGAACTGTGCAATATTCTTGTTGGGGATGGTTTCAATTATTCTGTTAACTAGTTTTACACTCCTTAATTTTCTAATGCCATTTAAGATTTCGCTACATTTACGTATGCTTTTCTGGTTTTATTTATCATTTTTATTTGTGCTCATCTCATTTTGCTTCTTTGCCTTTTTGTATATTCGTTCTTCGTTGAATGTTTGTTACACAGTCTTTCTGTATGTAAACATATACCCATGTCTCGATGCACCCATTGTAGCCTTTAGAGTCAGTTGTAGAATAGTAACAGCAAGTATGAAAAAAATGAGCAGTTAAGCCAATACTTACAGCGTTTTAAACTACAGAATCATTGTCATTCTCTGTCTGTCTGTCCGTCTGTCTGTCTGTCTGTCTGTCTGTATGTCTCTGTCTCTGTCTCTGTCTCTGTCTCTGTCTGTCTCTCCTCTCTCTCCCTCTCTCTCTCTCTCTCTGCCGATCTATTCGTCTTTCTTTCTATCTGTTTCTGTCTGTCTGTCTGCCTGCCTCTCTCTCTCTCTCTCTCTCTCTCTCTCTCTCTCTCACGCACGCACACACACACACACACACACAACACACACACACACACACACACACACACACACACACACACACACACTTATATAAACATTTTTTTTTGTAGGGGGGGGGGGGGGGGGGGTGAGGGGGGGTATTTCAGTTGTTGCTGCCGTTGATTGTTCTGTTTCATTGATAACCATCGGCATGATAGTTATGAATTAATTCATTGTCAACTATGGAGAGTTGTGTCGGCATGTGAAATATTATACTGTGCATGTACGAACCAACCAGCGAACCAATTCTCTGTGCTCCAAACCTTATTCGCAAGAACGTAAAGTGAAAACTTATAATGAAAACAAAAGTGTACAAATAACGAGGAAAAGATGGAACAACACCACACACCCACATCCCCGTCCCCAATCCCTCATCCACACACCCCCACCCACCCAACCCCCAACTACCCTCCCTCTTTTTCTGCCAGAAAAGAAGAAGTAACATGGGTAGCAAGAGCACTTCGTATCCTGGACTGTAGTAGGGGACACAACTGAATCTCCATAAATTACGGCCCCTGTTTCTCCTAAGCTTTGGAACTGCAGTCACTGCCTCAATACTCCCTTCCCCAACCCAAGTTCCTGTCGCCTCTCTCCTCCCCTCTCACCCCTTTCTCTGGCCTCTACTCATACGAGGGCGGAAAAAAACAAAGAAGAAAAGAACAAAATTTTCGGTGAGCGGAATAATAAGACGGACAAACCAAGTTAAGACAGCACAAATCCTGCTTCCACAAACAAACGGACCACCTCGTTTATCACTCCTAACCATGGACGGGGCTACAAAATCAAATCAGCAGTTTATCACTGAACGTCTCACCGTCTCTTTGACTAATATTAGCCTTGTCCTCGCCCCCCCTTCCGTCCCCCCCCCCCCCCCCCCCCCCCCCCCGCATCCCTGCTTTCACAAACTCCTCGTCTCTGTCCTGTCCTGTCCCGTCTCTCCTGGCCAAAAGTCAGCGAGAGTCCAGCGAGGTGTTAGGTGAAAGGTCGTGTTTGTTTTCTTTCCCTTGCCCTGCCCATCTTGGTCACGTCTGGCTCTTTGATGTGCCGACGACGTCTGTCGCCTTTGCACGAGCTGGTGTAGATCACATTCCAATGCGAGCTCTGGTTGGCCGGTGACGGTGGCGCGTGGGCACGCGCGTCCGCCGATGGCGAGGGAGGTGTCTCTTATGGTAGCACACTAATTTCAGAAGTAGGTAATAGCGGGGGGGGGGGTTCAGTAAAACGGGTTTCCTTGCATAGCTGTTTTCCATAGGATTACAGATGTTTTCCTATTTTCTCTAGGAAAATACTAATTGTCGGTGTTATCCCAAAATATCAGTTATTTTCCCTATCCTTCGCGGAGGGAAACGGCTATGTCTCTAAAGACAACACACTAGCTTCATAAGCCGACAATAGCTGTTTTTCCAGTAAAACAATTTTCTTGAGGATAATAGTTGTTTTCCCTACAGATCACAGTTTTGTTTTTCTTTTTGATTTTTGTTGTTGTTGTTGTTGTTGTTGTTATCTTATTTTCCTATTTTCGGGGGAGTAAACAGTTATTATCCTTAAGGAAAACCATGAGAACAATTATGATCTCGGGATCGAAACATTTTTTTCCCTCCTAGTTTGCTGACTTCATTTGCGCTTGCGTGTTAAAGTAGTGATCATAGCTATTTTCCCTGTAAACGACGTTTTCCTCGCAGTAATACCTATCTTCGTGAGGAAAACAGAGAAAACAGTTATTATCTCCTGATCAACAGGGAAAACAGTTGTGATCCTCAGAGAAAACAGTTATTATATTATGCGCACAGACAAAACAGTTGTAATTCCGAGGGAAACAGTTATGATCCTCACAGAAAAATAACTGGTTTCCCTCTAATCGTATCTGACTTTTCCATTGCGTAAACAAGCTAGAGAAGACGATGTGCATTTTGTTTTGTGCTGTCCCGTACTAAGTGATTGAAGGGTAAGGTATATACATTTAAAGTACTACAAATGTCCGAGTCTTTTTCGTCTTAGTTTACTTCTAGCATCGAATAATGAACAATCGAACAAAAAAAATCTATTCATTTGCCTATGTAAAGCGTTCAAGTTCCGACTTGTGCTTATTTCTTGATGTATTAAGCTTGATCAGTTATATTGTAATACATCTTTTGGAAGATTGTTTTGTTGCACCTCTTTCATGAGGGGCAATGGCCTTTTAATGATTACGTTATCCGTATCCCCGTAGCCTCTGTTCCCGTTGTCCTTGAGAATCATCGCCTTTTGGCGCCAGTAGGTTCCCATAGTCTCTGCATTAGTATGGCGGTCCCTGACCACACTCAGGCAGTAGTCAGATCATACAACATGAGGAGGGGGTGGGGGGGGGGGGTGGGATGCAAGAGATTGTCGAAGGAGTTGCCAGATATTTTCTTTACCTCGCCCACGCTAGGAGTTCAGGATTCCATGATGGATCTGGGATCACTTTTGCTTTTTTTGTGGAATGGCCAGTCTCTCTCTCTCCTCTCTGTCTGTCTCTCTCTCTGTCTGTCTGTCTCTGTCCTGTCTGTCTCTCTCTCTCTCTCTCTCCTCTCTCTCTCTGTTCTTCATTTGTCTAGAAATGGCTATCAGCCGGGTGCGTACACACACGCACACACACAATACACACACACACCACACACACACACCACACACCACACACACACCCCCACACACACACACACACACACACACACATACATACACACACGCGCGCGCGCACGCACGCACACACATATACATTTGTTCCCCCCCCCCCCCCCCAACTAAATTTGAATTGTTCAGAATATCTATCCATCCATCCATCCATATATCTATCTATCTATCTATAATTCTGTGTGTGTGTGTGTGTGTGTGTGTGTGTGTGTGTGTGTGTGTGTGTGTGTTGTGGTGTGTGTGGCCGCGCGGACAAACTATTAAAGAAAGACATTAGGTAAGCACACGTGTGCTTTTTGTTGTATGCAATCATTGTTCTCTTTTGTCCCTTCCCCACCTTCCTTCCACCCATTCAGCTGTCCCCCACCCCAACCCTTCCCAAGTTTTCTCAGAGAGAGAGAGAGAGAGAGAGAGAGAGAGAGAGAGAGAGAGAGATTGGGGGAGGAGAGGGGGGCTTCGCAATCCCAAAATATTCAAAGTGCACCCGACAGTGAAATCACCGAAACCTCACCCCCAACCTCCACTCTTCTGACCCCCTCCCCCCACCACCCCCACCCCCACCCCTTACCCACTCCACCCCCACCCCCCATTCCTCCAGATCCCCCCATTCCCATCTCCCAAGAGTCTGCACCTCTGCTCGCACCCCAATCCACCCCTTGCTGCCAAGGCTGTGACGTCAGCGGCCTGGCCGGAAGAAGGGAGACAACGAGCGTGCTCTGTCTGCCTTGACTTGTCTGCCCCTGCCTGCCTGCCTACCCGCCTTCCCGTGTAGCGGTATAATCATGGCTGCCCAGATCGGATCGGAGGGGGCCCCCTGAAGGCGCATTCATGCAATAAATTGCGTACATCTTTGCTAAGAGCTGTCGTTAGACATTCCTGGCACACCGAGTCTTCATCAGTGGGCAGGCGCGTGTCTAATTAACATTCCGGGGAAATCACTCGGAAAGCAGTCGCTCTTTTGCCCCCCCCCCACCCCCCACCCTCACCCCCCACCTCACCCCCTCCATCCTTCCCCAAACTCCCATCCCTCCCCCCCTCCACTCTCCTCCCCGCCTCCTCTCCAGCCTTTACCGAGAGCGAAGCCGACGTGTGATAAATCTCAGCCAATTGATTTATTTTATTACCCAGGCCGCCAGGGAGTCCGAAATAGAAAGCTGCCTGTCTCGTTGGGGTGTAGTGGTTAGCAAATGAATCTATCGGGTCTGATCTGCCGCTGTTAGTTCAGCCTCGTTTCAAGACAAGAACCTGGAGCACACACACAACACACAGAGAAAAAAAAAAGGTACGCAAGCTCCTCCTCCTCCTCCTCCTCCGTGGCGAGAGAGAGAGAGAGAGAGAGAGAGAGAGAAGGAGAGAGAGAGAGAGAGAGAGAGAGAGAGAGATTCCATGAACAAAATGGCGGCTGCGCGTGCGTTCTGTTATGAAAGATACGCGGAGACAACGTTCCGGGTTGTGGTGCCTGCTTTATCGGTAGGAAAACGCAGAGCTGTTTTTATCAGTTTTATATGGCCATAAACAGGTTTACTCTCTACCACCACCCTCACCCCTCCTACCTGCCCCCCCCCCCCCACCCCCCGCCGCTCTCCTCTCACCTCAACCTCTGCACCCCCACCCCCATCCTTCCTCTTCCCACCTGCCCCTCCCCCGACCCGTCTTTATCTCTTCTTTTCACAACTGATTAAAGCCAGAAGG
>CM065724.1:41788303-41790803 GCA_033310375.1 Conus canariensis
AGTCCTAAGGACATCATTTATTTACATACAGACAGTTACTGGGTGTTATGTGGATGTACATGTATATGTATAAATCTCTCCTCTCTCTCTCTCTCTCTCTCTCTCTCTCTCTCTCTCTCTCTCTCTCTCTCTCTCTCTGTGTCTCTCTGTCTGTCTGTCTGTCTGTCTCTGATAAAATTTTGTAGAAACATCACACACAATGGTTTTGTAACTAAGTCAAATCAACGCTAGCGAAGAGAAATGTCATTTACTGTATTTTTCGCCATAATAAGCACTATAATGTGAGTATTCTTTAAAGACGCAGGGACATGGACTACTGTTTACCCAATCATAAATCAATAAGCATGACAGCCTTAGTGTATTCTCTTGTTAGCGGCTGTCATCACAACTCGAAATTTACATTTAGGATCTGCAAGTTCCGTTTCATTTTCTTTTGTATCTCGTAAAACAAAAGTTGATGTTTAATCTGTTCAATGATCTCCAGTAAAGGGAACAGCAGAATTATTTTATGGAAAGGAAAACAAAACTGATGGCAGTGCACTGACCTTTTCTGCACAGATTTCTCTCTATGACAGTTATGGTTTGGGTCAGCTATCACAAATTTGGTTTTGACATAGTCTACAAGGCAGTCAAGTAAGTTATTGTCCTCAGTTACTGGTGTGCCATCTGTGCCAAACCCAGACGAGCTCAACATTGAATGGTAGGCAACTTTAGTTTTCAGCCCCACCCTCCCCAAGATTTGTGTGAATGTATGTGAATGGAGGAACACCGTAAATGTAATATACTGTCTTTGTGGCCGTCGCACAAATTACATCTGTTCTAATTAAAAACTCCCTTTTTTTGAATGATGATGCATTATACCGAAGATCCAAGACACAATCTGATCCGGAACTATTTCATATTTTTCACTGTTATTCGTTGGATCATTTTCAGTAAAGTCTTCCTGTCAGTTGGTTGTTTTTGCAACCCTCCCCTGCCTCACCTCCACCCCTTCTCCATTTATTGAGGTTTTCGCATTCACTATTTCCAGATCTCCTTTTTCAGCCCTTTCAAACTGAATATTCTCAAACAGATCGACAATCAGCATCAAACGTTCAATTGCTGAACATTTAAAACTTAAGATGAGAACGATGATCCATGACATGGATGGCAAAGATCTTTTTTTCTTAAAAAATCACTGTCTTGTTTTATCCTAGTACGCATTTGCTGTGCATTTGCACTGTGTACAAGACAGCTGTACATGACTGAATATCTACAAGACTGAGAATTGTGCAGTTTCTAGCCGTATGTATGAAATATCAACAAGACGTAGAAAACAGCGTCGAAAAGACAAGTTGATGGCCAGTCACAATGCCACCATCAGTACTGAGATAACTGTCCTGGGTCAGAAGCTGGAATCACCACTACAACAATTAACCTGCCTGGTATACATCATTAGCTCCCAGGGACCCAAACCAGAAATCCCTCTGAAGCAACCACACGGCACTGTCCAGATTAAGATCTGTTTGGAAGGGCGAGAACATCTCCCTGAAATACAAAACCAGGCTCCTAAGTGCACCTGTGTATTCTGTCTTCCTTGATGCATCCAATACATGGAGCCTCACCAGGGATCTGGAAATACGAATCCAAGTCATGGATTTGAGACGTTATGGCAAAATACTGCGATCATATCACTAATCAACAAGGTCGTCAAGCCATCTAGGGAAGATCTACTGACATCAGTCAAGAAAAGAAAACTGTGGAGAGGCCGTTTTAGAAGATCCAGTGGCCTCGTTGAAAAACTAATCAAGGAAACTGTTGAAAGAGGGAGATGGACAGGAAGACAAACAAAAACATGGACACCATTGCAGAGTGGATAATAAAAATCATTCGCAGAGACCCAGGTCTTAGCACACAACCGACAAAACAGGAACAACCTGGTGAACTGTTCTTCAGTGTGGTGCACTAATGACATCCCACAGACATAAGGGACAGATGAAGAAAAGAAGTCATCAGTTTGAGGGAATCTGTCCTCCAAGTCAAAGGCCTCGACTTGACGCAAGCGGGAACTGCAAGCATATCTGACGATGATCTCATGAAATATCTCTCCATCTCTTGGAAGAAGAGGACCAGAACCATAACGACAATGGCACAAGGAGCTGGGGAAAATGCCAGCTGGATCTGGTCGAGGAGAAATGAAAACAAACTCCACGAGGATTTCATTTCCCAACTAACAACAGGTGTCCGATGACAGCTAAGGGGTCAACACATTCTTCACAAGACGACTTCAGTTTGAGAGACCCAGCCGTCTTGGAAGTGCAAGTTCCAGTCCAGTCAGTGGTCAAGAAAGGCGGTAGCAGAAGAGCACCCAGCAGTCATGACCTGGATACAGACTGGCTCCACAGAAACTGAGAGTTAAAGGGCGAAGCACTTGTGTGAGGGGGGGGGGGGGGAGGGGGGAGGTTCTTCTTTTAAAACTTGCTGCGCATCTCCTACTGTCACGTGTGTAGCATGTTCATAT
>CM065724.1:41800803-41803303 GCA_033310375.1 Conus canariensis
AGAGCAGCACTGGGGTTAATGAGGACAGATGATCGGTAAACGCTGGAATTACTGTCACCACCATCCCTCCCCCTCCCCGCCAACTCGCCCCTTCCCCCTTCCACTCCTGTCCTCTCTCACTTCCCCTTCTCGACGAGAATCAGGCGTATGTGAAGATCCCATGGTTGTAATAAAAGAAAAAAAAATATTGTGGAGACAATCTTTATCTAGGGTAAGCGTTTTTTTTTTTTTTTTTTTTTTTTTTTTTTAAGGATTCATGCATGTTTAAAAAAAAGTTATCTTCTTGCTTCCCTTCCCCCCCCCCTCCCCCACTCTACGCCTCCCTCCCTCTTCTTCATCCATTTCTCCCAAACCCTCTTTGCCTTCTGTCTTCTTTGCTTTTCCCTTTTTTTTGTTCCCGTCACATTTTCATCCTGCAAATGCACATACATCAATGTATCAGAGGGGTCTAACAGCCCTGTAAAAGGATTGTCAGTCCAGAACAGGTCACCGCTTTTACGTCCCAAAAGCTGTAAGGAAAGCTGGAACTGAAATTTATCTCTGCAGGCGGATCAAATTGACACGGGAACAAATTTCACAGCATGAGACACAGCATGAGACACATTCCCTTGGCTATCTAGCCTCCTCTTCGCGGCCCTCCCCCCCCCCCCACCCCCCTCTTCTCCAATCCCCACCCTCCCCTCCTCCCATACCGGTTTCTGCCTCTCCTGTGCTCCCCCTGCCTGCTCCGACCCTCTCTCTTTCCACTACCATCCTCTTTTTCCGCCTCTCATCCCCCCCCCCCCTCCCTCCAATCTTTCCGAACTCTGTCCCCTTCTTCGAACATCCTACCTCCACCCCCAACCCCCGTGCCCTCACTCTTCTTCCCAGTTACGCTTTCCCCCTTCCTCCCCTCTCCCCATCCCCTCTTCGTTCCCCAACTCGTGGCCTCTTCCTTCTATCACCCCCACTCCCCTCTCCCCCTTCCCCCCCCCCCCCCCCCCAGCTCCCATCCTCTCCTGCAGTCCTTTCTTGATTCTGAAGTTCTGGTTCCAGACAGCGATACGGCTGACTGCACGCGTTTATGACTCTGGTCACATGCTTGGGTGAGGATCTTCTGCCATGCTCGAGTGACTTGGTTATTGATCTGGGCCTGCTAGGAGGGCCCCATCTCTCTGGCTCTTTCTGGCTTTCTGTTTGTCACCCCCTCTCTCTCTCTCTCTCTCTCTTTCCCTCACTCTCTCCTTGCCTCTCTCTCTATCTCTCTCTCTCTCTTCTCTCTCGTCTGTCTGTATATCTGTCTGTCTGTCTCTGTCTCTGTCTCTCTGTCCCTCTTTCCGTCTCTTTTTCTGTCTCTCTCTGTCTCTCGGTCTCTCTGTCACTCTCTGTGTCTGCTTCTGTCTCTGTCTACCTCTGTGCTTGTCTCTCTGACTCTGTCTCTGTCTCTGTCCCTGTCTCTCTCTGTCTCTGTCTCCGTCTGTCTGTCTAGCTGTCTGTCTGTCTGTCTGCCTCTCTCTTTCTCTTTTTCTTTACCTCCCCCTCTCTCCCTCATTCTTTTTCTCCCCCCCCCTCTCTCTCTCTGTCCCCCTCCCCCCTCTCTCTCCACAACACATTACGCATTATGTACTATGCAGAAAATAATACATTCAGCAATGTCATTAAGACCTGATGGTTAATGACATGTCTGTCTGTCTGTCTGTCTGTCTGTCTGTCTGTCTGTCTGTCTGTCTGTCTCTCTCTCTCTCTCTCTCTCTCTCTCTCTCTCTCTCTCTGCCAACACGTTTTACATTTTTGTTACATACAAAAATGATGCATTCACAATGACATTAACGTGGTCAAAGCGTTAACTCTATCTGTCTCTCTCCGCCTCTGTCTGTCTGTCTGTCTGTCTGTCTGTCTGTCTGTCTCTGTCTGTCTGTCTGTCTCTCTGTCTTATTTCTCTCTTTGTCTCTGTCTCTATTAGTCTGTCTGTATGACTGTCTGTCTGTCTGCTTGTCCGTCCGTCCTTTTGTCTGTCTCTCTCTCTCTCTCTCTCTCTCTCTCTCTCTCTCTCTCTCTCTTGTCATTCTACATGACTCATTTAGCATTTTATTCCGTACAAAAAATGATGCATTCACCCATGTCAGAAAACTTTACTGGTAATGGCATGAAAGTGCTCAAAGCGTCGTCGCAATCTCTCTCTCTCTCTCTCTCTCTCTCTCTCTCTCTCTCTCTCTCTCTCTCTCTCTCTCTCTCTCTCTCTCTCTCTCAACCTGTTTTGCTTGAAATCAGTTATGTTAATTACACTATCAAATGAAAACATAGAACTGATTGCTTCGTAATTGTGTAAAACCTACAAATGATGTATTATGATCGTAAATAGTGTAACAAGGTAATTTACAGGTTTAGAGGGTTGCGCAGTTTGTTACTATCTACCTACTTCTAAGGGACTATGGCCTTTATGAGTAAATGTCTGCGTCTGGGCCGACCGGGCTGTGGCTGTGGACGGGGTGTCGGAATGAGCGGCGTGGGTGCACTGCCT
>CM065724.1:41810803-41813303 GCA_033310375.1 Conus canariensis
CTGGTCGCTGGATTCCGTTTTTGTGGGTGACATCGGACATTGAAGACTGAAGATGTAATAAACCTTTGGCGCCCGCTTAGGCATTAGAGACAACGCCATAATGTAACTTGGTTCACTATAGCATCTGCATCATGAACATAACGTAATAATTCCATCATAACATCTTAAACAATCGTGCAGTATTTGAAAAAAAAAAAACCGCCTTCATCTCAACTGAAAAAAAACATTACAAGGTGAGAATGCAACGTGAATGCAAATCTCTGTGACGTAAGATTGTCTTAATGACATAAGAATATACTGACCATTCCAAAAATACATGAAACTAATCTCCACTGGAATTCATGTCACTTTTTTCTTTTTCTTTTCAGAAATAAGGCGTTTACTTAGAACAGCATTGAAATGGCTCTGTTTAATATTTTTTTTCAGTCAGAAAACTGGATACAAATGAGTGAATCCACGATTAAGCCATATTTCGTTTTCAAATCGGAAACTTTTTTTTTTTCTCTTTGATGAAGGAATTTATCATGTGTTTAAAACATACGTTTTACAACCCACATAGTGCAGAGAGAGAGAGAGCTGGAAGGCGGGGGAGAGGATAGGAGATAGGGAGAGAGAGAGGTGGAAACAGGAGACTAATAGGGGAATTTTGTAGGAGAGAGAGAGAGAGAGAGAGAGAGAGAGAGAGAGAGAATGCGGGGAGAGAGAGAAGAGGGGAGAGAGAGAGAGAGAGAGAGAGAGGAGAGAGAGAGAGACAAAGTAATGCTGGGAGAGAGAGAGAAGAAAGGGAGAGGAGGAGAGAGGAGAGGGAGAGAGAGAGAGAGAGAGAGAGAAGAGACGAGAAAGAGAATGCGAGGGAGAGAGAGAGAGGAAAGGGGAGAGAGAGATGAGAAAGAGACAGAGGGTGGAAGAGGAGAAGCAAGGGGATGGAAATGAAGAAGGACGTGCAGATTGAAAGACAGTCCACTCCCTTTGCCCCTAACCCCATCCCCACCCCCTGAAAATTGAAACAAAAAGAAAGAAAGAAAAAGAAAAAGAAACAAAAAGCATCAAAGAAAGAAGATAAAAAAAACACACACACATATCAAAGCGGTTCCTCCCTCTATCCCGTCACTCCTAGCCGGGACCGAACCGGAAAGAGAAAACGGGGCTTGTCTCCCTTTGATTGGATTGCTTCCCTTTTTTTTTTTTTTTTGGCCACAGCAAGCAGCAAGCAGCCTCCCCCCACCCCCCACCCCCACCCCCACCCCGCCCCTTCCCCATTCCTGCGCCCAAGGATTGAGCCTTATCTCCCTTTGCAGGCCGAGTGCCCGTCAGCGGGACCTCCACTGACCCCAATTCATTTAAATCAAACGACGGCGAGGCCAAAGGGGGTGGCAGGACCTATCAGCCTCTGGCGCCTTTGTCTCCAAGAGGCGCTTCCCGTAGCAGTCTCAGACCCGTGACACTCCCTGCTCCCTGGGCGCCGGATCTGCGTCCACGAGTTCTAATCACCGAGTTCTTTTGGGTGGCGGGAAATTAACTTGAGGAAGCAAGAGCCTTGCCTGGGCTCTTATGGCAGCTTGTATTGGGGGGTGGGGGGTGGGGGGGAGGGTGTGGGTGGGGTGGGGTGGGGAGGGTGGGGGGGAATGTCGAAGACTTCTCGCGAGGTTCGGGACTCGAGGAAATCACTGTCTTCATCGGCGACCTCCCCCCCCCCCCCCCCAGCTCTGTTGTCGTGGTTGGTTCTTGATGAATAAGGAAGCAGAGGAGTGGGGGTGGGGGAGTGGGTGGTGGTGGGTGGTGGAGGGGAATGTGTGTGTGTGGGGGGGGAGGGGGGGGTTGGAGGTTTGGGGGAAGGGGAGGGGAAAGATTGATTGAGGGGGGTGGGGGTGGGTGTGGAGCTTTGGTGCTTGAGGATCCGTTCTTTTACTCCCTGTGTATGTATGTGTCTGTGAAGTAAAACCTGTCAGCAATGCTCTCTCTCTCTCTCTCTCTCTCTCTCTCTCTCTCTCTCTCTCTCTCTCTCTCTCTCTCTCTCTCTCTGTCACCACCACCTATCACTACTATCTGTCACCTATCACTGTTATCTGTCACCTATCACTACTACCTGTCACCTATCACTACTATCTGTCACCTATCACTGCTATCTGTCACCTATCACTACTATCTGTCACCTATCACTGCTATCTGTCACCTATCACTACTATCTGTCACCTATCACTACTATCTGTCACCTATCACTTCTATCTGTCACCACCACATCCCATCACCATTATCTATCACACACACACACACACACACACACACACACACACACACACACACACACACACACACACACACACACTATATATATATATATATATATATATATACACATATTATATACATATACATATATATTTGTATATATATATATATAATATGTATATATTTACATATATACATATGCATATATATATCATGTGTGTGTGTGTGTGTGTGTGTGTGTGTGTGTGTGTGTGTGTGTGTGTACGCGTGG
>CM065724.1:41820803-41823303 GCA_033310375.1 Conus canariensis
GAATCCCTGATGCGTGCCTGGAATTCACAGGACCGTTCATCCTGCAGTACTGTTTGCTACCCTTCCGATATGGGGTGCAATCTTTAGCGACACTGTTCGGGATTCGCTTGGTAACAGGGTGTCCTTCTTAGACTACAAAGCTTTGTTCGATCCGATGTGAAAGATTGATGTTGATCAAAATCTACTGGTTTGTCTGAATCGTTGGCATGCGTAGACTTTTTGTTTGCAGTACAGTTATAAAACGAAACTCAGCAAAGTTTTTTGATCCAAAATACAATATTTGAAAGCCAGCGAGCGCAGAAAGATGGGAACCGCAGACTCATGCGTGCCTCCTTGCCTCTTTTCTTAATTAACCAACTTAGTTTTACTACATCCCAGCAGAGACAGATTATGGGGGTGCTGCGACAGATACATACACACCGATGTTCCTGGAGTTCTTTCTGTCTCATCTCCTGTGTCTTAACTCGAGGGGAATTACCACCATGCTTCCCATTCAATGTCAAGACGTCATCAGTCAACCCACCAAAGGAGACACTGCACTGCTGCCGAGTCACTTCGATGGTGTTCAGTGATGTCCTCACTCATCCAGCATATGCAGGATACCGCCTGCGAAGTCTCCCTAATGACGACAATCATTGCTTGGTCGTGAAGCCAGCGTGAGCTAGCGTCTCCCTCCGGAGGGCTCCAACACTTACATCCAGCGTCGGTCCCCATGAACTCGCCGATATCGGCGACCTCGACACGAACTCAGCAAGGCCACAGACGTGGGGAGGAAATTAAAGCTCAAGTCCACCTTGAGAGCAGGGCGTGAAGGACGTTGCCTTTACTTCTTTTAAGCCTTGTTCACCGTGGTGTTTCAGAGGACGATGTGGAATGGTTTACAGTGATTCAACAACTCTTTTCCGAATTTCCTGGCGTATTCTGGATATCTTCGTGTTTCCTTAATCCACCGATACTGACATAGATCAAAGCATATAACACATGCATTTATGATATTGTGCAGATCTAGCCACTAACAGTTCTGTACATATGTTGAAGTCAGTTTTATTATTGCAAATTCATTGCATGTTCATCAAAAATGAAATCAGAAGTTTGTCTGGTTGAGGAAACATTAGCATTGTTGTTGTTTTTAAAAAATTATGTCCGAATGCTTGGAATACCAAGGACACCAAAAATGCAACATGGAAACGTTTGTTCCAGCGTCATTTCTCTGCACGATTTAATATATGACTGCCTCATGCTCACAGTTCTATGCAACAAAAAGGGGAGAGAATTAAATACATAAAATTGATGATTACTTTCAAAGTATTCTCAACAGATGAAGTCATCAGATATTGTGTTGTTGGAAATTCATTATCATTTCCCTGTTGTTGTTGTTTTTTTTTCTTTTATTTGCCTTTTTTTAACTGTGAACTCGTATGTGTTTAAACCACCTTGCTGTGAACAGACGTTAAATTGACGTGAAGCAGACACACTGACCTGGGAGACGAGAAAATCTCGTTCACAACCTCACTCTCCATGTTCTGCTGGGATTTGAACCGGTGTCCCTAAGATACAGATGCAAATGTGGTAACTACTCGACTATCGCAAGCGTCTTCCTAGCCAAGCAGTTCATGTAAAGCTTAGCTATTTGAACAAGAAGTGCAGCCGTGTTGGTGGCGTATGAAAGTGTGCAGGGTGTTAAACGGGACCTTGGCAGACACCGTAACTGACCTGATCATGATTCGACAATTTAAAGCGTTCATCACATTGGTGGTGTGCGATCGTTCCTGAAGGCTTTCTTCTCCACAGTCCGATCTTCACATGTCATGCTTTAAAGAAAAAACAAACAGTATACAAACACCACAACATTCGGTCAAGGCACTTCCGGATTGCACTTTCTGCTACGTTCCTACATTTTGGTACTGTTTTGCGCGCGTTCATGTCTGTTGTAGATGACATCTGAAGTAGACAATATTTGTAGACAATATGTCTGTCTGTTCCGTATAGCGTATCAAATATGCGTCATTTCGCACTTCGTTTTCTGTGTTTATTTGTATGTTGGCTCGTAAGTTGTCCGTTGTAGGCAGACATGCACACGTATTCATCATCTCATCTCATCCGTTGAACAATACCTCGTGGAGATGCTACAACAGAAAAATGAATAACAGTCTCCTTATTGCTATCTGAACGCTCATCTCGTTGTTCTGGTGAGCGATGGAGACAGCTTATTGGTGCTCATCCCCTCTCCAGATATGCAGGTAGTTTACATTTCCATAACTCAGCAAATGCTGACGTGGAGTTCGGGACTTCATACTCGCGTCGGGTCTCTTGCACACGGATGTAAGTGAAGGAGATTAATCGTCTCGCGTGTAGATACACATGTTAAGATGGAAAACGGTGGGAAAATCAGCTCCTACTTTTGAGATATCCAGACACACGCTATCAGGCTTTAAAAGTGCTACATTCACATCGAAACTCCAGTGGTTTGATTGCACGAACGTCGCACTTGCCATATAAG
>CM065724.1:41825803-41830803 GCA_033310375.1 Conus canariensis
CGTTTGGCAGCGGAACGCTCTGGTAAATTCAATGTATCATTGATTTATCATATTGGGAGATCAATGCCTGAAATACAACAGGAATAATGCTTCAGTCTCATGCACCAATCGCAAGAAAGTTTACAGATTTCAGCCAGTCATCCAGCCCGACACATCTGTTCATAGATATGCGAAATTCAGAGAGAAAGTTTGGACAACTTATTTCTGTATAAGCCTCTCACCTTGAAAATCCGCTTCATCTTCCAGACAAAAAAGATAAATGTGCCGTTGCTATTCCCCCTTCTTCATATGAAAAAAAAAATTCAGCGTCCTGTGATCAGTACACCAAACAATAGATTTGTTTTACTCGTATGTAAATTCCAGGCGTGTATTCTATAGGATAATAGAAATACGACGATGGACTCGGCGTTTTCCAACGGCATGGGTGAACACGTCAGAAGTGCGGATGGCTTCTTTCCGTTGCTTTCCGTTGTTGAACTCAGCGGGGTTTTTTTGGTGTTTTTTTTTCAATATTAAAAGCTGATTTAAAGGCGCGTTTTCGTAATGTTCCCCCCCCCCCCCCCCTCTGTCCCGACACACACACACACACACACACACACACCACACACACACACACACACACACACACACACACACACACACACAGAGTTATGTTTTTGTCATCAGTCAATTATCATGATCATTATAAAAACGTGAATTACGATGGCTCTTCTGACTAATTAAATAAGGAACTCTAAGAAATTCGGCTGATGACGGTAGTTCGACATGTACAATAATATTTATAAATGATAGAGACAGAGACAATGACAAAGGCGACGTCTGAACAAAGTAGCATAAGTTCAGCATCCTTCCGTTTTAAAAGACCCGCCTCCTCTTGTTTCAAAACGACATAAACGTTGTAAGGGCTTGGGGGGGTCAAAAAGGAAAGCTTTTCAAATTAATTCAACCATAATTCCCCCCCCCCCCCCCCCCGTCCTATCTCGTTATGCGCCCCAAAACATAAAGTTGGTAGGGAGAGACGGAGTTTCCTTAATTTTGTCTTTTGTTTTTAACTGTCTTGTTACTGACCGAAGAACGCTCTCCTGAGGTCTTGAGGACAGCGGAGGGTGAGGTGGGGTGGGGGGGGGGGGGGGGGGGGGGGGGGGGGGGGGGGAGGTGAGGAGTGAGTGGGTGGAGGCATTGAGGAAGTAGAGTGAGGTGGAGGTAGAAGGGTGGGGGGGCGGATGGTAGTTTGGCAAATACGCACTCGTCTAGAAAGCGTGAGAATCCCAGCTTCGTGACTCGATCCTCATAGGGGAGGGTTTTTGATCTCCCTTCCACCACCACCATCCTCCTCTCCAGTCGTGGGCTGAGAGCTAGTCTTTCGGATGAGGCGATAAATCAACGCCCTGTGGTCCTTACATTATAGCGCGCACGTAAAGGACCCCATGACAACAAGAGAGTGGTCCCTGGCGTTAGAATTCCATTGGGGAAAATGATGGGTCAAGCGAAAAGTGGGCACAAGGTGAGGTGGGGGGGGGGTGAGGGGGGAGAGCCAAAGGAAGGAAAAAAGCTGAGGTGGGGATATCCTATGTAGATGCGCTGTTCCTTGCGACAGAGTAAACTGAAGTTACGGTGAATTTATGCATTACACTACACAACACGACACAACTCGATACGGCACAGCACAGTGTCACACGACGCAAGACAACACGACACGAAACGACACAACACGACACTACACTGCGCTGTACTGCACTACACAACATTACGCTCTACACTTCACTGCACTACACTACTCTGCGTACACAGCATTACTACACTACACTACACTACACTACACTACACTACACTACACTACACTACACTACACTACACTACAGCAAAGTGTAGAATAACACAATGTAGTACGGTGCAGTTTACTGCTCTGCACAACTTAACATAACACAACACAACACAACACAACACTACACTACACTACACCACACCACACCACACCACACCACACCACACCACACCACACCACACCACACCACACACACTACACTACACTACACTACACTACACTACACTACACTACACTACACTACAGCAAAGTGTAGAATAACACAATGTAGTACGGTGCAGTTTAATGCTCTGCACAACATAACACAACACAACACAACACAACACAACACAACACTACACTACACTACACTACACTACACTACACTACACTACACTACACTACACTACATGACACGACACGACACGACACGACACGACACGACACGACAATGCACACTGCACGACACAACAGCAAAGTGTAGAATAGTACAGTATAGTACGGTGCAGTATACTGCATTCTGGTTCAGAGTAGTACAGTATAATCCAGTCTAACACAGTTCACACTAAAGTATAGCGCACTGTGATACAATAGTCCAGTACATTATAGTACAGAATAGCACAGTACAATGCAGTACCGTTTAGCATAGTGCATTATAGTTCAGTACAGTGCAATATAATAGAGTACAGTATGATACAATGTACCACAGTATAGTGCAATATAATACAGTATGTACTGTACAGCACAATACAGCACAGTGCAATATAGTACGGTATATTACCGTACAGTACAGTATAATATAGCATAGCGCATTGCAATATAATACAATATAGCACCGTAAAGTACACTACAGCACAGTACACAGCAGGACAGCATAGTACAGTAAAGTATAGTACGACAACGTAAAGTACAGTATGCTAAAGTGTAGGATAATTTCGTACAGAGCACTATATAGTATAGTATAGTATAGTATAGTATAGTATAGTATAGTATAGTATAGTATAGTATAGTATAGTATAGTAGTAGTATGGTATGGTATGGTATGGTATGGTATGGTATGGTATGGTATGGTATGTATGGTATGGTATAGTATAGTACAGCACAGTATAATACAGTATAGTCTAGTCTTGTCTAGTCTGGTCTAGTTTAGTCTAGTATGGTACAATTTAGTACAGTACAGTATAGTATAGTACAGTAGGGTACAGTATAGTATAGTACAGAATGGTATAGTGCAGTATAGTATACCATAGCCTAGTCTAGTCTAGTCTGGTAATCCCACAGTACACTGCAGTATAGTACAGTTGAATACATAGTAGAACACTCCACTCCATTCTCGTGCCTGTAATAATTATAGTATACTCCCTTCCCCCCCCCCCCCCCCCCCCCCTCCAGTTCAGTACAATACAGTACAGTACAGTTCAATACAGCACAGTAAAGTATACTACACAACACTACACACCACGACACACCACGACACACCACGACACAACACTACACTACACTACACTACACTACACTACACTACACTACACTACACTACACTATAAAGACGGGTAGTTTCACTGTATTATATGCAAATCCTCGAGATGCGTGGATATCTTTAGCATAGCGATGACTTCACGGCCGCTTTCTCCTCAAGGCTAAGAAGTGAGAATAATGTTTTATTAGCATTTGCCTCGTCACCTTTTTCAGTCACGCGTCACAAATATGAGACGCACGCGCGCCTTTGTTTTCGTAATTAATTATGTTGACGTTTTGCATAAAAGGGTGGTGTGACCAGCTAAACAGAACAGCAAAGGAAACTACGTTCACAAAAACACGAATATGAGTTGACACATTCGTTGGTTTTAAGGAATGCACGAGCAAAGCCTGTAACATTCTGCTAAATATGAAATGAAAATCAACATTGATAGATTATTTTTTAAAAAAACCCCAGCTTGTTTATCGAGAAAACTCTGTATTAAATTTCTTTTTCTTCTCGGCTTCAGTCCCCAGTTAACATGGCTTCCACCGGTCTCCGGTCTTCATTTTCCTCATTTCCTCATCTTCATCACCTTCCTCTGTAATCTTCATCACCTTCATCTGTTATCTTCATCATCTTCCTCTGTAATCTTCATCACCTTTCTCTGTTATCTTTTCCACATTCGTCTGTTATCTTCATCACTTTTTATCTGTAATCGTCACCACCTTCCACTGCTATCTTCACCACCTTCCCCTGTTCTCTGTAGCACCTTCCATTTGTAATCATCACCAACTTCCTGACTCCCTAATCTTCACCCCCTTCCTCACTCCCTAATCTTCACCCCTTCCTCACTCCCTAATCTTCACCACTGTCCTCACTCCCTAATCTTCACCACTGTCCTCACTCCCTAATCTTCACCGCTGTCCTCACTCACTAATCTTCACCACTGTCCTCACTCCCTAATCTTCACCACTGTCCTCACTCCCTAATCTTCACCCCCTTCCTCACCCCCTAATCTTCACCACTGTCCTCACTCACTAATCTTCACCACTGTCCTCACTCCCTAATCTTCACCACCTTCCTCACTCCATAATCTTCACCACCTTCCTCACTCCCTAATCTTCACCCCCTTCCTCACTCCCTAATCTTCACCACCTTCCTCACTCCCTAATCTTCACCACTGTCCTCACTCCTTAATCTTCACCACCTTCCTCACTCACTAATCTTCACCACCTTCCTCACTCCTTAATCTTCACCACCTTCCTCACTCCCTAATCTTCACCCCCTTCCTCACTCACTAATCTTCACCACTGTCCTCACTCCCTAATCTTCACCACCTTCCTCACTCCTTAATCTTCACCACCTTCCTCACTCACCAATCGTCCACCCACCTTCCTCACTCCCTAATCTTCACCACTGTCCTCACCCCCTAATCTTCACCACCTTCCTCACTCCCTAATCTTCACCACTGTCCTCACTCCCTAATCTTCACCACTGTCCTCACTCACTTAATCTTCACCACTGTCCTCACTCCCTAATCTTCACCCCCTTCCTCACTCCCTAATCTTCACCACCTTCCTCACTCACTAATCTTCACCACTGTCCTCACTCCCTGATCTTCACCACTGTCCTCACTCCCTAATCTTCACCACCTTCCTCACTCCCTAATCTTCACCACCTTCCTCACTCCTTAATCTTCACCACCTTCCTCACTCCTTAATCTTCACCACTTCC
>CM065724.1:41835803-41838303 GCA_033310375.1 Conus canariensis
CGCACATAGCAAAACACAAAGTACATAGTACTTAGATGCACGGCCAGAATACAGAAATGAAGAAATGCACAAACTTACATTTCTGGTGCCATCAGAACACCATCACCACTTCACAGACTAAGGTGTAGTCCTCTCCGTTTGAGATTTGGGGCCTGACTGAATAACTCAGTAAATTCCCAAACCACCAACACTTCCCCTAGCGTCACCTAGGGACGCCATCTATCAGATCCCTACGCCTCATGAATATTTATAAGCGTCTTATATGTTTAACAGCAGCTATTAACTGCAAACTTCATATCACCTACATGTCCCTCTAACCTAAGCATACAACATCTTCTCAAACATTGCGTGATCCGAGGTCTCACCAGTTTTAAATAAAAAATAGTAATCAGAACTATTTCCCTTAAAATGTCCCCGGCTGAGCAACATCCTAAATAGTAAGCCCCTCCCACAACTACTGATCTTCATCTTACATAATGGGGCTGGCACCTCCATAAACTTTCCCCGGTCTCTTCCCCGCTCTAGCCGAGAGTATTCCCTCTTTGGAATTTCCGGCCCGTCGCCGGTCAGTGCCCACAAAGGGATTCCTCCTTAGATCGCCACACAACTGGGCGAACTCATCGGGGGTCATCAGACTACCTGCCTCGGTTAATTTAAACATCAACCATGGCACTCCACAGTGGAAGCACACAAGAATCTCTGGTACACCATAGGTGGTGTACAGAAGTAATTGAACATTCGGACTGAAGGAGTTATTTTCCATGTGCTTGTTTTGAATCCGACATAAAGAAATACGAACTGTCAACGTGTAGCCTATACCATCAGAAAATTTTGTTATTTGATTATATCAGTTCGTTGAAGACAACATGAATTTGTTGTAGATAGTTATGATTCCGTAAGAGTGATCTCACTATGTTCATGTTCAGTTATAATTTCGTTTTAAAAAACATTCTTGGATTGTGAACAGATGCTGGATACCCCGTTTGATCTAAAGAATCCGCATCTAAATTTCTCTGATTTATTTTCTGATCACAATTCATCTTTCCACCTCCTGTCGTTAAAATCGATTCAGGACTTCTTGCGTAACAAAAACTGCAAAAATGATGGTGAGCGATCCTGGATTCAATGTTTGGTCCAAATCCGCTCAACTGGATCCGCAACGACATTTTACGGGTTTGACCTCGGGCCGTATTCCACCTTACCGACAAATATCGTTGAAGTCAGTTCAGTCGCTTTTGCGGTATAGCATGTGTCATTATCGTTCTGAACGATCAGGATCCATGCCAATGATACGCACCCGAAATTCAGTGGGGTCTTCTTTGGACCACACTCCGTGGTTTCCCGATGTTTGGTTAAAAGGGGTTCGGTAGTGTTTGAGTCATGCTCTGCACAGAAAACCAAGCGGGGAACAAACGAACGGTCACGGGTTAAAAGATTCTTTCCTCGGCTTGGTAAGGCGCTCGGGAGAGCGCTGACTTCCTCAAAGAATGACGAGACCCTGGATCCGTAGCTGGATCTGGATCCGCACCACAAATCAGCACCAACATTTATTGGGTTTGTCTTTGGGCCACGTTCCAACTTTCCACCAAATCTTATTAAAATCCGTTTTGCAGTTTTCGAATGATCTGTTAAAATTTCCACTTGATCCATCCTTCCATATAGATTCATTCCGCGGAGCTACCCCAAAATATAATTGGCTCTTTCCTTGTCCACAAATCTTCTTTTCATCAAATTTCATTAAAACGACCGGGAAGTTTTTGCGTAATCTTGTTAACAAGTACGCAGTAAAAACAAACAAACAAATAAAAACCCAGACGAGGATGAAGACAAAACTTTCAGAGCGGAAATAACAATAAAAACATTTTTTTTAAAGGAAACATTCGTTGTGCGAGTCTCGGTATACTGCAGACCGTACTTAATGGCTTCGGAGAGTGAATTTCGAGCGAGTGGCCCAAACCCGTCCCCCCCCCCCCCCCCATCCCCCACCCCCCACCCCTTCCCCCCTCCTCCACCCCCCTCCCCCCCCCCCCCTCTACCCCTCCCCCACCCACCCAGTGCAAGCTTTGGCCATTAAGCCTCCAACAAACGAAACGCAAGCAACAGGTACATCAGCGGTTTCTCTTGCTGTCAACATTGGTAATCATAATTGATTGAAAATCGTCTGCTTCACTGACACTCACTCTGTGTGTGTGTGTGTGTGTGTGTGTGTGTGTGTGTGTGTGTGTGTGTGTGTGTGTGTGTGTGTGTTATCTGTATCTGTCTGTCTGTGTCTGTGTCTGTGTGCGTTCTCTTTCTAACTCGCCGGAGAGTGGTTTCCGGGAGGAGATTACAGCCCGTCACAACGGGCATGTAACTGCTTTACCATGGCAGCAAAAGTTACCTCCCGTACTTGTCACTTTCTGCTTTGTGGAGGATGCAGATAGTATAGAACTGTAGTGGCCCAGAACCGGACACGACAAACGAGAAGATCAATCGTGCAGTAGTCTTAGATCAATATGGA
>CM065724.1:41845803-41848303 GCA_033310375.1 Conus canariensis
CACGCCGCAGAGAGCGGAGGGCACATTCCTGGCATAGCGAGGTGGGCAAAGAAAGTGGCAGCGCACGTGATAACCGGGATTTATTGCAAGAGGTTAATTCGTTTTCTACCAATCGTGCGCCCCCCCCTCCCCCACCCTCCACCCCCACCACCCCCTCCAACCTTCTCTATTCCCACCCATTCTATGTTTGTTATCCCCTCACACACTCATACACCTGCCGCCTCCCCCCCCCCCCCCCCCCCCCCTTGCCCTTCCCCTCCCCTTCCGAACCCCTTCAACCTTCTCCCATTCCTGTTCTCTCCTCAGCTCGGTTATTCCATGGGGTCAAGGTCGTTGATGAAATTCTTTATTTAGTTTCAAAGTGAGATGACTGCAGGCGGATATTGGAACAAATTTTTAAAAGTAATTTTAAGCAACTCCGCCGGTTCGCATGGACAAACAAATCACAAGACAAAACACGACGGGTTTCGACCTCTTAAGTCTTCTTCAGGCGAGATACACAACATTCGGGATAAAGAAAACGAAGAAGAACGAGCAATCAGTTATCTTCTCGAATTCAAATCACATTGCTCGTTCATCGTTTTCATTGTCCTGAATGTTGTTTTACTTGCCCGAAGGAGACCTAAGAGGTCGAAATGGTCGTATTTTGTGTTGTAATTTATTTGACCATGTGAACCGGCGGAATTCTTAAAATCACCTTTTTTCAAATTGAATTCGGCTGCATGAGCGTCATCTTATTAGGTAGAAACAGTACAGTTATGAATGAAGACATGTTTTGTCTTGTTCTTAAAATCTTCCTTTCCTTCTCCCCCTCCTTGCTATCTCATTCTGAGCAAGAAAAAAAGTTTTGTTGGATATCTTCTCTCTCTCTCTCTCTCTCTCTCTCTCTCTCCTCTCTCTCTCTCTCTCTCTCTCTCTCTCTCTCTCTCTCTCTCTCGTCAAGATTCAAACAGGCGCGATGATCATTTTGTGTACTGAGTGCATACTTTGTTAGTGCGTATGATGACGTTACCAGTCGCTGGATGTCAGTACAAAGTCGTTCCCACCATGACGTTTGAACTGTGACGATGACAAGATATTGATATGTGTTCTTTTCTGTGAAAAGTCAAATAACTCCCGAGTCCGATTCTGGAACCGAAGTCTACTGGCACGCACAAAGTGGACTTTGGGATAGTCCAAGATGCGTGGAAATGGCCGTGCCTCTCTCTCTCTCTCTCTCTCTCTCTCTCTCTCTCTCTCTCTCTCTCTCTCTCTCTCTCTCTCTCTCTCTCTCTCTCGTGGGCAGCAGCAGACCCAGCTAATGGTCTGTTCGTCATTTCTCATTGATGCCATCAAACCACGGTGTCGTCGGCGCATTGTTTTAGTTCTTCCTGTGTGAGTGACCTTGGTCTTAGTGCCGTCTTCTATTCTAAGCGCTCCCGAGATCTGCCCCAATGTCTCTTCCCTCCTGACAGTCCTCCACACACTGTCTCGGCATTCTGGGGTCTTCCGTGCCTGTGTCATGCTCCTCCGGTCCATCGAGGCTGGATTTTCGCCATCACAGCTGTAACACTTGCCTCTGCCCTGACAAGAACCGCCTGGTGTGCATGGTTCTCTCCTTACATTGGATGGTAAGGATAGAGTTTAGACGGCGGAAGCGGAAGTGTTCCAACTGTTTCAGATGCTTCCGTACGTTGTCCATGTTTCACAGCTACACCGGAAATTAGTAAGGACAACGGCCTTATGTGAAGCTGTCTCTGTGGATGCATCACTCTGTGTTGGTTCAACACACAGTTTCGAAGTCTGCTGAAACCTGGCTGACTTTACAGCTCCTGGCATTGATCTCTTAGACCAAGAGAAAAAAAGAATACTGACGATGAAACCACTGAGGTATTCGAATTTCTCCACAGTTTTTTCTTTTGTTTGTTTGTTTCTTTTTAGGGGCGTTTCCTCAGTGTTGATTGAAAGGCGAGAGACAGCAGTTACAGGGGCAGAATGGAGCCGTTCTTATGTCTCTCCTAGACTGATGATGAGCCTGTAAAAGGTAAGACTTCCGAAACTCTGTCAATGATCAGTAGGAAGTCAGAAACTTGTGTCTTAAAATGGTGCTGTCGTCAGAAAACAAAGCTTCGAGGGTAATCCTCTTCTTCGAATTTATTTCGACACTCATGCGACGAATGTCAAAAGTGACCCACCAAGACGTATGATCAAGCCTTATGCCTGTGTTCAATGTTCCTGAACAGGCCTGAGCATGCAGGTAAGAAGAGAGTACTGGTCCCAGTGTGTATCTTTGATTGACACCCGTCTGAAATCTCAAAGAGTTGGAACAGAGAAACCTGATGTGCCGAAAAAGTTACAAGAACAGTTCAATCCTTCACTGTCAAAGACCATAACAGCTATCATGTCATCTTGAAGAGTGAGTCAGTGTCGCTGGTTGAGCGATTCATGTGGTAAAAGTAGGCTGAACTGACGAAGGCTTAACGATGCACACAGTAAAAGGTAGTGTCCAGTAGGGAAAACC
>CM065724.1:41853303-41860803 GCA_033310375.1 Conus canariensis
TAATTGGATATGGTGTTCTCTTCGTGTCAAGAAGCTAGGCAAAAAAAAAAAAAAGGGGGTGGGGGGGTGGGGGGGTGGGGAGGGGGGGGAGGGAATTTGTCTGGTGATGCGCAAAGAGCACCATAGCTGATTAGCTCCCAGATCCCCAGGGGACGGGGGAAGCAGTCAGCAGCCAGCAGGAGCGGCGGCCGATAAGAGCAGCGATAAATCCCCTTAAACCATCGTAAATCTGTCAGCCCTTCACCTCTGATTTGCCTCACACTTACATCGCCTTCTCAACCGCTGTGCCCTCCGATAACTGCTCTCCTCCACCAACCAACACCACCGCCACCACCATCACCGCCACCTCTCCCCCCCCCCCCCCCATCCCCCCACTACTACTCCCACCGTCTTTTTTTTTTTTTTTTTTAACTGCCATCACCCCAAGTAAAGCTCTATGTGCCAGCCAACCTGGCACAGCAGAACATGTTCCAGGTTAACGCCGCAAGAAGTCTCCACCAATCGTGAGGAGGCTGACAGTAATCGGTGAATCGCGTCATGTAACAGAGAGAGAGAGAGAGAGAGAGAGAGAGAGAGAGAGAGAGAGAGAGACTGATTCAAGGCTTCCAATGTATATAAGAGAGAGAGAGAGAGAGAGAGAGAGAGAGAGAAGAGAGAGAGAGAATTCAAGGCTTCACTTTTCTCTTCGATATAAACAAGACAAACGTGGTCCGATATCCCTCCTCCGCCTTCCTCACCCACTCTGCTCCCCTTGCAGCTTAAATAGGAACATCCTCTCTTGGGTCAATACTCTTCGTGGGATTAGGAGGACACCCAATAGCAACACTGCACTTTTCTGTGCTGGTTCAGCGGTAAACCGAGAGCAAGCGAGAGTCGGAAGGAGGAGGGAGTTCAATGCTTACAAATAACAGATAACCGCAGACCAGCGCACGTATGATTTCAGTTTATTCTTGTCGCTCAACCGTACAAGACCCTTCGAAAACTGACACCACACAGGAAAAAAGTCCGACTTGAAAACAAATAAACAAAACAAATTCACCGCCAAAATACACACGTACGCGCAACAAATTTGTGATTTTTATAACATTTTTCATTGATTTTCTAAAAAGACAGATAAGCCTAGAGTGAGGGACATAATTCAGGATTCAAAGTTCATTAGTTGTTGAAAAATTAGAAGACGCTTGAAAACGATTATTTACTGTAGATCAATGCATATCAAAACGTTTTAAGGTTGACAAATAATCAGACCAAAAAAGTGGATTATTTATGGAACTACAGTAAGCTACAGTAACCTAGGTAAAGGTATTCAAAGGTGTTTTTTCATACCTAAGGGAAGTAACTTAGTTTCCCTTCATCCTTCAGCCATAAAATCTCAGATTAGTGAAGAACGATTATCTCTTTCAGGCATTCAAAAATGACATCTGGTGGAACATCTCTTAACAGGGTTTTCACGGAGTCTGCCGTAAAGCGTTTATATCTAACATCATGCAAGTCCCAACATTTTGTAAGGACATGTTTTATGACCAGTGTTACATAAAACTGGATACTGGGCATGTAAAGTAATTAATGATGTCAAGAAAAAGATAAGTTTTAGAACAAAGACGATTCCTGGCTGCAGAAGTGATGCGAATTAGTTAATGAAACAAAAGGTTCTGACGTAGTTAAAGAGGATTTTTTTTTATTATTCCTTGCATCACTGTAATGTACCAAAAGTAAGTTAACAATATGAGGTAAACATCAGTCACAACTTATTCTTAATACAAAACTGAAGTCAGCAAATTTACTTTGTACAGATCAGTTGAAAATGATGATTCCTGACACGACGATTGTCTCACTTAGTTAAAGCTATATAAAATGACTGTTGGTTACAAATGTATCATTGCTCGCTTCAAAGTGATGTAAGTTAGTTAATGATAACATCAAGGCAAACATCACTGAAAATGGTTATATTGCCGACATCAGATCTGTCTGTGTGTATATTAGTCAACCCGTGTGCAGGTAATTACTAGTTTATAAAGATCTTCAGTTGTGTAAGGAGTCATGGGTCAATTAACTAGTATTCTTGGCGACAAAACGATCTTTGCCGAGGATTTATGAACATTATAGAATACAGAGAGAGAGAGTCAACCCGTGTGCAGGTAATTACTAGTTTATAAAGATCTTCAGTTGTGTAAGGAGTCATGGGTCAATTAACTGGTATTCTTGGCGACAAAACGATCTTTGCCGAGGATTCATAAATACTATAGAATACAGAGAGAACGAACGAACGAACGAACGAAATTTGTTTAATGAGGGAAAAGAATAAGCACATGGCAGGCTTGTTTGCATCTTGCCCTCAAAAATGAAAAAGAAACATTTCAAACACAAAAGCCACCCTCCACACCCCAACCATTAACCAAACATCCACCTGTCGCACAGTCCTTTCCAAGCAATAATAATAGCAATAACAATAGTAATGAATGATCATGATTAAAAACGATAACATTACAATTCAAATATAACACCATGCGCACATATATACATATGCATTGTCAAACATTACATCTATCGAATAGCATGATCTGAGAAAGATAGAAATACAGAACACATAATAATCACAAATATAAATCAACATGATAGTAAATCAATATTAAAATCTAGAATCTGTTCGGAAGGGGCGTACAACACACATTTTTCCGCCTTCCAGATACGCACGCAATTCCCCTTTCCTCTCTATCCCGTGTTTTCTGCAAACAATTCCATCCTCGCCCCTCGTCACAAACACCCACCTCACCCCATCTACCCCTCCGTTCACAACCAACCCTACTCAAACAGAGAGAGAGAGAGAGAGAGAAGAGAGAGAGGAGAGAGAGAGGCCGGATATAAAAGTAAATATTAACTTACCATAAGGATCAGGAGATGCTGTTCATGTATTGCGTCATAAGGTGTGTTTGATATTTGTTTTTAAAGACTCGGAGGCTTGTATTTACATCGAATGAAGTTATAACAGAATTCCATAAGCAGCCACCAGAGTACAAAAGCTTGATTTAAACAGATCTATTCTCGGAAGAGGTTTGTAAACATGACGAATCTTCTTCATTTCAAATCTATTTTTCAAAGCCATAGGGGCACGGTCGGACATTATATTAAACATAAAGATAGCTTTGTTGTAAATAGCTTCCATTTTAGAGGCAGAATTCCTAAATGTTTATATTCTGAGAAAGTAGGGGAGGAGGACTTCAGGAGGATCAGTTTAATGGCACGTCTATGTAAACTGAATAAAGGTTTTAAAATATTATCACTAGCGGAATCCCATATTGTTGAGGCATAGTTTATGTAAGATTCAACATAGGCATGAAAGAACAACTTACGGCTATGTTGATCTAAAAAGTGTTTCATTCTGGAAAGCTGGTAAATCTTTCTGGACACATTTTTACATAATAACGCAATATGATTCGACCATAACAGATTGTTATCAATAATAACACCTAGGATCTTATGGTGATCAACTTCCTCGAGATTTTCGCCATTAATACAAAGGTAATGATTGCTACAAGAAAGATTTTGACGTTTTTGTCTGGTAGTAATTAATAAAG
Source organism: Conus canariensis (assembly GCA_033310375.1). Taxonomy (NCBI): domain Eukaryota; kingdom Metazoa; phylum Mollusca; class Gastropoda; order Neogastropoda; family Conidae; genus Conus; species Conus canariensis. The sequence continues at coordinate 41,856,879 of CM065724.1, forward strand.
AGAGAGAGAGAGAGAGAGAGAGAGAGAGAGAGAGAGAGAGAGAGAGAGAGAGAGAGAGAGAGAGAGAGAAACAGACAGACAGATGGAGACAGAAACATAGGGAGAGACAGAGAGAGGTAGAACAGACCAGATAGGATCCGAAACAGAGAGACACAGACAAGAGATAGATACAGATTTACAGATTATGACAGACAGGAGAACGGGAAGACGGAAATGATCCTATTATTACGAAAATTAACCTGTTACGAAGAGAGGAGAAAAAAGAGCAGTAAAAAGAAGCAACGGACATGTGTTGTGCACGTGCAGTAGGAGACGCACGCGGGACAGAGCGCGAAACTGACGCGTTGTGACAGACAGAAAGCCTGGTGGCGCCGCCTGCCGGTGTCAGGAATTAAAAGCACCCCCCGTCTTCGTTTGACCCCTGGCGATAAATATGCGAGAGGTAGTAGAGACAATAAAGGAGTGGGATGGGGAGGGAGAGAGTAAGGGGAATCCCGTCCATAGAAGTGTTCATTGGGAGAGTGTTCTTTGGTTGTGGATATCATCTCTCTCTCTCTCTCTCTCTCTCTCTCTCTCTCTCTCTCTCTCTCTCTCTCTCTCTCTCTCTCTCTCTGTGCCCCCCTCTCACCTCTCTCTCTCTCTCTCGCTCTCTCTCTCTCTCTCTCTCTCCCCCCCTCCCTCCGCACGTACGTAAATGTTTCTGAGGTACAGCTAATATCGGTCTTCATTCCACTCTATTACACCTCACTTCTCACTCACTCACTTACTCCCTCACTCACTTAATCAATCATTCACCCACTCATTTGCTTACAACCTCACAACCTTGATCCTGGCACTCAACATGGTCCGATGGTCTGTCAGTCTGGGCATGAGGCTGTTGTCATCCTCTCTGACTCACTGTCTTCTCTGGAAGCCGTTGCTTTTGTCTGACGTGAGGCTAACCCCAACTCTCTAGCCAATGTATGCACGGTATGCAACGCAGAGACTGCTCAACTTTTAAACAATACGAGTGTGTATAACAGGAATGTCCAGCGTGTGATCTTCAAACACCGTGAACGTCTTGACTTCTATTTAATCCCACACCTGAAAGATGATGGTTACGACATCATTTTCGCTGGGGTTCCCGCTCATGTTGGCACCCAAGGTAAATGAGGTGGCCGATCATCTTGCCAACATTGCCACAAAGATGCCATGAAAACGGAGATGATGGGTACCTTTATTTCCTAACACCGACGGTCGGCGCCACCAATCTCTCTCTTTCTGTCACACGCGTCAGTTTCGCTCTCTGTCCCCGTGAGCGTCTTCTACTGCACGTGCACGACACATGTCGGTTGTTTCTTTTTACTGTTCTTTTTTTTTCTTCCCCTTTTTAACGTCCAGATCATCTATCTCCTGTAAATATCTAAACCAAAATTTCACATTCATGTAAAGGGCCGCTAGCAAGAGGATTGGAATACAGAAACGGGTAATAAACGTTCCTTCAGATCCGTCCAAATGTGAAAGAGTGTCTACGATTTTCCTCGGGTGAGCCACAGAGAAGACACGGCTCTGTGCCAATTACACGCTGGCCATTCCTTTTATAAACTCTCATATCGTTTAAAAGTTGAAAAGTCTCTGTGATGCATACCATGTATATATTGGCTAGAGAGGTGGGATTTGCATGATGTCTGACAAGAGCACTTTGCGGCAGACTCCATGAAAATCTCGTTCAGACATATTCCATCACATGTGATTTTTGAGTTTCTAGAGAGATAAATATTCTTCTCATTTGATCTGAAATTGTATGGGAAAACAGATCCAGTTCTCAGCCATTTTTAAGCATGCATTTACAAAATAAGATTCAAAATGGTAACAGCCCTGATACGCCTGTCCCTCCCCTTCTGTTGCTATAAAAGAGCTACCAATAAAGTGAGATGATTTACTCATTGACACTTTCGTCATAACTAACAATGGAATAATGACCTACCCCAAAACTGAGTTCCTTTCATTATCAGAGACATGTTCTCTCTCTCTCTCTCTCTCTCTCTCTCTCTCTCTCTCTCTCTCTCTCTCTCTCTCTCTCTCTCTCTCTCTCTCTCTCTCTCATGCTTTGGTTGTTTACCTTTTTTATATTGACTTCTCCACGACGTGAAGTATTTTCTTGTGTGAATTCTATTTCATATTGTGTGAAACATTTTTTTTTTTAAGCATTTATATACATTATCCGCCTGACAGGAAATTTGGATGGGGGGCAGCTCCATAGCCCCGGCCCTTTCAGGCAAAGAGAAACGCTCCCAAACGTCGTCTCACTGCCTCCTGCTTGAGTGCCGAGTGATATGCATCAGAATGCTTCTGGCTTAGGCCTGAACCCCCGGCACAAAATTGCCTCGTGGATTGTCTTCCCCTTGCAATGACGGGTTCTTGTCTTTCGCAGAATCTGCTTTTTGACGTGTTGCACGACCCATGCACAAGGCGTACCGTACCGTTCCCGAGAGAGAGAGAGATACAAAGTTGTGCACACGCTGGAATCAGGGCCGACAGCTTGATAGTTCCCCGTGTCATCCCTCCATCGCCCCCTACCCCGTCCCTCTACCTTTGTGTAAAAGTTCTTTAAAAAAAAAAAACAACAAAAAAAAAACAAACAAAAAAAACGGTGCAGATCTCTGCTATCTGATGGTAATCCATTTGTAATAGTAAAAACAGAGAATCATACTAAGAAATCTTTTATTTCAATCATACTAAGAAATCTTTTATTTCAATCATACTAAGAAATCTTTTATTTCAATCATACTAAGAAATATTTTATTTCAAAGATTTCTTAACAGGGTTCTCTATACTGGAATATGAATTCTATACTGGAACATGGTTCTGTACTGGAATAGGGTGCACGTGCAAACAAGTGCACATCCCGCTACCACCCCTCTCGCTCATTTGTGTACATCTCTATCTATCCATCCATCCATCCATCCATCTAGCTAGCTAGCTGTCAAATTAGACAGACAGACAGACAGATAGATAGATAGATATGTAGATAAGCAGGTATATATATATATATATATATGTATGTATGTATATGTATATGTGTACAACACAACACACACAACCACCACACACCATAAACACACAAAACGCACACACACAACACACACACATCCACACACATGCAGCACACACACACACACATCACACACACACACACACACACACAAAACACATCACACACACACACACACACACACACACACACACACACACACACACACGCATACAGGATGGAAAAACTGACATCGCTTGACATCGCAATGTTACATCTGTGGTATTCATAATGACAACATAACACAACCAGATCGGGTTGGCCTTATATTATCTCTGGACGGTTTGGACATCTTTTTCCTTTAGCAACAGACATCTTACAAAGTTGTTCCACATGACGTTGATTTATTTACTTGATTTGTCCAAATCAGCGGTTTGGGATGGCATCTGGAAAGTCTGAAAATTTCCAGAAATGATATGTTTTACTGCTACTGAACATGACGTTGTTTTCGCTGTGTGCATATGTCGGACACGGGGTATATGGCCAGGCTTGGAACATCCCCTTATTTGGATGTCTGCTAGTATGCTCTGTGTGCTTTGTCCACATTAGTGCTAGGCGAACCGGTGCCGTCACCAGTATCCGCTTGAAATTATGGGCGTGTGACTGTCTCATCATGGGAAGAAGAGTCACCCTTCTTGCGTGTTTATTTACTGTTTACCTTTCCCTGCCTCAAAACACGCTCACACGCATACATATCCGCAGATAAAAGCAGTATGGTGATCACACAGACTCACTCTGTTTCGTTGACGCCCATGAGTGAGGAGGAGGAGGAGGAGGAGGGGAGGAGGATGAGGATGGTGATGATGATGATATGATGATGATGATGATGATGATGATGATGATGATGATGAT
>CM065724.1:41865803-41868303 GCA_033310375.1 Conus canariensis
GTCCAGTAACTGGTCCCTTGATTTGTGCGTTATTCATATTCTCATGGTCCAAAAGGCTCTGACACAGTGGTGAACTTGTGTAGTGGAATCAATACGGAGTTGCACGTGCGTGACATTCCGAGGACAGGTACTGGCAGCAGCATTGACTCGGAGCATTTTAATGGCGTGCGTGCGTGCAGTCGCTAATGCCTTCCATCACAAACGGGGGCACAAACCAGAACACGCATACAGAAATTACAAGCAGTGTCGACCGAACTTTTGCTGTCGGAATTTTTATCTTCTTTCATTTGTTTATTCCGACTTTCTGTCTTTCATTTTTCAAAACAATGCGCGCGCGCAGCGCACACACACACACACACACACACACACACACACACACACACACACACACACACACACACACACACACACACACACACACACACACATATTAAGACAGAGAGAGAGGGGGGATTGACGATGTGGGTGGAAGGGAGGTGGGCGAGGTTGAAACGACGAGAGAGACAGACAGACAGACAGACAGACAGACGACAGACAGACAGACAGACAGACAGACAGACAGAGACAGAGACACAGAGAGAGAGACAGAGACAGAGAGAGAGAGACAGAGGACAGAGAGAGAGAGAGACAGAGACAGAGGGACAGAGAGAGAGAGAGAGAGTCACCCAACGCAGCCTATCAAAGAATGCTCCATTTCACCATCTGTGTACGATGCGATCTTTATACCATTAATTTTTATGACAGCTAAGGGGTAAAATTAATGAGGTAGTCTCACCCCGCCCGCCCGCCCTTTCTTCTATGCGCCACACCCCTGCCACTCCCTCTCCTCTCCCTCTCTTCTCCAGTCAGGCAGAACCAGCAGGCGAAGCAATAATACGACAGATAGTTTGAAGAGGGGAGGAGGTGGAACGGGAGGAGAGAGATGGAGAGGTGGGTGCGTGAACAGCCGAAGCATACAATTCTCCCCACACAATTTGGTGTCAGAATAACCCTTGAGATTCAAACAGACTTTTCTTTCACTGATTCCATGTTTGTGTAAAATGAAGTGAAAACAACAACAACAACAACAACATTAACAACAACAACCCGGCTTATGGTTATGTGTACCCCTGGAAAAAGCGTTTGATGTCAGCCGTCTTCAATTCTTTGGACTGAAAGGTGACATCGGTCCAGACTGACACTGATGACTTGCAAAAACTTCCAAATATTGGCCTTGAACACTTTGGACAATGTTTCGTTTCCTTTGCAGCTCCTTGAATTTGGAATGCTTTACCGCATGAAATGTCCCGAATGCTGTCAATTTTATTGTTTAGTCGAAACGGTTCTGAGAATCTATGTGTTCTGATGATCATTACTTTGATTCCTTAGTGTGTGTGTGTGTGTGTGTGTGTGTGTGGTGTGTGTGTGTGTGTGTGTGTGTGTGTGTGTGTGTGTGTGTGTGTGTCCCCGTATTGCTAGCTCTGATATCCCGTGTGTGTGTGTGTGTGTGTGTGTGTGTGTGTGTGTGTGTGTGTGTGTGTGTGTGTGTGTGTGTGTGTGTGTCCCTTGTATTGCTAGCTCTGATATCCTCTGTGTGTTGTGTGTGTGTGTGTGTGTGTGTGTGTGTGTTGTGTGTGTGTGTGTGTGTGTGTGTGTGTGTGTGTGAGTGCGTGCGTGCGTGGGTGTGTGTGTGTAAGTGTGTGTGTTTTGTTTGATTTCTGCGCTGTGCGTCTAAAATAGTGAGAGCTGATGAATGGTAAACTTTTTACCGTGTTCTATCTCTCTCTCTCTCTCTCTCTCTCTCTCTCTCTCTCTCTCTCTCTCTCTCTCTCTCGCTGTTATGTGTGTAATCTGTTTATGCATGTGCACGCCTGTATCTGTAGGAAACACACACACACACACACACACACACACACACACACACACACACACGCACACACGCACACACACACATACACACACACGCACGCACGCACGCACGCACGCACACACAACACACACACACACACACACACACACACACACACACACACACACACTAATCACATCAAACAGACAGTGTCACGTTTAAGATGATAATCGCCCATTAAGCCACCGAACAAATGAAGACTGACAGCACTTCCTGCCGATTGCAAGCAGATGTTGAGAATTCGGCTGATTATGTAGCGGATATATACAACATTTCTATCGCTATCCGCATCCCTGAAGACTGCAAAACACAGTTTGGGGTTTCCCACATACTGCATTCAATCGTACCATGATGAAAGTGCTGGTGCAATGTCTTTAGCTTATCTGCTGGAGAAATAGTGCAACCAGATCCATACATCCTGACGTTGCAAAGTCTAATAAGTTGGACAGTCTGTGAGGCAGACGTCAACAACAACCTAGTCTTGTCTGTTTAAAAAAAATGACGGTAAGTTAGTGCTGAAGTAATTCATTGCATGTGCGTTTGGTGCCTTTGTTTTTTTTATCTTTTTTTTTCATCATGTGATCCTTTTCTTCCTTCTCCAGAATAGACCTT
>CM065724.1:41883303-41888303 GCA_033310375.1 Conus canariensis
CGTCAGATGTGGTTCTGTTAAAGGACCACCCCGGAGTGGAACGGGCTGCACCAGGAGATCGTCACATCGGAGGAGTCCCCGGATCAGCTTAGGTCCAGGCTTGCTTCTTGAGACTGATTTACTGTACTCCCATCTACCCCTCTCCCATACCTCCCCCCCCCCCCCCCCCTCCCCAAACATCCAACCTTTCTCCCTTCATTCCAGTCTCCTACTTTCCACTGATAAAGATAGGGTCCACGAATGTTATGAGAAACAGTTCTGGGGACCGCTACGATAGCCGGCCAGATTCAGCTGGAGACGTGAAAACGCCAAGTGGACTCCCCCATCCCCCTCCCCTCGCCCCAAACTCACTCCTCTCCCCTCCTCCCCCAACCCCGACCCCAGCACCCACTGTCCCAAACTAAAGTCGCAGACTGTCAGTTGTGTTCTATTACCTTTTTTTCTTTACCTCCTCAGATCCCATGTACCGCGCAGTCCTAAAACCCTGGTCAGACTGGCAGACCTGGTGGCTGAATAACAGAGAAGAAGAAGAAGAAGAAAGAAGAAGAAGATACCCATTATTTCTTTCATTCACAAATGTTGATATATACATCGGGCTACGTAAATCGTCCAATTCTTTAAACTTTGTTTCGATTGGTCGAGAGAGCCTGTGGCATTCACCTGTTGTACTAACACATCCACAACGACTACCAGATGCTTTGATTCTGTCTCTCTCTCTTCTTTAAAAGAGACAGACAGAGAGAGAGAGAGAGACAGACGAGAGAGAGAGAGAGAGAGAGAGAGAGAGAGAGAGAGAGAGAGAGAGAGCAAACATTCTAAAAGGGAAGTGAAAGGAAAAAGCAAAGAAACAAAAAACACAAAAAAAAGTTCGAGATAACTCTGACGCTGTTTAATGCACCGAACATGATACCTGTTTCGAAGTATCCTTGTCTTCCATTCAAAATATTTCTTTTTCAATTAATGTATTATATTCTATCATAATCATCAGTCTCCCTTTCTTAATGGTGCTTTATCGGTGTTGTGCATGCTGGAAATGTTTTCTCCGAAACATTCATGCATGCATGAGATTTAATCGATGGCTCACAGGGAAATCCGTCATATAATACATGTTTTTATGGTTATTGATACACGAGCTTCTTGTTTATTGTGGGTTTTTCACGAAGATATTATTGTTTGCATGCTTTCTTTTTGCTTTGTTTTGTTTCAAATTTTTTAGGGGTATTATGACGATCCAAGCCAGATCTCCTCCTCAGTGTGTGTGTGTGTGTGTGTGTGTGTGTGTGTGTGTGTGTGTGTGTGTGTGTGTGTGTGTGTGTGTGTGTGTTGTGGTGTGGTGTGGTGTGTGTGTGTGGTTGTGTGAGAGAGAGAGAGAGAGAGAGAGAGAGAGAGAGTACCTGCGTGCATTTATGCATATTTGCGTGCCTGCATGACTGTGTGCATGACTGTGTGCATGTGCATGTGCGTGCGTGCGCGTGTGTGTGTGTCTGTGTGTGCGTGTGTTTACAAATACCTATATACGTACATATACACATATACATCAGCGCCCGTAAACCGCACACGAAAACATGCACACACGCGCATACAAATCCACAGACACACAGTGCGTCAGAAGGCACACACCACACACACACACACACACACACACACACACACACACACACACACACACACACACACACACACACATACACACACACGTGCGCGCGCGCACATGCTCACGCACACACACACAAACACACACACACACATACACACACGCGCGCGCGCACGCGAACACACACACACACACGCACGCACACACACAACACACACGCGCGCGCGCGCGCGCGCGCGCGCGCGCGCACGCACGCACGCACGCACGCACGCACACGCGCGCTTGCGCTTTGCACGAACTGCAGATTATAAGGTGCGTTCAGCTATCTGTGCACATCCCTGTGTGTGCTGCGTCTATTGTTCAGCCTACCTGTGAATATCCTTTGATATTTTTTTTTCGCGGTAAAAGGAAACGCTGGACAGGACGGTGCCCCCCCCCCTCTCTCTCTCTCTCTCTCTCTCTCTCTCTCTCTGTTTGTCTGTCTGTCCGTCCGTCTGTCACTTTCTGTCTCTGTGTCTTGTCTGTCTGTCTGTCTGCCTGTCTGTGTGTCTGTCTGTCTGTCTGTCTCTCTCTCTCTCTCTCTCTCTCTCTCTCTCTCTCTCTCTTCTCTCTCTCTCTCTTTGAAATTTTATAAGCATCCCAGCCAGTTTCGATTGACTTTACCGTTGTCATCAAAAAATGAAAACAATATCAGAAATCTGTCAATATTCTTGTATAAAGCGTTTAAAACACGATCTGCTGCTATGTCTTAAGATCCTGAAATACGTGTGCATATATGACTGTGTGTATAGTTACTAAGAAAATGATGTAAAGTTCATTAATTGAAAGTGTAACCCTTCATGAGGGGCAATGGCCTATGCATGAAATAAATCATCCGAATCCGAATCCGGATCCGGATCCGAATCTCTCTCTTTCTCTCTCTCTCTCTCTCTCTCTCTCTCTCTCTCGTCTTCTTCTGTTGTCTGTCTGTCTGTCTGTCTGTCTGTCTGTCTTCTCTCTCTCTCTCTCTCTCTCTCTCTCTCTCTCACACACACACACACACACACACACAACACACACAAGGCAACAGTGTAGGACACATTCTGTTCTGTTTAATATTTGTTCTCCATCGTTTGCCTTTGGGATTTCAAAGGTATCTATTAATTTTCTTTTCACAGATTCTTCAACTCACGATGACGCTATACAGTCTCATTTAAGTCTAACATATGATAGGTCTGGTCTCTACGTTTCCTCTCATAATACAGGCCCTGCCCCATCGTCAACCAGGCCTGACAGATACAGACACCTGCTATGCTGGTCAGGAAAATGTTAGCAATACTCTCAGAGACCCATCGGCTAAGTGTATGAAAGTCAACAGTGTGGTTCCGCCCCCTTCCGTTTGATCCCATAGTACACTCAATAACTCCGGGTAGGAGCTATGCAGCTGTGGCCCCAAATGTCCCACAGCCTGACCTTTATGATACTTGAACCCACGACTTGTCATGCATTGGCTCGTAACACCAACTACTCTGTCGTGGCTACTCTCTTGTTTTCATTGCACAGTGACAATTCTGTCATCAAATCAGCTGGGAATGGACGCCGGCGTGGCTCACAAAAGTGTGTTTTACCTCCTGCCACCGTGCATACGCCAGTGAACTGCTCTCTTTAGGTATATAGGTAAATGAGATTCCTATGACTGCTTAGGTACAAAAAGGTAAAGAAAGATAGAACGATGTTGGAACAGGCAGAAACAGCTAGGAAAAGTCAAAACGATGTGAAAAGCAACAACAACAACAACAACAACAAGGAGGGGGGGGGGGGGGGGAAGATGGCGAGACAGTCGGAAAAGAAGATACAACGATGAAAGTATAGATGGCAACGGATTCTAAGACTTCGAAAACTTACAGAAACATAACAGAAAATAGGGAATGGTATGAGAATGTTCGTAACGGTAGGGAAAGATATGAATTAATTAATTAATTAATTAATGGGTGGGAAAAGGTAGTGAAATGTATTCATGCGTGATATATGGCAGGGGGAAGACAAGAAACTGATTGAAGATGAACAAAATGACATGGATAGGCATAAAAACGAAGGGAAAAATTAGAGAAAGGTACGAAGACGAAGGAATAGACAAAGATGCGAAGACGTAGGAAAATGAGGAGAAAGGTTTGAAGATGTAGCAGATGGCACGATAAGGGATGAAGACATGGAAAAGGTAGGGAAAGTTGCGAAGACTTTGGCAAAGGGAAGGAACATGTATGAAATCGTAGGAAAAGGTAGGTATATGTATGTAGACGTAGGAAAAGGAGGTGAAATAAACGAAGACGTAGAAAAAGGTAGTAACAGACATGAGGACGTAGGAAAAGGTAGGATGAAGGTATGAAGATATAGGAAGTGTATGAAGACATTCGAAAAGGCGCGAAAGCATAGGAATAAAGTAGACATAGGTAAGGAGACGTAGGAAAAGGCTTGAAGACGACAGAAAAGCTGAAAAGGTCGTACTAAAAGGTATGAAGATGTAGTACAGGGTACATACAGATATGAAGACATAGGAGACGAAAGGAAAATGCATGAAAACGTTGCAAGAGTATAGAAAGTTACGACGACGTAAGAAAAGGTATGATTACGTAAGTTAAACCAGAGGAAGATATCAATATGTTGAGAAAGGTACGAAGACGTAGGAGGTGAGGAGGGGGAGGTAAGGACAAAGATACAAAGATTTAGAAAAGGGCAGACAAAAGTACACATACTTAGAAAAAGGTAGGGAAATGTGCGAAGACGTGGGGACAGAAACGAAGATGTAGGAAAAATACGAAATATACGAAGACGATCTAGGAATACGTTTGAAGACGTAGAAAAAGGGTCGGGAAAGGTATGAAAACAAAAAACTAAAACGCAGGGAAACGAACGGAAAGGTACGAAAACGTAGGAAAAGGTAGAAATATGTATATGAAGACGTAGAAAAAAAAGGTAGGAATATGTATGAAAACGTACGAAACCATAGACTAATGCATGAAAATGAAGGAAAAGACAGGTAAAGCAACTAAGATGTAGGGAAATGGAAAAAGATGCAAAGACATAGGGCAAAGATAGGAAAGCATAGAAAGATATGGTAAAACATTGGGAAAGATACGAAAGGTAGAGAAAGGTAGGGAAAGGCACCAAACGTAGAAAAACCTAGGGAAAGGTACTGAGACATGGGAAAAGGCACCAAGACTTAGGGAAAGACACAAAGACATTGGGAAAGGTATCAAGACATTAGGAAAGGTACCGAGATGTAGGGACATGTACCAAGACGTAGGGAAAGGTGCAAGGACGTAGAGAAAGGTACTAAGACTCGGAAAAGGTGCCAGGACCTAGGGAAAGGTACCGAGACTAACGAAAGGTATCAAGACAGAAGAAAGGTACCAAGACTTACGGGAAA
>CM065724.1:41895803-41898303 GCA_033310375.1 Conus canariensis
CATTCATTACGTAGTTTCTGAGTAAACAGGCGTCGGACTTGTGCAGAATTAAACGTTTTGTTACCATTAGTGACGGCGATTCCTGACAACGACACCACCGACGCACGGCGCTCGTCATAATTTACCCTTGTAACAACCAACCTTTGTCCAAGTCCAGTCAATGTCCTCCACCGGTTTTATGGAACCACTTAGATGTCAAAAGCCCGCCACTGCTCATGACAGATTTATGGAAGTACATGGGTGTCAAAATCCATAAACTGCCCACTTTGTCAGTCAATGGACAGAAAGAGCTCGAGTTGTTGTCAGGCGCGAGAGAGAGGGTGGCACAGAGGTTGACCACGACAGGAAGAGGTAAGAGGATCTCGGCAGAGGTGGGAGTTGGGGGGGGGAGAGGGTTAGATGAATGGAGAAGCTTTACTGGAGAAATGGTGAGGTGGGAGAGGGGTAAAGGGGGAGGTAACATGTGAAATGGTATGAACTGTCGGTGTATTTAACTATGCCTTCTTTTTTGCCGAGTTCTTCCACTTGCATATGAATTTCTGGCGTTAGTTTTGCCTTCTGGCCATTCTCGAAGTTGGCTTTAAAGCTCTGGCGCAATGGTGCTTTGGTAGAGATGTTTGAAGTCGTCAAAATACTTTTCCTATTCCTTAGTTTCTTTGACTTCTAATTACTAGCACACAAGCTGTATATGGTCTTTAGCCCATCCCAGTCATGATTTTCCATGTCCTAGACGCGTGCCTTTTGTATCCTAAACTGCAGCATGTAGAGGGCTTGGGTGATTTTCAAGCGCTCTAGAATATGCCTGTTCTAGCTTTTATCTTGCCTGCATTGAAAGAAGGTCAAGCAGGTAACAAAAGTTTCAGTTGGTACGTCCTTTGTAGTTCCCAAGATCAGTCTTACAGCTTCATTTTAAATTCTTTTCTACTTAAGAAGATTGCTCTGAGTCTGTGTTGCAGGCCCTAATCCATAATCAGTCACACTGAGTACAACTGCTTGATACAGTTGGTAGAAACTGCTCAGTTCAATGCCTTTAGCTGCCATTGCTTTCACGGCAGACAGACCCTTTTTTGCATCTAATTACAATATTTCATTTTCTAACTAATGTCTTTCTAGAAGAGACAGTCGTGATGATAAGTAAGGACTGAATTATACAGAATGGTGTAAATAAGTAAGTGGAATGGAAGAGTAGAGTGTGATGGATGAAGTAGAGTGGATTGAATTAATAGATGGTGTGGAATGAAGTAGAGTGGATGGAATGAAGCAGAGAGTGGAATGGTGGAATGAAGTAGATGTGGAATGTGTGATGAATGAAGTAGAGTGGAGTGGAATGAAGTAGAGTGGATTGGAATGAAGTAGAGTGGAATGAATGAAGTAGAGTGGAGTGGAATGAAGTAGAGTGGATTGGAATGAAGTAGATTGGAGTGGAATGAAGTAGATGGAGTGGAGAGTGGGAATGAAGTTAGAAGTAGAGTGGATGAATGAAGTAGAGTGGAGTGGAATGAAGTAGATGGAATGGAATGAAGTAGAGTGGAATGGAATGAAGTAGACTGGAGTGGAATGAAGTAGATGGAGTGGAATGAAGTAGAGTGGAGTGGAATGAAGTAGAGTGGAGTGGAATGAAGTAGAGTGGAAGTGGAATGAAGTAGAGTGGATGGAATGAAGTAGAGTGGAAGTTGGAATGAAGTAGAGTGGAAGTGGAATGAAGTAGAGTGGAATGGAATGAAGTAGAGTGGAGTGGAATGAAGTAGAGTGGAGTGGAATGAAGTAGAGTGGATGGAATGAAGTAGAGTGAGTGGAATGAAGTAGAGTGGATGGAATGAAGTAGATGGAGTGGAATGAAGTAGAGGGGAGTGGAATGAAGTAGAGTGGAATGGAATGAAGTAGAGTAGATTGGAATGAAGTAGATTGGATGGAATGAAGCATGAGTGGATGGAATGAAGTAGAGTGGAATGGAATGAAGTAGAGTGGAGTGGAATGAAGTACAGTCAAGAAGTATGGAGTGTAGTAGTGTGGAATAAGGTAAATAGGTACAGAATGATGCAAAGGTTAGAGGAATGAAGTAGAGCGATGCGGGATGAAGTAGACTGAGGTGACATTAAGTAAACAGAGGTGAGCTGAATGAAGTCAAGTAGAGTAGAATGAAGCAGAGTAAGATGTTATGCAGAAAGGTGAAAAATGGTTTGGTGTAAAGAGGTATGGAATAACACACAGTGTAGTATGAAGTGGTGTGGAGCAAGTGGTGTGTAAAAATGGTGTGGAGTAGACGGTGTGGAGTAAAGTGGTGTGGAGTTAACAGAGTGGAATAAAGTGGTGTGGATTACGGAGGTGTGGAGTAAAGTGGTGTAAAGTGAAGTGGAGTAAAATGGTGTGGAAGAAAGTGGTGTAAAGTGAAGTGGAGTAAAATGGTGTGGAGTAAAGTGGTGTAAAGTGAAGTGGAGTAAAATGGTGTGGAGTAAAGTGGTCTGGAGTGAAGTGGTGTGGAGGGCAATGGAACAGAGTG
>CM065724.1:41920803-41923303 GCA_033310375.1 Conus canariensis
ACTAAACTCTGAACATAAGAAAGAAAAAAAAGGTAGAAAAAAGAGCATCATAAACAAATCCAAATCCAAAACACACACAAGAGGACTATGAATAACTGCCAGCCATTCCTGCGAAAACAAACAATTGCATATCACTGTATTGATGGTATCTTAGAGTATCAAAAAGTTTTTAATGAATACGCAGACGTTATGATTACATACTCTTAACTGGCTGGTAGTTTTATTTTTTGTCGTTTTTGTTTGTTTGTTTGTTAACATTTTTACGAAGCATATATTTTCATGTTTACAATCCTTAGCACAAGTACATGCTTCCACACCACACTATGACGATGATCAGATTGAAGAGTTCGACACTCAGCTTCAGACAGTCATCAACAATGTTGACAGGGTTGACAAGAAAGACATCCTCTGCGTTCAGGGTGACAGGAATGCCCAGGTTGTCGCAGATGCCCCCAAGAAGACTGAAGAAGTTTTTCGGCTCCTGCTGTATTTGAAAACCACCAATTATAGGGGACTACGTGGATTTTGCCGGTGTTGACTTGGAGTATGGCTGCCTTAATGGCGGGATAAAAATAAAAACGGTCATACACACAAAACTCACTCCTTTTGTTGGGTAGATGGGATTGATACTTGCCTGTCTACACAGGGAGTGTCCGCAGGAGTATCAGCCTGGTATGCAGAAAGAAAGAAAGAAATGACTTGGATCTTCTCAACGCTCTGGATAAAGCACAAAGAATACCACAATGAACAAGAGAAATCCTAAACAGTATCACCGCCAGATAGATTATATTCTCGTGAAAAGCGGAACAGGTCTAGCAGCAACATGGCTAAAACAAGGCCATTTCCATAGGCTGACGTTGCTAGTGGCCACGATCCTGTCATGGTGAACTTTGCAGTACATTTGAAGAACAGCAAGGGAATAAAAAGCAAACATTTGAGATTTAATCGTGACAAAAAGAAGGGTTGTGACATCGCTGCACAATTTCAAGTGGCCATATATCAACATTCGCCCCATTACTACTGCTTGAAGAAGACCCTGAAACCCTCACATACAATTCAAGTACTGAGAAATGGAACAGCAAGACACGTCCTATGGATAAACCGATGGAAATCGAAACTGTTGATCACAAGCAATGTTTTGGAGATGTATGGCACAAGAAGGAGTTTAAAATCGCTCAAGAAGACTGAGAGTAGAAATACTGGCACTTATAAACAAGAGAATTAGTGAGGGAGGTAAGGTGCGGTAATGTTGCTTATAGCCCAGCCGACCGCAAAGGGCCATATCAGGGCTCACCACGTTGAAGACAGGGAGTGGAAACTGCAAAAGAAAAAATGGATTGAACAACAATGTGCAGACACTGGAAAGCCTGGAAACAACGACACAAAGAAAATGTTTGAAGACTGAAGATCACAACGTCAGCACACCATTCAGGACGAAGATGGTAATTATCCTGCACAGGAAGATGTCATCTTGACCATATGACTGAATGTTGCTCTGAACTCGACAGCAAAAGATCAAACGAGAATCAAGTCTGTTAACAGGAAGGATTCATTCAAGTGAGGATGGTTTTCCAAAGGTGGAGAAAACCATAGGTGCAGTGAAACTTCAGAAATACTGGAATGCTGCAGGCGTTCACAGTATCGCTGCAACATTCCTCCTTAACTTGTGGCATCTGCGGAAGACATTTGTCGAAAATATCACACGTTTGTTCTGAAGCCTGTGATCGATAAGCGTCGCTTTGCACTCTGTTTGTATTTGGCATGTTTTCAGTCACCTTGTAGTCTTGTTTCAGGTTGAACCACATACATCACAGCCTCCAGCCAGTCTTGATGCACACACTCGCCCGATCCCAGCCCCCACCTTCCCTTCATACGTCAGGCATCAATGAACGCCTGTGTTAAGCACTGGAGAGGTACATTCGAAGTGTTTGCATCCACTAACAACGTGCGAAAGCTTACATCAATATCAATGTGACCTGTTGTCATATAGCGCTCGGTCAACGGGTCAGTGGTGTGTGTGTGTGTGTGTGTGTGTGTGTGTGTGTGTGTGTGTGTGTGTGTGTGTGTGTGTGTGTGTGTCAGTGTGTGTGTGTGTGTGTGTGTGTGGTGTGTGTGTGTGTGTGCTCAGTGTGTGCTCAGTGTGTGTAGTGTGGTGTGTGTGTGTGTGTGTGTGTGTGTGTGTGTGGAGGGGTGAGAGAGGATGGAGAGAGAGAGAGAGAGACAGACAGACAGACAGAGACAGAACAGACAGACAGACAGAATCAGAGAGAGCGCGGGCGCGTATGCGTTTTTCCACGGACAATAACAACCCGGCGCCTGCATTAATCCTAGCTATCAACGGCTCCAACTTCCAGTGTAGTAGCTTCACTGTAAGCTTCTGAACCGGTGTAAGGACAAATCTATTCCCGCGTGGGAACTCTCCAGGTAGGTTAAAAGTTAAAGCCCCATGGCGTAATGACCACTACGAGTGAAGTGTGAAGCATTCACTTTGTCAGGTCAG
>CM065724.1:41943303-41945803 GCA_033310375.1 Conus canariensis
TCGTTGTCGTTGTTGCTGCTGCTGCTGTTATCATCATCATCATCGTCATCATCATCACCATTACTTTTATTGTTATTATTATTATTATTATCATTATTATTATTACTATTATTATTATCATTATGATCATTACTATTATTATTGTTATTATTATCATCATCAATACTATTATCATTATTATTATCATTTTTATAATTATCATTATTACTGTTCTTGTTATTGTTGCTGTTGTTATCGTTTTTGCTTTTGTTGATATACTTGTTCTTGTTGTTACTGCTGCTGCTGCTTGCTGCTATCAGTAACCCCCTACTGACAACATAGATGCTAAATCGCCGAGACAGCTTGGGTGAGAATTCCCCCTCCGCAGGGTGCCATCACGTCCATCCAGCGACAGTCCCCATTGAACTCGCCGATACCGGTTACCTCAACACGAGGGCATAGACGCGGAGAGGACATCGAAAGTGTAGTCACCGTGAGAGGACAACAGGAAAGGCCACAGAATCTGAGACTTTGTCGTGCTGATCGATGAAAATGAAGATGATTAGAATAATGCTGTGGTGATCTATTCCGATCTGAAACTGCATGACAACGCTGAACTCGATCCTTTCTCTCACGATATAATTATCTCGGCGTCAACCAGACATAGAGATACACAGACATCTGCAGTGTTGGTCAGGAAGATGGAGCAACCCTCTCAGAGACGCATCCATTAATAAGTGGATGAAACTTGGCTCTGGGGTTCCAGTCTTCCCCATTGAGCCCATAGCAAATCAGCTCTGGGTTGGTGCCACTCATGGACCGAAAAATCCCACCGAAAACAACAACAACAAACAACATAAAGGGCTCTGGAGGGAATAGAACCAACGATCTTCCAGCCAAGAATCCGCAACAATAACCACTGTGCCATGGCGATGGTTTGGTTAGGCAGGTGCGTAGACTGTGCTTAGCATGCCCGTCCTAAAAAGAAAAGAAAAAGAAAATGAAGTAATGTAAAGACCCTGCCAGTTTGCTATCTTCATCCAAACACTCGTTTCCTCCCACACTGACATCCCTTCTGTCCTCTCTTCTATGTCTCTTCTCATTCTTTCGCTCTCTCTCTCATATCTCTTTCTCTCTCTTCTATCTCTCTCTTCTCTCTTTCTCTCTCTCTCTCTCTCTCTCTCTCTTTCGCTCTCCTCCCTGCCCACCTCTGTCTCTCTCTCTCTCTCTCTCTCTCTCTCTCTCTCCTCTCTCTCTCTCTCTCTCCTCTCTCTCTCTCTCTCTCTCCCCCTCTATCTCTCTCTCAGAAGAGAGGAAGTCTGAACGTGTGGCAGCTGTAGAATATTTCTGGGAACGGGGTTTTGTTCAAATAAACTGCGAAGATTGACAAGACAAATAAAACATCTGAAAGTTATCCGCAGGCAGAGAGACCTACCCAGTAGGGTTTGGGGTAAGGTGGATTGGGAGGAGGGAGGGGGACAGCTCATGAACGGAAGAGAGGAAGGTAAAAAAAAAAAAAAAAAAAAAGGAAGATGACCTGGAACAAAAGCAAGACAAGTTACCAAGATGTCAAGAAGTAAGAAAGAGAAAACACAAAACGAAACAAATCGAGATACAAAACGAAAGACACACACACACACACACACACACACACACACACACACACACACACACACACACACCACACACACACAAGACACAGTGAGTACAGGCCAGCAGGATGCTCTTCTTCGCTCTAGGTTCTCCACAACAAAGACGAAGGCACAAACAACGCTCCATTCGCCCTGGCAATGACTCCTTACTGTCTCTCCCCTGTCCTGATCTTTCATCCTGGGGTTACCTTTTAATATCCCTCTCTTGTCCTGGGAGGACTTTTCAGTGTCCTTTTTTTGTCCTGGGAGGACTCTTCACTGTCCCTCTTTTGTCCTGGGAAGACTCTTCACTGTCCCTTTTTTGTCCTGGGAGGACTGTTCACTGTCCCTCTTTTGTCCTGGGAGGACTGTTCACTGTCCCCCTTTTGTCCTGGAGGACTCTCCCCTTTCCCTCTTTTGTCCTGGGAAGACTCTTCACTGTCCCTCTTTTGTCATGGGAGGACTCTTCACTGTCCCGCTTTTGTCCTGGGAGGACTGTTCACTGTCCCCCTTTTGTCCTGGCAGGACTCTCCCCTTTCCCTCTTTTGTCCTGGGAGGACTCTTCACTGTCCCGCTTTTGTCATGGGAGGACTCTCCCCTTTCCCTCTTTTGTCCTGGGAGGACTCTTCACTGTCCCTCTTTTGTCCTGGGAGGACTGTTCATTGTCCCTCTTTTGTCCTGGGAGGACTCTTCACTGTCCCCCTTTTGTCCTGGGAGGACTCTCCCCTTTCCCTCTTTTGTCCTGGGAGGACTCTTCATTGTCCCTCTTTTGTCATGGGGGGACTCTTCACTGTCCCTCTTTTGTCCTGGGAGGACTCTTCACTGTCTCTCTTTTGTCATGGGAGGACTCTCCCCTGTCCCTCTTTTGTCCTGGGAGGACTGTTCACTGT
>CM065724.1:41955803-41958303 GCA_033310375.1 Conus canariensis
CTCTCTCTCTCTCTCTCTCTCTCTCTCTCTCTCTCTCTCTCTCTCTCTCTCTCTCTCTCTCTAAATGTATTTGTGTAGGCCAAACTGATTAGTGGATAGATAGATAGATAGATAGATAGATAGATAGATAGATAATAGATAGATAGATAGATAAAATAGAGTTCACATCGGTCATCTAATATGATCCGATTATTTTCTCCGTCGTGTATGATCTATATTTTTGTATGATTATTTTCTGGGTTTTGAAAACTATTCACACGTTTTTCATTTTGTTCTCTTATAATATTTTTTCCTTTTTTTTCAGTTGAGGGCTCGATTATGCTCTCTCTCTCTCTCTCTCTCTCTCTCTCTCTCTCTCTCTCTCTCTCTCTCTCTCTCTCTCTCTCTCTCTGTGCGTGCGTGCGTGCGTGCGTGCGCGCGCGGCGCGCGCGCGCGTGTGTATGTGTGTGTGTGTGTGTGTGTTGTGTGTGTGTGTGTGTGTGTGTGTGTGTGTGTCCGTTTCTGTCTGTCTGTCCATCCATCCGTCCGTCCATTCGTCCGTTCGTCCGTCCGTCTGTCTGTCTGTCTCGCCTGTCTGCCTCTCTCTCTGTCTCTCTGTCTCTGTCTCTGTCTCTGTCTCTGTCTCTCTCTCTCTCTCTCTCTCTCTCTCTCTCTCTCTCTCTCTCAGTCAGTCGGTTAATCTGATACCTACGACTGTGTTGTTCTACGAGTTGACATACGCAGTGGACTGTATCTCATCCTGTGTCATTAAAAAGAAATCAGTCATCATTCCCCCAATCTTCTCTCCGTCAGCCGTCACCACCCTGCCCCCGCAACCCCTCCCCCTCCCCTCCCCCCTTCATTCTGCCCTCCCTCTCCTCCCCTCCCCGTGGTTCTCACCCATATTCATTTCTCTGTGTGTGTGTGTGTGTGTGTGTGTGTGTGTGTGTGTGTGTGTGTGTGTGTCTGTGTCTGTCTGTCTGTCTGTCTGTCTGTCTGAGACTGTCTATCTGTCTGTCTCTGTCTGTCGGTCTCTCTCTCTCTCTCTCTCTCTCTCTGTGTGTTGTTGTGTGTGTGTGTGTGTGTGTGTGTGTGTGTGTGTGTGTGTGTGTGTGTGTGTGTGTGTGTGTGTGTGTGTGTGAGGTTGGATGAATATGAGCGGGAGTGGGGGTTGGGTAATGAGAAGGGAATGGGGGTGGGAAGGAAGAGGGAGGGACGGGGGATGACGGGAAGTGGTGGTGGTGGGGGGGGGGGGGGATGAAGGTGCCGTGTTGCATGCGTTACTGCAAATGTAGGGGTTGTCGGCTTAAGTCATTAAAATCTTTCAAACTTGAAGTTCTCTCTCTCTCTCCTCTCTCATCTCTCTCTCTCTCTCTCTCTCTCTCTCTCTCCTCTCTCTCTCTCCTCTCTCAAATCCTCATGCGTGACGTATGTCCGTTGTAATCCAGTTTTGTATCAACGATTTATTAAGGGTTTGCGGACGTGAGTTATTTCACGGTGTTAATATACTGTTTAATCGATTGCAAACGGCACGATTGAAACAATCAGATCTAAACACCAATACACTGTTTAACTGATTACAGATGGGGGCCGGAATAGCTCAGTTGGTAGAGCGCCGGACTCGTAATCCAAGGGTTGCGGGTTCGAATCTCCGCCGGGCCGTTTCGGTACAGAGGGATTTTTTCCCTCGGAGTTAACATTGGTTCTGACTCCATTCCCCATACAGTCCTTCGAACGAGACTATAAACCGAGGTTCCGTGTGTGAACGCACGCATGACATCTTGCACACACGTAAAATCCCATCACCAACTTTCGGAAGAGAAGGTCAGTTTGGCTGTTGGTATGGTGACACGTTACACATAGCATGCACCTTCCCCGAAGATGGAGTATGGCTGTCTTAATGTCGGGATTAAAAAAAAAACGGCCATACACACAAAACTCCACTCCCTTTGTTAGGTAGATGGGATTAATACTTGTCTGTCCATACAGGGAGTGTCCGCAGGAGTATCAGCCTGCGTACGCAGAAGAAGAAGAAGATTACAGATGACACGATTGAAACAATCAGATCCAAACAATACATTGTTTAATTGACTACAGACGGCACGATTCAAACAATCAGATCAAAACCAGCAAGGGGTTTAATCCTTGTGACGATTTTCAGTAATCTCCCTTGCATTATAAGCGCTGCCATTTTTTTTTTTTTTTTGACAGGTACCGACGGACCCTTGATTCGTCATGTCCACATTTCGTTTTGAGATATCAGAACCGATTTTCCAGTTCAGTCACATATTTAAAACAAAAGTATATTGAATATGCTCTGATATTCACCAATGGTGCCAAAGTGGTGCTAAAGACGATGGCATTCGTATTCGCCTCTGTAAGCCCTTTCCTTAACACGTTAAAAAAAGTATATACTGCACCGAAATTCTATACAAGTCTAAATAATGTTGATTTGAATCACTCACTGATGTCATCCGTACGTTAAAAACCGTTAAAAAAGTTAAAAGCTGTTTAAAAAAAT
>CM065724.1:41963303-41970803 GCA_033310375.1 Conus canariensis
AGAGAAAGAGGAGACGAGGGGGAGGGGGGGAGAGAGAGAGAGAGAGAGAGAGAGAGAGAGAGAGAGAAGCAGACAGACAGACGAGAAGAAGGGGGCGTGGTGGATTGTTCAAGAAAAGTGGAGTGAAAAAGAGGACGTCAGCATATATAAATGTTATAAAATCATTCACCAGCGGTAAATGGATAACATGGCAGATAGGACAGTCATGACAACAGATCCCATTATTATCCCCTGTCCAGAGGCCCTTCGTCAAGATATAGACAGACAGACAGACAGACAGATAGATAGAGAGAAAGAAAGAAAAAAGATGGATACACAGACCAGACAGATGAATAGACAGATAGACGGACAGACAGACAGAAACAGACAGACGATCAGATCGATTGATGATAGATAGATAGATAGATAAATAGATAGAAGATAGATAGATAGACTGCTTGCTTGCTCGATTGATTGATTGATCGAGAGAGAGAGGAGAGAGAGAGAGAGAGAGAGAGAGAGAGAGAGAGTGAGTGAGTGACATGTGTCCCGTGTCTGTGTGTTTGCGCCCACCCGTGCCTGCATAAGTAATATGCATAATTATATCAAGCTGGAAGAGGACTCCTTACTCCCCCCGTCTTCACTCCCTCTCTCTCCCCCCTGAGGACTCCTTACTCCCCCCGTCTTCACTCCCTCTCTCTCCCCCCCTACCTAATCTCCCGATTCCATTTTCTTACAGAATCACCGCACCACCACTACTACCTACTGCTGCCACCACTACCTGGTCACCTGTCCGCTTCTCTGTGTGTTGTGTGTGTGTGTGTGTTTGTGTGTGTGGTTGTGTGTGTGTGTGTGTGTCTCTCTCTCTCTCTCTCTCTCTCTCTCTCTCTCTCTCTCTCTCTCTCTCTCTCTCTCTCTCAAGCGATGTTGTGATTGCTGTTCGTATGAGGGTGGTGGTGGTGGTGGTGGTGGTGGTGGTGGTGGTGGTGGTAGTGGTGGTGTCTATCCAGTCCAGCCAAAGAGGAATCAGCTTTCATCATTCCTTAATGCACAACCATCTTCACTTTCTTTTTTTCTTTTTTTTCTTTGAACCTAATGTTACTCGTTTTCGTGGAGTGTCATAACAAGCTTCATAATAAACCATCCTTTAAGAACACACACACACACACACACACACACACACACACACACACACACACACACACACACACACACAACACACACACACACACACACACACACCATCCCCATCCCCAATAATCAAACAAAAATCAGAACACAACAATATCAGCATACAAACAAACAAACAAAAAGTCTCCTTTCCTGTAGAATTTCTCAGAATCAATGAATGTGCCGCCTCCACCCTTTCCTTCATTTCCATTCCCACATCCATTCCTATGCCATCTCCTCCCTCCCCCCCCACCCCCATCCCCGTTCTACGACCCTTCCTCCCCCTCCTCCTCATCCATTCTCTATTCCCGTGTCTTTTAACTTAAGGGAGCAATGTGCATGCTTTAGGACGTGGGAGAAATTGCACTGTTCTCAACAGGTGAGTGTCTATGAAGATTTGACAAGACTTTTTCTCTGTTCTAAACTCCCCCTCATTCTCACAGTAGCCTCTTGCTCCCTCATCCTCTCTTTCCCTACACCCTACTCCCTCCTCCCACATCCCCCCCCCCCCCCACACTCTCCCCAACTCACACAAACACCCAGTCACACCTGTACTTTCTGTTCAAGTTAAAAAGACAAAAATCATGTGATTAAGCTTATAGTCTTACACACTCTCCACCACACTCACACCCATTAACCCCTATACTTTCTAAACTTAAAACAAAAAAATCGTTTGTTTATAGTCTTACACTTTATCACGATGTTCTCTCTCTCTCTCTCTCTCCTCTCTCTCTCTCTCTCTCTCTCTCTCTCTCTCTCTCTCTCTCTCTCTCTCTCTCTCTCTCTCTTGGGGGGCATGAACTGAATTCGGAGGCGACGGACGTGTTGGTCATGAGCTCTGTACAAATTGTGTAATTACGCAGTAATTTGACAGTGTCCGATCCTTGGAATTGGCAGACATCTCTATGAAGGATCATGCCGTCATCACAGCTGGACTTTCGTTCAAAATGTGGTTGTTTTCTGCCAACATTTATCACGTTTATGAGTGAAAGGGCCAGCAAATATGTCGCCATGTTTCAGAGGACATTGAAAGTGAAGTCGCTGACAGGCGGTGTCATAATAGGCTGCCTCCTCACATACTTGTTCTGGGGGGGGGTTTCTGCTTCAATGCGGCGACATTGAACAGAACCCCGGACCTCGGACCACCAACCCTGGGCATCGGAAGGACAGCTTTCGGCAAACCAGCATAACCAGCGGAACTCGAAGTCCCAGCGCTTGAGAAATCGGGAACCGTTACTACCAGTTCTACTTCGCTTCCTGAACCGACCATGCAAAATTTGATGTCCATGATGCAGACTTTAAGTGAAAAATTTGATAACATAAACCAAGACATTAGAAATATGAAAGACATTATTAGCGACATCAAAGATGATATGAAAGACATTCGGGATGGTCACGCTGCACTACAAGAGGAGGTGAAGTCCCTGAAGGATGAAGTGTCCGATCTTCGACGGGAGAACGACGCGTTGAAGAAGAGGATGGAAGAAAACGAACGGAAAACTGACGATCTGGAAGGTCGCTCGAAGAGGAACAATCTTGTTTTCTATGGACTTCCTCGTGCGCAGAACGAAACACAGTCAGACTGTGAAGGACTGATCAGTGATGTGATTGTGGACAAACTTGGACTGACAGGTGACTTCCAGTTTGACCGCGTACATCGTCTAAATTCCAAGCCTAACTCACGATCATCACCCGCTGCACTTTCTACAAAGACAAAAAAAATTCTTAAGGCCAAACATAAATTGAAGGGCAGTGAAGTGTTTATAAGCGAGGATTTTTCTCTCCGTGTCAGAAATGTGCGACGATTACTATACCCTTTTCTAAAGAAAGCCAGAGGGGAGGGTAAACGGGCTTCAATGATATTCGACCACCTCCTCATCGAGGGAAAAAAGTTTTATCTTGATGGGCAAAATCTTAGGGAGTGTGAATAGGGGTGTGGCCAGCCCAGCTTGACACCGGCAGTTTATGACAGGAGGGTGCGTGACAACCGTGTGGAATGGACGGATTGTACAGAGGTCAGGCACGTACGCGCAGTGAGTAAAGAAGCGGTTCACAATGTAAATATTGGATTGGTTGAGGTACAGGGGAGGGGGGGTGACAATAGATGATGGGATGTTAAATAATACTTTTTCGAGTTCTGGTATCGTATCTATTATATGTAATGATTTTTGTACAAACACGTGCGATGTAGACTCGTCACATAATAGAATGGATAATACAATGGATTGCACGGACAAAAAGAGAACTGTTGACGGTCATTTCCAAGAACCAGAGCGTTTATGTACTGTCAGATGTTATTGTTTGTGGTTTAAAATGAGGGGACATCTCACAAGGAAAATGGCAAGGAAAGGCGTACAACTTATAACAATGTTCCATCGATCAAACAAGACAAAAATCAATCTTTAATATCTCAGAATGGACGACAGTGTACGAATAGTGGCATATTATGCAATGTTAGTGATGGTTCTAGAAAATGCGAGACTTCTCTGTCGTTTATACATTGGAATGTAAATGGTCTACTGTCCAAGGTGAATAACAGAGATTTCATGTCTTATTTGTTTAAATTTGATGTCGTATGTCTAGTAGAAACGTTTGTAGATGATATCCAATATGTCACATTTCCAGGTTATACTATTTTTTCCAAGCCAGCCATTAAATTCACTAAAAAAGGAAGAATGTCAGGTGGCGTACTGTGTCTTATTCGAAATGAAATTATGTTTTATATTCAAGAAGTCAAGATTAATTCGCCAAATGTTCTCTTGTTTCTGATTGATAAAAGTCTTTTTGGTTTAACAGCAGATGTCATATATGCATGTGCCTATGTTCCACCAGAGGGCTCACATTATTATACACATTTTGATATTGATAACGGTATAAGTGCACTTGAGGAATGTATTTTGATTGTATGACTGGGTTTGATGATGTTTTTGTGATTTTATCAGGAGATTTAAACGGGAGAACTTCCAGTTTTTCTCCTGATGTGTTTGATGATGGTTTATTTGGAAATCATTTTGATAGCCATTCTGTTTCCACTGGTCATGTAAGAAAATCTGCTGACAGTGTACTTAATTCTTATGGAAAATGTTTGTTTAAACATGTGTACAGCGCTTGGTTTATGTATACTTAATGGCATTTGCAATGGTGACACTGATGGCAATTACCACATATATATCAGAAACAGGAAACAGCGTTAATGATTATTTTCTAGTCTCTAAAGAACTACTAACCCTTCTGTTTTCTTCTTGTAAACTGATTGTATCAGAAAGATTGGAATCAGACCATTTACCTGTTGAGTTATATATGCAATTGCCTGGAGTTCAAACAAGGTATGTGTTTCCGCTCTGGTGGATGTACAACAGTATACTGAAAAATTTGTGTGGAACTCTGACTTTGAGAATGTTTATACTAATGCCATGCAGTCTGAGGAAACATTGTCGCTCTTCGATCGTGCGATTGATTTGGTTGATCATGATTGTAACGATGCTTTGAACATGTTCAATGAATGTATTAGAAAACAAGCTAGCTGTATGAAAAAGAATATTTGTTTGTCAAAAAGGGATGAAAATGACTGGTATGACAAGGAATGCAGATTAAGTAAGAGTAGTGCGAAAGGTTTGCTCTCGATATTCAGGAAAACAAGGGGTAAAAGTGACGGTGATGCTTACTGTATTGCGAGAAGAGAATATAAGAATATGTTGAAAAGAACAGAAAAACAGTACAATGATATGTTGTTGGAAAAACTTGTCTCAACAGTCAACAGTCAAAGAGAGTTTTGGGAAACTGTTCATAGGATATCCTTTAAACGTAAACAAGTCATAATAACTTAACTGTCGATGACTGGTTTAAGCATTTTAAAGACCTACTTGAAATAGATGCAACTCCAAGCGTAGATACGACAGACACTGATTTAGAATACATTTATCAGGACGAAGAGGAAATGACAGCTGTGAACCGCCCTATATCAAGAGAAGAAGTAATGGTTGCAATAAGAAAATTAAAAAATGGCAAAGCTGCAGGACCAGATGGTATAATTGGGGAAATGCTGAAATATGCAGGAGATCGGACAGTTGATTTTTGTGAAATTTTTCAACGTATTGTTTGACCAGGGAATTTTCCCCGACAGCTGGACAGAGTCTATAATAATTCCTTTATTTAAAAAAGGCGATGTAAATAATCCTAGCAATTATAGAGGTATATCTTTGTGTGACATTAGCAGTAAAATTTATAGTGCAGTCATAAATAATAGACTTAGAGAATGGATAGAAGAATATAACTTGACAGGCGAACATCAAGCGGGATTTAAAAGAGGATATTCTACAACTGACCATATGTTTACTTTGTTAGCATTAATACAAAAACAGTTTTGTTTCAACCGTAAACTTTACGTTGCCTTCATTGACTTTGAAAAGGCGTTTGACTCCATAGAAAGAAACTTGTTATGGCCGATCCTTTTGAAAAATGGGATTAAAGGCAAGTTGTATAAATGTATTCGTAGTATGTACATAAATGTGAAAGCTAGGGTCAGATGTGGAGTTAAATTGACTGAGTATATTAATTGTACACGTGGGGTGAACAAGGTGATGTTTGCAGCCCTATATTGTTCTCTTTATTTATCAACGAATTAGCATTAGAAGTTATAAGAAGAGGCAAACATGGTGCAGTATTTACACATGATTACTTTGAGCTGTTTATATTATTACTGGCTGATGATGTAGCTTTGCTGGCAGAAACAGTTATTGGCCTGCAAACACAGATAAACAGTTTGTATGGCGCAGCGTCAGCACTACATTTGAAGGTGAATATGAATAAAAGTAATGTTGTTGTATTTAGGAAAGGGGGTTATTTATCTGCTAATGAGAAATGGACGTATAATGGAATAAGAATGCCTGTTGTTAACGTATACAAATACCTAGGAATATACTTCTCTACAAGGCTTAGTTTTGTAGCCGCGTGCAATAGCCTTTCCAGCCGAGCCAAGAATGCTCTGTTATGCATTTTGCAAAAACTATATAAGTTGAAAAATAATTCTCTGAACACGCTTCTAAAATTATTCGACTCACAGATTCAGCCAATGCTTCAGTATGGTGCGGAATTATGGGGACTGGATAATGCAGCTGTATATTGCGAAAAAGTACATTTGTACGCTCTCAAACGCTTTCTAGGCGTCGATTTTCGAACACCAAACGATCTGGTGTATGGAGAAACGAACAGGTATCCTATTTACATAAATTCTGTTATAAAATGTATTAGGTTTTGGTTAAAATTAACAAGAATGGATGAGCATAGATTACCATATAAGGCTTATCGCATGTTGTTTGATTTGGACGAACGTGATAAAAGAAACTGGGCTTCAAATGTCCGTTGTAAATTATACATGTATGGGTTTGGTTATGTCTGGTTGAATCAAGGGGTTGATGCAATTGATGATTTTCTCCGAATCTTTAGAGATAGACTAATTGCGTGCAGATGGCAAGAGTGGAATTATCATATTAGTAATAGTGAAAGATTTAATGTTTACAGGACGTTTTGCATTGTGCCTAATGTTAAAACTTATCTTTTTGCTTCATCTGGATACGCATTTAAGGTATGTAACTACTAGATTTAGACTTGGTATTTCTGAAATTGCTGTGCATTATTACCGTCATCGATTCCATAGCGATGAAGATTTAATGTGCCAGCTTTGCAGAGAGGAGACAGAAAGCGAATTGCATTTTGTGTTATGTTGTCCTGTCCTGCAAAACTTAAGAACTCAGTATATACCGTTGAAGTATTACAAAGACCCAAACCATTTCAGATTAGTACTGCTTTTGGCATGTACTCATGTACAAACAGTCCGAAATTTGTCGATTTATCTATTTAAAGCGTTTAAACTGCGATCCCTTATGCTATCTTAAGATCGTTTCTGAATTCATGTTTGTTATCTGTGTCTAGTTCTTATGGTACTTCTATGATTGTATTTTCTTGCACCCCTTCATGAGGGGCAAAGGCCTAAAATGAATAAATTATCTTGAGTCTTGGTCTTGAGTCTCTCTCTCTCTCTCTCTCTCTCTCTTGTAAAGTCGGAAAAGTTCAGTCCTTCTAGCTAAGAGACGTGCAGATGTCTGCAAGTGTTTTTGATGTTTTAATGCCACGGGAATACAGCTGATGAAAATGGGAAGTGGGACTTCATCATTCTCCGCTTGTGTAGTGATCATTAAAAACCTGCTGTGAAAAACCATTAACGTCAGACCGTGAAGTCCCACGGGTGATGCGAAGCGTACTGGGATGAATGGGAGATTAAGGTCCCTCCCCTCCCCCTCCCCCTCCTCCTCCTCCCCCCTCCCCCCCCCCCCCCCCCCCCCCCCCGCCCGA
>CM065724.1:41975803-41978303 GCA_033310375.1 Conus canariensis
AGGGAGAGATAACAGACCGTTCAGCTACAGAGCCGACAAGGGAGAGATAATAGACCGTTCAGCTACAGAGCCGACAAGGGAGAGATAACAGACCGTTCAGCTACAGAGCCGACAAGGGAGAGATAATAGACCGTTCAGCTACAGAGCCGACAAGGGAGAGATAACAGACCGTTCAGCTACAGAGCCGACAAGGGAGAGATAATAGACCGTTCAGCTACAGAGCCGACAAGGGAGAGATAATAGACCGTTCAGCTACAGAGCCGACAAGGGAGAGATAATAGACCGTTCAGCTACAGAGCCGACAAGGGAGAGATAATAGACCGTTCAGCTACAGAGCCGACAAGGGAGAGATAACAGACCGTTCAGCTACAGAGCCGACAAGGGAGAGATAATAGACCGTTCAGCTACAAAGCCGACAAGGGAGAGATAACAGACCGTTCAGCTACAGAGCCGACAAGGGAGAGATAACAGACCGTTCAGCTACAGAGCCGACAAGGGAGAGATAATAGACCGTTCAGCTACAGAGCCGACAAGGGAGAGATAATAGACCGTTCAGCTACAGAGCCGACAAGGGAGAGATAATAGACCGTTCAGCTACAGAGCCGACAAGGGGGAGATAATAGACCGTTCAGCTACAGAGCCGACAAGGGGGAGATAATAGACCGTTCAGCTACAAGCGGGGGTAAGGAAGGAGCAGGGGATAAGGTAGGTAGGAGAGGAAGAGAGAGGAATGAGGGGAGGGAGGGACGGGGGTGGGGGGGGATGAGGGAGCATGGGGGGACGAAAGGATAAGGATTACTGAACGGATTTTGGAGGAGGAATGAGGAATAGTGAAAAGAAGGGTTGGGGAAGGGAAGGAAGGGGGTGGGGGGGGGAGGAGAGGAATGAATGAGAAGAGGAGTGACAGGGGGGGTGGGGGGCGGGAAGAAGGTAGAGGGCAGGGATGAAAGACACAGCGAAAGCAAAGAATGTGGGAAAAGAGGAATAGGAAATTGGTGAATAGGGGCAAAGGGGGGAATATGGAAAGGGAATATGGAAAAAGAGGAATGGGGAAAAAGGTGAATACGGGTAAAGAGGAGAATATGGAAAAAGAGGAATGGGGAAAAGGGTGAATAGGGGCAAAGAGGAGAATATGGAAAAAGAGGAATGGGGAAAAGGGTGAATAGGGGTAAAGGGGGGGGGGATATCGAAAAAGAAGAATGGGGAAAAGGGTGAATAGGGGTAAAGGGGAGAATATGGAAAAAGAGGAATTGGTAAAAGGGTGAATAGGGGCAAAGGGGAGAATATGGAAAAAGAGGAATTGGTAAAAGGGCGAATAGGGGCAAAGGGGAGAATATGGGAAGAGGAATGGAAAAAAATGGTGAATAGGGGCAAAGGGGGAATATGGAAAAAAGAGGAATTGGTAAAAGGGTGAATAGGGGCAAAGGGGGATATGGATAAAGAGGAATGGGTAAAAGGGTGAATAGGGGCAAAGGGGGAGAACATGGAAAAAGAGGAATGGGTAAAAGGGTGAATAGGGGCAAAGGGGGATATGGGAAAAGAGGAATTGGTAAAAGGGTGAATAGGGGCAAAGGGGAGAACATGGAAAAAGAGGAATGGGTAAAAGGGTGAATAGGGGCAAAGGGGAGAAACATGGAAAAAATAGAGGAAGGGGAAAGGAAAAGGGTGGATGGGTAATAGAGGCAAAGGGGATGGAAGAGAATGGGAAAAAGAGGCAATGGGGAGGAAAAGGGATGGGGAAGTGAATAGAGGCAAAGGGGAGAAATATGGAAAAAGAGGAATGGGAAAAGGGTGAATAGAGGCAAAGGGGAGAATATGGAAAAAAGAGGAATGGGTGAACAAAGAATCGAGAAAAGGAGGAACAGCTAAGGAAAACAGGGACAACGGAAAAGAAAAATGGGGCGATGAGGGAAATGGGGAAAAGAGGGAAAGAGAAAGAAAACGGGGATGGGGGGGGGGGGGGGGGGGGGGTAAAATGGGACTATGAGGGAAAATGGGGATAGAAGGGATAGGGAAGGAAAACGGGTATGGGAGAAATAAAAAAAAAAAAAATGGGGCGATGGGGTGAACGGGGAAAAGGAGGGGAAAGAAGGGAGAGATGGGAATGAGGATCAGCGGAAAGCGGATATAGAGTTAGGGAGAACATGGATGAAGGAGTGCTAAGGAGGAACACAGAAAGGAAAGTTTGCATGGAAAGAAGAATAACGAATGTGCACTGTGGATATATTTATTTATCTACTTTAGTTCGTTAGTTACATATCTATTCATTTGTCTATTTATTCATTTGTCTATTTATTTGTGTATTATTATCATTATTTTCTTCTTTGTAAACGTGTCTTGGGGCGCAAACGTAAGGCTCCCATTGCGGAACATGGCGCAGACAGGGATGTATGGAAACAAAGAACAAGGCCACCTATGATAGGCGAAACCGAAATGTGTCTTGATTCACAGCATAGTCAGGTCTTTTCATTTTCCCCAGTATTTCTCATAAAACACGGGG
>CM065724.1:41988303-41990803 GCA_033310375.1 Conus canariensis
GTGTGTGTCAGATTGCCATCTCTTTATGTTGTTCATGTAATCTCCTTTCTGTCATAATTCAGTCTCTTTTATGTCAAGATGTGATCTCTTTCCCGTCAAAGGGTTGTCATTTTTTTTTTGTCTGCCAAGGTATAATCTCTTCTCTGACTGAGTATAATGTGTTTCCTCTCAAGGGTGTTTGTCTTTTCTGTCAGGTTGTTATCTCGTTCCATCACATGATAATTGCCGTTCCGTCACATTGTAATATCGGTTCCGTCATAATCTCCTTTTAAGGTGTGATCACTTTTTTGTCAGCATGCATTTTTTTTCTGAGAGGATGTGGTGTCTATTCTATCAGAATGCATTCTCTTTTCTGCAATGGTTTAATCTCGTCTTCTTCTTCTTCTTCTTCTTCTTCTTCTTCTTCTTCTTCTTCTTCTTCTCTCTGTCTCTATCTCGCCCTGTCTGTCTGTCTGTCTGTCTGTCTGTCTGTCTGTCTGTCTCTTTCTCTGAAATATACGACAGAGTGATGTAACTAAAAAAAATATATATATATATGATGACGGTAAAGTCAGCAAACACACACACACACACACACACACACACACACACACACACACACACACACACACACACACACTGTCTGTCTGTCTGTCTGTCTTACCTTCACTGTATCTCTCTTCACCTACCATCACTCGCTTGTTCACTCAATACCTGTACAGAATAGCGCCATTGCAACATTTTGTGCTTGCGACACTTTGTGCTGGTAAGGCTGATCAAACTGTCGCAAGTCAAATGTTGTGCTGTGCGACACTTTGTGCTGGTAAGGCTGATCAAACTGTCGCAAGTCAAATGTTGTGCTGTGCGACACTTTGTGCTGGGGAGGGGAGTGAAATAAGCAACAATCAGTAACAGTTGCAGCACTTAGCAGTAAGCTGCAAAAGCAGTGGATCTAGCAGTAACAACAACAGCCGGAATAAGCAGCAAACACAGTAGCGCTAAAACCAGCTGCACAGGTTTAAAGGGGGGGGGGGGGGGGGGGGGGGGGGGGGGGGGGGGGGAAACAGAAAAAAAGGAAAAAAAACATTCATTTTCAAATGGAATCGAAATTCCAAAACATCAAGATCTGAACAACAAACAACAAACTATTGCTAACGGTGTGTTCAGAAAGTTTGGACTTACACACAGGCTAAGCAGCAGCATTAGCAGAAGCGGCGGCAATTCGTTGCTGAAGATTGCTTAATCCAGTAGCGGTAAAAGTAACAGTTGTAGCACTGACTCGTCACAGCAGCAGCAGCAGTAAATAAGCGGAGTCAGCAGCAGTAAGCTATGCAACGGCAGCCAACCGCATAGCAGTCAGCCAGCCGCCCCAGAGAGAGAAAGAACCTTCTCCGAGCAGACCACCCAGCTCTGGGCGTGACAACACGCACATGATTCTGATCGAACACGGCGTGTCTGTGGCAGCACCAAGCTGACCCGCCTTTACAAACGATTGTTTGTTTATTTATTTAGATCGAACACGGCGTGTCTGTGGCAGCACCAAGCTGACCCGCCTTTACAAACGATTGTTTGTTTATTTATTTAGATCGAACACGGCGTGTCTGTGGCAGCACCAAGCTGACCCGCCTTTACAAACAATTGTTTGTTTATTTATTTAGATCGAACACGGCGTGTCTGTGGCAGCACCAAGCTGACCCGCCTTTACAAACAATTGTTTGTTTATTTATTTAGATCGAACACGGCGTGTCTGTGGCAGCACCAAGCTGACCCGCCTTTACAAACGATTGTTTGTTTATTTATTTAGATCGAACACGGCGTGTCTGTGGCAGCACCAAGCTGACCCGCCTTTACAAACAATTGTTTGTTTATTTATTTAGATCGAACACGGCGTGTCTGTGGCAGCACCAAGCTGACCCGCCTTTACAAACGATTGTTTGTTTATTTATTTAGATCGAACACGGCGTGTCTGTGGCAGCACCAAGCTGACCCGCCTTTACAAACGATTGTTTGTTTATTTATTTAGATCGAACACGGCGTGTCTGTGGCAGCACCAAGCTGACCCGCCTTTACAAACGAATTGTTTGTTTATTTATTTAGATCGAACACGGCGTGTCTGTGGCAGCACCAAGCTGACCCGCCTTTACAAACGATTGTTTGTTTATTTATTTAGATCGAACACGGCGTGTCTGTGGCAGCACCAAGCTGACCCGCCTTTACAAACGATTGTTTGTTTATTTATTTAGATCGAACACGGCGTGTCTGTGGCAGCACCAAGCTGACCCGCCTTTACAAACGATTGTTTGTTTATTTATTTAGATCGAACACGGCGTGTCTGTGGCAGCACCAAGCTGACCCGCCTTTACAAACAATTGTTTGTTTATTTATTTAGATCGAACACGGCGTGTCTGTGGCAGCACCAAGCTGACCCGCCTTTACAAACAGATTGTTTCTGTCGTAGTTTATTTAGATCGAACACGGCGTGTCTGTGGCAGCACCAAGCTGACCCGCCTTTACAAACAAT
>CM065724.1:42000803-42003303 GCA_033310375.1 Conus canariensis
GTGGGGGACTGGACAGTAAAACAGGAGTAGCACTGAAAGGCCCGTCAACATTAACCGGGTTAAAGAGATATTAGAACCATGGGTAGAAGGAGTGGGGAACGGGATAATAAAGGAGAAGAGCTGTCATCAAAACTAACATTTCACCTGCACACAAAGTCCCAAAAGTGAAGGCTGCGGTCAAACACATCTTGTCGTTATTTTCATGTGCAAGGGACTATCGGACTTCTTACTGTGGGGCAATGCCCTGCCTCTTAGGAGGAACGATTAGAAATATTATGCATATAGTCTAGATGTATTTATATAATGCCGAACAATGAAAAATAGTGGAGGAAAAACAAACGCAGAGTAACAATGCTACTGTCCTTATATGGTAATGACTTGGCTAAGATTTGAACTGAAGAAAAATTGAAGATGAATAACCTGGGAACATGAAATTAAGAAAATTTATCATAAACATGATAACCCTTGACTAACTGCATGAGAGAAC
The DNA here is from genome assembly GCA_033310375.1 of Conus canariensis. NCBI lineage: Eukaryota > Metazoa > Mollusca > Gastropoda > Neogastropoda > Conidae > Conus > Conus canariensis. Next base: position 42,001,291 of record CM065724.1, read on the forward strand.
TATCGTAATCCCCCACGAAGGCAAATCTATTTATATTGCCTGCTCCTAGACCTTTCGTCCGCTGGAGGAGACTTATCAGAGAGACACAGTTGATAGTGTTTGTGCTCTTGGCGTCAAATCGAGACACACCACAGTCCATAATTCTGTGGTGTTCTCATCACCAAGGGTTACGAACAAATCCAACAACATTCCAAAAGCAGCCAGCGAAGGGTAGCAAAATCAAAACAAAACGAAAGTGCGGAGAGTGCGGATGAAGAAAATGGGATCATAAAATTAAGAAAATATATCATAACTATAGATTAGAAAATATATTATAAAAAAAATGTATATGCATAGTTATTTTTGTATGTATGTGTGGTGTGTGTGTGTTGTGTGTGGGGTTGTGTGTGTGTGTGTGTGTTTGGAGTATAACACTATGTTAATCTGACAGTAAATGGTTTCAGTCAGTCAGTGTGGTGTGTGGTGTGTGTGTTGTGTGTGTGGTGTGTGTGGACTGCTTACAACCCCTCTACCCCGTTGTGCATTGCTGAAGACAGAGGCCTGTGGAGATCTCTAACTACCTCAACGTCCTGGTGCTTCGGCAACTCTTCTTAATAATAATCACAATTATTATGTTTATTCATTGTTATGTCTTACATCATCTCGCGATGAAAAGACGTTAAACAAAACACTGAACTGAACTGAACTGGCAGCTCCACATTCTCCTGTCATGGGACATCAGCAATCAACAGTTTCCCTGCTTACCATTAATTTTGTGTGACCAGGTTCTTCGAGGGAAAATTATTAAAAAAAAGAAAAAGAAAAGAGAAAAGCAGCAAGAATATAATACAGCACTGATATTGCAAGACCGGTGTTCCTGTTCAGAACCTCTTGCCATGTCACTGATGTGTGTAGAAAGCAAAAAGATACACCCGAAGGCGCGGGTGGGACCCAGAGATGTACTGTCCTCAAATGCAGAACAAACAACCCTCCCCCGCACCTTTCGGGTTTTTTTTTTTCTTTCTAAATTACCTTCAAATCCAAAGTCACCAAAGCTGATTTATGTCTTCGTGTTGATTCGGACAAGTAAAAAAATATTTTTGATCGGGGCAAGAAAAAGGGGGATGACTAACTATTCGCTGAATGATACTGATTTCAAACACTGCGTACATACATACACATACATATACACATAAACATGCGCGCGCTGTCATCCTTGTGGATTGATAACAGCTTGCACCGATCAAAGTGACCCATGCGGATCAGACAACACCGATTAGATTCTGGAGCGTGGGTGGCCCGGTGGTAGAGCACTTTCGTTCGCAGTCAGACGTTGGGAGTTCGGTCCTGGTGGCGCACCCAACATAAACACTGACATGTTGAGGATATGAAGAGAGAGAAAAATAAAGTGAGGCACTGCGATCCATTCCGTTGGTTTATAGAAAATTGACATCCCGTTTACGAAATCCGATGATTTGCTCCAGTGAAGTGTTCGGAGCAAATAGCGATAATTTGGTTTGCATGTTGGATGAAAATTTCCCAAGAACAGATCTGACATTGAATTTTGGTCGAAGGATGCCGCTGAGGAAAAATGATTGAGTCGATAAATTTTGTCATTGTTTTGATAACTATCATGAATTAATTGACTGGACTGAAATAAGTACTCTTGAAAGATTTTGTCATGTAACCTATATTTCAATAACTTTATACTCTTTAACAAAACAAGAAATTTAACGGATTGGGACAGACACTGAAAATTTTATGACATAAAAGATCTGCAGAAAATGATGGGTCTTCAAAGTTTCTTAATATTAAAGACTTCAACAGAAAATATTAATTCAGGGATCCAGAGGCGAAATCGAAACCTACATGAGAGAAACAAAGAAACGACAACAACAAAGAAAGAAACAAACGAACAAAAACAAAACAAAACAAAACAAAAAAAGAACGTTGCGCTGATTGTTGTAACAAGTAACGCCAGTTCCAGCATCGGTAACTCCCGAACAGTCGGGTGAAATGGAACGCGTCAGGTTG
>CM065724.1:42008303-42013303 GCA_033310375.1 Conus canariensis
CGCACGCACGCACGCACGCACGCACACTGTGCAGAAATCTCTTATTATGCAGAGAGAGAGAGAGAGAAAAAGAGAGAGAGAAACGATGGATTTCAAAATAATTCATATTCTGTGTCTGGCATTCACAGACTTCTTATCGGATGAAAGAAAGATCGGAATTCACACTCTTGATATTATGGGGAACCTTCTGAACTTCAAAGTGCCATGATTACAGGGTTCGTTCTCTTTTTTTTTTTTTTCTTTTTTTGAGGGGGGTGAATTATGAATTATATGCGTGAAGATAACAGTAAGCACCACGTCAAAACGATCACTGTCCCTGCATTTTGGCGCTACGAAAGCATCGAAAAGTGAGCCAAAAAGAAAGAAAAGAGTAATTATCCCCCTTATGACCACAGTACGGCCATGTACAACGGAAACAGAAATTTTCGGCGATCACCCCGTACACCAGCATCCTCATGGTCAGTGAGATCTTTTCGAGCGCACGAGTCACGGACATATACTGGTTTCAGGAGTTATAATAAGCCTTACTGTTTTCGTGGTCATTAACGTTGTGGCATAACATCACATACCAACCCCCACCCCCCTCCCCAGCCTCCCCCCCCCAAAAAAAAAAGTACGAAAATAGTCATAAAGCAAACAATCGTAATTCTGTGTGAAAAGAGTCATTAGTATCCTTTTTCTTCAGGAAGCAAATGACTGTCTTTTGTTTTGTCTGTTTCAGTGGTTTAGTTTTGTTTGGTTGGTTGGTTGCTTGTTTGTTTTTTTATTTATCCTCAGTACTCTAACTCTCCTAATTCGTAACTCGGGCTGACTTGCAGTCTCTACTTCCCCCCACCCTCCCCCCAAACTTTCGCATCATGTAGACGGCGCGACATGCGTCGAGTCAATCACAATACACTTTAACACAGTATTGGGAAAAGAAAGCAGCCCCCCTCCCCCTCCTCTCTCCATCACCCGTTCCTTCCTCGTGGGTGGGTTGGTGGGTGAGTGGGTGGTCTTTCAGCATCAATTCTGTCCCCGTCATTTAGAAATTCTGTTTGAAAAAAAAAATTTCCTCTTGTCAGTGACTGTCTTGACGCTGTGTTCTTTCACTAATTTTTTTTTTCTCTTTCTTTTTTTTATGATTATCATCCATTAGTTTCCTGTTTCTGAGCCCCCCCCCCTTCCCCCCCCCCCCCCCCCCCCCCCCCCCCCTTCACCTACTTTCGTTCGTGAAAGTCGGCATTCTTTTTCTCATCTTTTTCGTCTTACAATTCATAACGTGCTAGTCTTTAGGCGGCTGTGCGTGTATGTGGCGGGGGAGGGGGGGGGGGGGGGGGAGGGGGGGGCGGGGGGAAAGGGAAGGGGGATGGAGGATGGCTGAGGCAGGGGAGGGAGGGGGAGCTCTGGCGACTAAGTACTGGGGGGTTAACCTGTGGTGTAGGCACTTGTTGTCTGTTCTGAAGCGTTGTCTGATAATAGGGCATTGTGTACAGTATTATGCTGTTGAATGAATTTTGTGAAGTCTTTTTTTGTTTGTTTGTTGTGGTGGTTGCTGTTGTTGTTTTTTTGTTTGTTTGTTTGTTGTTGTTTTTTTGGGGGGTTACAGTGATTCTTGTGTGTGTGTGTGTGTGTGTGTGTGTGTGTGTGTGTGTGTGTGTGTGTGTGTGTGTGTGTGTGTGTGAGGAGATGGATTTTGTGAAGCGTTTTTGGGTTTCAGTGACGGTGTGTGTGTGTGTGTGGTGTGTGTGTGTGTGTGTGTGTGTAAGGGTGGGTGAGGTGGGGATGGGATTGGGGGGGGGGGGGGGGGGGGGTAGAACAGCTCAGCTGATTGTTAAAGCACCGGACTCGTGATCCTGGTAATCTAGGGGTCGAGGGTTGGAATCTCTGCCGTTCCGTTTCGATAGGTGGTTGGGGGTGGGGGAACAGGTAGGGTGAAGGAGAAGAGGGCAAGTACCATCGGAGTTAAGATTGGTTCTGACTCCGTATCCCGAAACCTCCATTCGAGTGAGACTATTAACGGACGTCATGTGCGTGAATGCACGCTTTACTTCTTGCGTTTACGCAAAATTACGTCACCACCTTTCGGAAGAGGCCATTTTGACCGTTGGTAAGGATGACATTTACACGCATCGTATGATTTGTCAATTACACACACACACACACACACACACACACACACACACACACACACACACAACACATATATATATATATATATATATATCGAGAGAGAGAGAGAGAGAGAGAGAGAGAGAGAGAGAGAGATTTAAATACACACACACACACACACACACACACACACACACACACACACACACACACACACACACACATATATATATATATATAAAATATATATATTAGAAAATGAAAAAGTGTCGACTGAATGACATGAGAAGCGAGTGGCTCTACCCAGGTAGGGTATAGCACGTTTCGCCCAATCACGTTTCGCTAAATCCTTTATTCTCGCGCGTAATTGCGAATGTTCCCTTCCCTGGGCTCTAGAGGTGCTAAGTGTAACGTTTCACCTTACATTTTTTTTACTCACGGTCCGCCTGAATACTGTTTTTGTCCCGCTTCAACGATCGCAGTGTGTACATGTGTGTATGCGTGCATGTTGGCAGGAATGGATGAACTGTCGTGTATGCGAGTTGGATTGACTGAGTGTTGTGAATGCTGTGAACAGACTGAAGTATCCCAAAGAATAATGATAGAATCATACATTGGCTATATGGATCGTCAGTGTTGTTGTACTCTCATCCTCATCCTTATCATTTGTATATTTATGCAAAATAATGTTTTCAACTGTAGATCAAAACCCACGACAAATATATTCTATATAATCAATGGTTTTAAGTAACTCGATAACAAGGTTTGGGGCGTAAATGAGATGGATGTGTGGGAGTGAAGTCGCATGGGCGAAATGTGATTGAGCAAAACGTGACTAGGCAAAACGTGATTGGACAAAACGTAATTGGGCGAAACGTGATTGGGCAAGAAGTGATGGACGTATCGGGTAGGTAGCCCGCTGTAACGAGGGCGTGCGTGGATTGCAAAGCGCTTAGAACTTGTCTTGAACCAAGGATATAAGGACTCAATAACAATCACTCAGTTTCGTGAACTGTGTGAGTGAAAAAAAAAATCAAGTGGAATGACGTGTGTCTTCAGCACGATGTGATTCTCTCTGTCTATAGGACGTCCACAGCGCATTTCTCATGTTACAATGATCGATGTCGGCCCACAACCTGGAGATACTCGTCTTTGATCTTGACTTCTTTTTCAGCATCGTACTTCTGTTTGCCCCCCCCCCCCCCCCCCCCCCCACACACACAACAACACACCCTCTCATCCCCACCCCCACTCCCTTGACGTGGAAACGCCCATGACATATGCCCAGCTGTGTGGTCGGTTGGGCCATACCTACAACTGAAACGCGAAGCTCGACATGTAATTCATGTTGTTTATAGCCCAGCCGACAGCAAGGAGCCATAGTACGGCGGCCATCTCGTCAGTTCCTTAAATAGCTGCTGGTAAAAAAAAAAAATAAATAAATAGAAAAAATACAATAGATAAATAAACAAACATATAGATAATAAATAAATAAACAAAAAGTATTAAACCAGATTTTTTTTAACACATCAAAATTGCTTTAACATTTTCTTCCGTAAAACTTCAGATTAAATGAGGACTTTTTCTCTCTTTCGGAAACTCAAAAAAAATCACATCGGATGGAACATCTCTGAACAAGACTTTCATGGCAGTAGGCTACCTACTACTACTGTAAGGCGTTTTTTATCTGGCATCATGTATGTCCAAGCACTCTGTAAGAACATGTTTTATAGAGAGAAGTGTACATCACAAGGAACGCCCCACACAGCTTCTACACCTTTGAAAAGATTCCAGTGGTTGTACAAACAGTAGCCGCCTCCGTGTGATCCGCACAAAACTCTTTCTTCTTTATGGCCACATGGTGATAACATTTCAAACTTTAGCTTTTAACGCATTTCTAAAAGGGTTTGGTTTTGTTCGTTTGTTACCTTTTTTTTTTATTCCGTCTGCGTGTTCGAGTCCTCTCTTTGCAAGAAGCCTTTGACATCGGTCTGGACTGTGGGAGTTGATATCGATTTGAGGGGTAGAGGACCTGCACGATTGGCAACTAGATTAGACACACACATGTTTTATTCATGTGCAAATAAAACAGACGGAGTTTAAAATTAGAAAGTAAACAGTTCAGTCATCCCCAAGCTTCTTTCCGCTTCAAAGTCCCTTCATCTTAAGTGGTGCAACGAGAAATGTTCTCTTTAAGGAAATCCTCTCTCTCTGACTGAGTGAATGAGTGTGTGTGTGTGTGTGTGTGTGTGGTGTGTGTGTGTGTGTGCGCGCGCGCGCGCGCGCGCGTGTGTGTGTGTGTGTGTGTGAGAGAGAGAGAGAGAGAGAGAGAGAGAGAGAGAGGCAGACAGACAGACGCGCATGCGTTCTCAATAATTAATCAGACGAGCATTTGTGAAAAAACAAAATCGTATCAGATAACGAATCTCTCCTTATGTAATCACACTTTCCTCAATTCACGTGCCGGCTTTATTATTATTTTTTTTATTGTTTCATTTTTGTTTTGACTAATGAAATACCACTCTTTCGAGGTTTTTTTGTCCTGCACTTTTCCAACTACACAGTCTACTGATCTCTCTCTCTCTCTCTCTCTCTCTCTCTCTCTCTCTTTAAATGACTTTTTTTTTTTTTTTTTTTTTTTGTTTGTTTGTTATGACGTGCTCTTCTGTCCTTATGACGTACCGCTCTTCATGAATGACGCATCGTTCTTTTCGTTTTACATGTTGCTCTTTTCTAGTGACAGACCGCTTCATGATCATCATCATCATTATTATTATGTATTGCTCTTTTCTAATAAAGCACCTCCTTTTTCTGATGACAAGCTTCTTTTTCTAATCAAGCACCGCTCTATTTTCGTTTGACGTGCCAGTGTTTTTATACTGATATGCTTTCGTTTCTTACTTATGTTC
>CM065724.1:42018303-42035803 GCA_033310375.1 Conus canariensis
TTTTGGTTTACAAACATCTGTAGTAATGCTTGATCCAATCATTGACTAGAGTGACAAGTGAGCACTGACAACTGTTTCCTTCCTCCATGTATATGTATGTATGTATGTATGTGTACGTGCATGTGTGTATGTAGTATGTATGTATGCGTGCGTGTATGTGTGTATGTATGTATGCACGTCCTGTATGTGGCTGCAAGGTTGGCTGGGCTATATAGTATACATGAACACATCTCGACTTGACTCAGACCCTGTAGTTTGTCTGTCTTCCAGAATTCCGCATTCAGTTGTTATGCATGGCAGAGAATGAAGTAAAAAATAAAAGAGATCTTCATTGTCAACAACAACAAAATACAGAAATTGATAACCATATAAAACAATAATGATAATATCACCCATCAACCTATTACCTAAACCTAAACATACAAACTTTCAAAATTTCATGACTTTTTTCCAAAATGACCCAAAAAATTATTTGCTTGAATTTCAATTCTAAAGTCTATACATTATTGAAAAAAAAAACAGCAATTATATCACCCATCAACCATTACCTAAACATAAACTATTAAAATTTCATCACTTTTTTTTTCCAAAATGATCACAAAAACATTTTGCTTGAATTTCAGTTTCAAAGTCTGTATGATAAAATAAACGATAAAACAGCCAGCAATACTCAGTATGGTTTAAAAACAAACACACATACACTAACCCTTATTTCAGTTACATTACTTAACGAGCCATTTCCGATCTCAGCGAGTTCTACTGACATTAAGAAGAAAATGACAAGGACGACCACAACGACGGAGGAGGAGGAGGAGGAGGAGGGGAGAGCAGACATTTAACTCCTCTCTAGAACCCGTCAACTTGAACACAATCATAATGACAAAAAAAAAAAAAAAAAAAAAACTTCACTTTTTCTTTGTCCAAATCGGACAAGATGAAACCGCCATTTCTGTAGCCATCCCCATGAAATCGACTTAGCTGGCGCATTCTCGCCATCACTAGCCTCCCCTTCCCCCACTGCTCCTCCCCTCCCCTCCCACACTCACACAAGCATACACTTCTGCATTAATCATCTCGAAGATCATTCACATCACTGAGGTAAAGAAAAAAAAGAAAAAAAAAAAAAAAAACTTGCGTTACTGTAGAGTTGAAATGCATTTAAAGAGGGTGGGAATGGGGACATGATGGAACTATGGGGTAGAGAGGAGCGAGACATGGAGGCTTGGGGATAGGATGGAAAGGTATGCGTGTCAGTGAAACGGGCGGAGAATTGGACACAAGAGAGAGAGAGAGAGAGAAGAGAGAGAGAGACAGAGACAGAGAAACGGTCAAACTCAGCAACCTACCAAAGAGGTCACAACCCATGTGATACGCAATCATGTTTCAGTGGTGGAATTCACAATTCCATTTCAAACCTAATCCGCAAGCACAACCACTAAATCCAACGCTGGACGATACAAATAATGGTCCACACTTTTCAGCCGTCGTATCAGTCATGGTAACATTCCGACACAGACGTAAAGTGGGATAACCCTTTTAGAACGGAAAGAGTTCTCTCCCTTCCTGGTCCATCCCAGTGGGCACCGTGACACGCACTAACCCAGCAGCAGATGGTTGCCGCTCTGCCACCAATCGCATGGTCTCTGCCACAAATATGCTGATCAGTATATCAAACGCCAATAGCTCACTAAACTGATGAATTCAATCACTAAACTGATGAATTCAATCACTGAATTTTGTGTGCCAATTTAATTTGCAGACTGCTCTCTTGTGGGGTGTGTCACGTGGGTTGTGACGTCACAGTATGAGAGAGATTTTACAGCATTAGAGAGGAGAGAAGAGAGAGAGAGAGAGAGAGAGAGTCAAATGTTTAAGGCATTTGACATTTCTTGCCTTCATCGGCATTCCACAGAGAGAGAGAGAGAGAGAAGAGAGAGGAGAAAAGAGAGAGAGAGAGGAAGAGAGAGAGAGAGAAAGAGAGAGAGAGAGAGAGAGAGAGAGAGAGATTATCGCAGCATGTTCCACCTAGATTCTGACTGCAACTCGCTGCCCTACACGTGTAACAAGCATTACGTCGGCACACTTCCACGGCATACTTTATAGCAGACAGAACCGAGAGGAATCCAATTCCGCCATTACCTCTTCTGTAAGTAAGCCTCACTCCATCCCACCCTCTCTCCCTTCCTAAAGCTACCAAACTGTAGATGACCGAAGATAAATCGCAGCCTCCAACTGTATGGACTATCACTGGTAGTAGGCCATACTTCCAGACAAGTCCCTATGTTCTTTCTCGAAAGAAAGATAGTTACATTCAAATTTGACGTCCACGCCCGCCAGAGATGGTACGGCAGGCGGAGATAGTCCACCTAATAAGAGAGTGGAGTTTTGTTGGTGAGGGAAAGGTTGGGAACCTTCTAAACGCGACATCGATATCACCAAGACGACCTACAGGTGTAGTGAAAGTGTTCCTTTTTTCTTAAATTTTGGATACTACCGGCGTTCGAACTCACAAGTCCGACTTCCGAACACTGTGCTTGACCACTGAGACAGCCAACGAGACACACAGTTACTGGCCATTCCTCTCCCCCACCCTCTTCCTCGCCAACTGTCCGAATCAAGGTGCATGCCTTTTTTTCCTCGATAGTCACGTTGGCCACTGTGTTTTTCTCTTTTGGTTTTGGATAAACTCTCACACAACATGCTTCGTAATTATGTGCTCATATATAGCCCCCCAAAAGTTTGCGAACGTACAATCAAAAAACATAGACTAATGAACTCATAGAATCCCAGAGAGGGGGGGGGGGGGGGTTGTTAACAAGCAAGCTACAAGTTGCATAGTGTTCAAAACTGAATCCTACCGAGTCAGAAATGAGCGCAACACACAATACTTAAAATTTGCTCAAAAAATATATTCAAGTTCTCTCGACAGGTGATCCTGATGTTAATATTTGAAATCATACATAAATTCATTTCTAAATCAAATCAATTTTTAGTTGAATATTTGTGTGTGTGTTGAAGTGAGTGGTAGAACCCATACTGGTAAGTGGTACTGTGGATAACTAGTTAAGAAAATCCTCCTTTTAAATGTGCCATTTAATGACACTGAGAAGATTGGTCCTCTGTCTCTCTTACTTTCCCTTCCCTCTTTAATTCTTGTTTTGTTACTTGTTCATTTAGTCATTTATCTACCTTCTGCTTTGGTCAGTAGATCATTGTATTGACTATAACAGAAAAGACAATGAGGCTTGAGGATAGTATGGAAAGGTGTATCAGTCAAATGGACGAAGAAAGTATGAAAGAAAACACTCAAAGAAAGTGTGAAGGAAAACAATTAATAATGAAAAAAGAAAAGAAGAAAGAATGAATGAAAGAAAGAATATAAGAAAGAAAGAAAGCAGGAAAGAAAGGGATAGAGAAACAGTGAAGAACAAGAAGAATGAAGAAAAGATACCTTGAAAGAAAGTGTGAAGGGAGTAAAGGGGAAAAAGTGTCAAGAGATAAAAAAAAAAAAAAAAACAAAGGAAAGAAAGCAGGTATAAAAAAAATGAAAGAATAACAAAAAGAAAGTATGTGGGTAGGAAAGTATGAAATAAATGAAGAAAGAAAAGTATGAAAGAAATAAAGACGGCATGAAGGAACGACAGTATGAAGGAAGAAAAGGAAGTATAAAGGAAACTAGAAAGAAGGAAAGAAAGTATGAAGAAAGAAAGTATGAGAGAAACAAGTGCAAAGGAAAAAAAGAAGATAGAAAGGGAAAGGTACCTAGAAAGAAAGACTGTATGAAGAAAAAGAAAAGCAAAGAAGGAAACACTGATCATCGTGGGAGTAAAAAAAAAAGGAAAGAAAGAAAGAAGAAAGTATGAAGGAAAGAAATAAAAGGTGATCCCTTGAATTTGAAATTGGCTACCCACGGGGTATGGGTAAATATAAAAGCATTGCCACCGAGCTTTTCAATTAAACGTGAACAGACTACTTTATCACAAAGGCTTCTCCCAATACGGTTTGATGAAGGTAGGAAAGACGAGTCAGCAAGGATACAGCAGTGTGATCTCACTGGTGAAACAGGACAGATTAGCAACATGAAATCATTACGTCCACAATAAAACCTAGACTCTGTAATATCAAAACAAATGACACACAGCCCCCGGATGTCACTGAAGTCAATGTAGTCTTCCGTCCCTACAAGTAATTATATGTTCTTTCTCTTGGCGGAATGAAATTAAGAGTTGTTCTTTCTTTGACTGCAATTAAAATTTAGCTGTATGATGTCCGTCTTACTTTGAGACTGTGAAAATGCCACCAAAGACACCCGAAGAACAGAGAGGGTGGGAGGGACGTCTGGAGAGAGGGAGAGATGGAGGGGGAGCAAGCGAGCTAGAGACAGAGTGGGGAGAGAGAGAGAGAGAGAGAGAGAGAGAGAGAGAGAGAGAGAGAGACAGAGACAGAGAACGGGAAGAGAGAGAACGGGGTATGAGAGAGAGAGAAAGAGAGACAGAGAGAAAGACAAAGACACAGAGAGACAGACAGATTGACTGACTGATAGATAGAAGGGTTAATCATGACAGAAATAACAGCTCTAATCACAACTGCAGACAAAATGCATTTCATGAAATGTAACTGTCACATTTCAAATCAACACGAGACATAATAATGGCTTTGGCTTGACATGAGAGAGAGAGAGAGAGAGAGAGAGAGAGAGAGAGGAGAGAGAGTGTGAGAGAGAGAGAGAGAGGCAGACAGACAGACAGACAGGCAGACAGACAGACAGACAGAGAGAAACAAATGAAGAAAATGGATAGTAAGTGATTCATAGACTGACTGATCGCTGATTAATGGACTAACCGATTCTGGGGACTTCACGAGTTGGCATTAATCAATCATTCCAACTCTACAGTAACACCAGTTTGTCACAATACAAATACTCATCTTGACCTTCTTAAAGCCAAACAAACATACAACAACACTTTGATGATAAACAGTCGCTGTGACAGTTCCTGCGATTGGTTTGGGAGGGGGGGGGGGGTAAGTGGGTGGTTGGGGGTATGTATGTCTTTTTATTTTTCTTGTCTTTCTTTACCCGTAAAGTAACGGTACACACTCGCAGCACTCTCCGGCTACGGTGTGTAAAAATCCTCGGCTCACATACACCCCCCCCCCTTGCCACAAGTCTCGGCCTTATCCCGCCGCGCACTGTAACACGCTAATGCCGCCTTGGTCCGACAAATGCAAACAGGCCACAGTGTACACACACACACACACACACACACACACACACACACACACAACACACACTACACTACACTACACCACAAACCGCCGACATAGCAGGCCAGCCGAGGGAGGGAGAAGGAGTGTAAGGGGGGAGGTGGGGCGGTAGGTATTTCCACTTTGTTTCACTGCTATGTCGCCCGTGAACCCGGCTTCTCCTCGCGCAGGTTGCTTGGTTGTTGGCAGGCAGGCTGGCAGGCAGGTAGGCAGGTAGGCAGGCAGGTAGGCAGGTAGGTAGGTAGGTAGGCATGTAGGTAGATACTGAACCCAACAGGCCGGCTTGTAGCAGAGAAATACAGGCGACGGGTAAGAAACAGGTGTTGGCAAACTGGCAGTCACAAACATTGCCAGACTATTCTTTGGTCAGTCGGCACATCATTCCGACCATACACAGTTCGCGCAGAGCAACCTTGTTCATTCCGCCACCACAAGTCAAACGGCTCACAGAGAGGAAGAAGAAGAGGACGGGAAGGAGGGGGGGGGGGGGGGGGGGGGGGGGGGGGTGGCGGAGAGACCAAATCGATCAAAAAATTTATCGACCTGTGTTTGAGGAAAAAGAGAGAGAGAGAGAGAGAGAGAGAGAGAGAGAGAGAGAGAGAGAGAGAGCGAGAGCGAGAGAGAGAGAGAGGGTGGGTGGGTGGGGGGAAGCAGTAACCTTCGCCCACCCCTAGCCCTTCTTCCGGCCTAACCGACCCAAGACACAGTCGTCCAGCCTCCTCGCTCTGCCCTGCCCCCCCCCCCCCCTCCCCCCCGTCTCTTGGCTGGATCGATGTTTGTGTCCACGGGCACACTTCGCAGTGAATTCCTGAACAAACACCCCCAAACATGGGAGCACACAACGGCACAGCGACAGCGTTTGAAATGCGAAAGAAAAAAAATGAGAGAGAGAGAGAGGGGGGGGACAGAGAGGAAAGGGAGAATAAGGGAGAGAGAGTGAGAGAGAGAAGAGAGAGAGAGAGAGAGACAGAGAGAGAGAGAGAGAGGGGGGGTTCTGGTTGTGCACGTTACAGCAGCACGTGTGCAGGAGAAAACCGACAAGAAAACACCATCACGGACGCTTTGGTGTGGCTCACAATGTCCATATGGGCGCCACCAGTCTTCTCACCAACTCTACCCCCCCCCCCTTCCCCCCCCCCCTTCCCCCCCCCCCTCCCCCAAACAGTTCTGGAGACTGAACGAATTGAAAGTTTGGGGAAACGAAGGATTAAAAACACATCGATTTTTTACCATCATCACATCACTGTTGTAACATCTGCTTGTATTCCCATCATACATGTCTGTGGCAGTGTGTGTGTGTGTGTGTGGGGGGGGGGGGGGGGGACGGGCGAGGGGAGAGGTAGGAGGGGTGAGGGATGGGAGAAGCAGATGAGCGACGGGACGGTGGAGGTAGGGGGCGGGTGGTGGGGGTGGGCGTAGCAGCTGACCAGCTTGAACACTTTGAATTCCATCACTCGCTGAGCAGCAGCAGCAGCACTGTCTTCAAGATTGCCTGATTAGGGGACATGCGCCCGTCCCAGTCCTTTGACCGTGGTGTCACTTTAAAGCCAAACGGGACAGAGAAGGGAACTTGGAATTATCCATGCAAAGTCACGCCTGACAAATGCGTGCTCCCCACCCCCACCTCTCTCTCTTCGTCTCTCTCTTTCGCGCGCGCGCGCGCGCGCACACACACACACACACACACACACACATACGCACACACGCACACTCACAATGTCGTCGGTTCATATATCTTCCTGGACTTCCAGTAAATGACTATGACCCTTAAAAGATCACCTCACCCACTTCCCTCCACACACACACTGTGACACACACACACACACGCAACTCTCTCTCTCTCTCTCTCTCTCTCTCCTCTCTCTCTATCTCGCTCTCTCTCTCTGTCCCGCACACACCTATGATACATATCCACACTATGGCCGTATCTCAACGCCTCTCCACCCCCAACCCATATCCGCCCTCTACCGAGAGAGACTACACAACCATACCCAGACCCAAGTCTCCTCCCCTCACATACACACTATGAACAAGTCTTCCCACAGTTAACCGGCGCGGGGCCCTGGCTCATCAGTTCCTTTACACAATGGTTTCAGAATCCGACTTGCCGCGCTTGGAGCCGGCCTTCTCCATGCGGATGGTCCGTGAGGAGTGGTGGTGGTGGGGCGGGTGGTGGTGGTGCGGTTTGACGGGCACCTGCTGGTAGTGGTGGATGGGCACGCTGTACTCGATGCCGCTCTTGCGGCCCTCGGCCCCGCGGGCACGTCGCTGGCACAACTTGCCCAGGAAGGTCTTCCAGGAGGCCAGCGTCTTGGAGGACCACACCCACATGCCGCTGGTGATGCCCACCACCAGGGACATGAACAGTTTGAGCATGAAGATCTCGATGTTGGGCGTGGAGTGGTCCTGCTTCAGGTACCACGAGTCCCTGTTGACGTACTCGTAGAGCAGGCAGCCGATGAGGCAGGCGGCAGGGACCGTGTACAGCACGGAAAAGATGCCGATGCGCACCATAAGCACCTCCAGCTTGTCCGTCTTCACGCCGTCGTTGCGTACCTGCTGGCGGATCTTGCAGAGCGCCAGGAACCCGGCGGCCAGGAAGGACATGCCCAGCATGAGGTAGACGATGAGGGGCGCCACGGCGAAGCCCATGAGGGTGGTGGTGTTCTGGTTGCCCACGTAGCACACCCCGGTCAGCTCGTCCCCGTCCACGTCCCGCATGACCAGGATGACGATGGTCTTGATGGCGGGCAGGGCCCAGGCCGCCAGGTGGAAGTAGGAGCTGTGCAGCTGGATGGCCTCGTGGCCCCACTTGAGGCCGGCCGCCAGGAACCAGGTGAAGGTCAACACCACCCACCACAGGGAGCTGGCCGTGCCGAAGAAGTACAGCAGCAGGAACACTATGGCACAGTCTGTGTTCTCTAGGCCCTCCTGTATCAGAATACTCTTCCCGCTCTGGCTCTCCAGGTCGCAGGCGATATCCTCCCGCCCGGCGATCAGCCTGACGATGTAGGCGATGCTGTAGATGTTGTAGCACATGGACAGGAAGATGATGGGTCTCTCCGGGTACTTGAAGCGTTGAGAGTCGATGAGGAAGGTGAGAACGGTGAAGAGAGTGGACAGGAAGCATACCCCGGCCCATATGGCCATCCACACGTCGGCGAAGCGTTTGTCCTCCGCAGAGAAGGCGTCATCCTGTCCGCACAACAGGGCGCAGCGCTCTGTACGGTTGATGTACACATACTTGGCGGCGTTCTCGTACATGCTGCACTTGCGTAAATGGTGCAGGTTGTTGGACACTGAGCCCGAGGGCAGGTCTGGGTACAAGGTGGTCCTGGGGGTTTTGTAAGAGCTGTGCAGGTCCGTCTCCACTTCCTCTCCAGGGCCGTCCATGCACATGTGGTTCTGGTCGTTGCGGGGTGGGAACTTGGAACAGTTGAGGGCGGCGGGCCACGGGTAGCCGAACTCGTTCAGCACGGGCTGACAGCGCCGCCGGACGCTCTCGCACATAGGCCGGCACGGGCCGATGGGGTCCATCACCTTTTCCGTGCACATGGGCACGTACACAGAGCACAGGAAGAACTTGAGCTGGTTGGAGCAGCCGTACTGGATGAGCGGCGTGAAGGTCTGCAGCTGCAGGGAGGCGTCCTGCTGGTCTCTGTGGCTCACCAGGTTGGGCATGCCCGTCACATTGTAGCCCAGCCCTTTACACATCTGGAACCGGATCGGCTCGCATGTGCGTACCGCTTCCGTGCCCCCGGTGCCCGCTACGTGCTGCGACAAGATGCAGAGGGTAAGGGCACCCACAGTCCACAAGAGACCGACGCCCGACCCCCGCCGCCAGAGCCGGTGAGGGCAGGAGGAGGGGTGCCAGAGGAGCGCCTGGAGGTGAGGGGCACCCATCTTGTCTGCTGCTGCAGCAGCCGCTCTCCGCTGGTGTTGGCCGAGGTCTCAGGTTTTGATCCCCGAGCCCTGGCTGCTGACAGGCCAACCCCGGTCCATGAACACAGTACCAGCGACAGGACAAAGGCACAGGACGAAGAAGACACTCGCACTTCACCGAACCACCCAGCAAAACACAGCACAAGCCACACCACACGAAGTTGTCAGTGGGGCCCCTGTCTCATAGCGGCAGTCCTCTTACTACTACCACTACACAAGCCATTGGGGCAAAGGGGGGCAAGGCGAGACACAATCCACGCACACACTACTTGTGTCTTGGTTTCCTCTGTTCGTGTCCTCACACTACTTCAACTCTTCGTAACGCTGTCCTTGTACGTTAAATCCTTCACCGAGAGTACAGCACACGAAGTGCAGGTTTCCACGTTGCCACAGCATGCAAGTCACGGCTTTGTTGTTTTCAGTGTTCTTCGCGGTAGCCAAGAACGGCTAGCACTGAGCTACTCAGATTTGTGGCGGCAGTGAAAAACCAAGGCTGGTTCAGGGTACAAACTCGCGCCGCCACTCTGAAGGCCTGTGTGGCTTTCACACGCCTCTCAGCCAATCAGCAGCGTCGCTGTCACCGCCGGCCACGCCTTCCTCCACGGTAGGGGATTTCTAAGCGGCCGGCATCAATTGTACCTCGTTAGCTGTCAATCAAAAGGCAAGATGATGGGTGGTTTAGAGAGTGTGACACGCTGGAAAAGCGCGACCGCATTCCTCCACTGAAAAAAGAAGTTTAAGGACACGAAAAAAGAAACCTCTCTCTACGCTCTTTCGCGTTTATTCCATTTTGATCAAAAGAGTAGTTACATTTCAAAGTCCAGTACGCTGAAGAAAAGCAAGCTGCACTTGTTTGGACTGGTCAGTGATTCAAGACACGAATCAGGCAGAACACGGCAAATACATGTATCCATTTTTGCTATAGCTGTCAAGTATGATCAGCGAGCTCAGAGATGTTATGAAGTCAGTAGCAACTGAACTGAAGTAAGCGTGGTTATCAGACTGTTCTCAGGTTTTTGTTTGCTCGATTAAACACAGGTTATCTTCATTCATTACGGGCGTAAACAGACTAAATCACAAATAAACACACAACGTGCAGAATAAACAATATGAAACAGACACTATGAAACGGACAACTCAATTTTCGACAAATCTGTCTTCTTCAGAGGTCGCGAATAACACACACACACACACACACACACACACACACACACACACACACCACAACACACGTGTGCGCACACGCGCGCGCGTGGGCACTGAACAGTACTTCCCAGATAGCTGTTATGAGAATGATCCCTGCAGTAGTAGCACTGATGGATATGATCACATTAGGGAGAGGGCACAGGAGCTTTAGAAAGGCGGTAAGTATCATGAATTAATAGGTTAATATGTTCAACTTTAAAACTGTGATTCTGAGCTACGGAATGGACACATGGTGAGTGTGTTGACTGTGACAAATAAAGTACAGTGCACAAGATGGAGGCTGACACAATGTGATTGAATGTGAGTGGCCATGAACTTCATGAACCCAAACGTTTTGCAAAATCTTTTTGGTCTTGGAACAGTGAGTATTTTCGTGAGTTGGTCTGAAGGAGAAATGTGTCAGTCTAGGAATAATACATTGATGTCAGCAACATTAAGGAATGAAAGATGAATAGATCTCCCGGTGGAAGTGAAAACGGTTTTGGCGCAGGACAGAATGAGCGGTAAATGGGGAGACAGATAGGCTTGAGAAAGGATTAAAAGTAAAGAAAAGGAATATTGAAGTGTTCGTGATAACATTACTGGGCAAGACAAACATGATATTACAGCGCCATCAAAAACATAAGTTAGGAGACGGAAGCAGACTGCTGCTGAAGACAAGCCAAAATTATTGATGACTTAATAGGTGTTGCGGGATAAGTTATCAGATTCTCTCTCTCTCTCTCCTCTCTCTCTCTCTCTCTCTCTCTCCACACACACACACACACACACACACACACACACACACACACACGCACACACACACGCACACACACACGCACGCACGCACGCACGTAGGCACGCACACGCTGGCGCGCGCACACATACTCACGCACGCACGCGCGCGTGTACATGTCATCAATGTATACATCAACATGACCCATTTATGCTGCAATAGTTTCTTAACACAAAAAGTTTCCAAAGGAACAAGAGCGCCATTCTTCATAACTTTGCAGCCTTATTTTTACTTCCTCCTTTTGACGTATCAACCATCCCAAACAAAATGAAACAGTGCACATATGGACCATGCTTTCTAAACCGCAGTCTGTTGTAACAAAGTGAATTCGGAAAACAAGAACAACAAAAGCATCATCCTTTGCGACAATCATTTCCTAGCAACTGTTTTTCTTACTTCGTAGCATTCATTAGGTGGTCCAACACTAATGAAGTAGGAACACGCGATAAAGTACAGAATGATTGTGATTATTCCTTTACCCACTCAATCGTTCATGTCAGCATGCAGAAATATCCCTGAATATAAAACTATACATGGAGGGTTAAAGTGGGGCAAACTGTTATCTGCATGCATGTTTCTGTCGGTGTCATTGTTAATGTGTGTATGTGTGTGTGTGTGTGTATGTGTGTGTGTGTGTGTGTGTGTGCGCGCGCGCGCGCACCCACACCCACGCAGAACAAAAAAGAGGCGTCAAAGAACTACTGCTCACTACCACCGTCCAACTGTCCTCTCTTTACCGTCATCCTTCCATTCCCCGGTGCCTCACTTCCCTTTCCTCCCTTGTTATCGGAGTACACGAAAAATGATTGCACGAGCCGGGCAGCTGTCAATCACAGGGACGCGCGCGGGCGATGATGGTGTTGTTGTAGCAGTGCCACTAAACTCGGCGACTCCCCGACACCTAGCAAATCTACCAAAACCAACCCACTCCCTCGCGCCCGCCCGCTCACACGCCCTTCCATCCAGCCACCCTCCTCCTCGTCTTCCTCCCTCCCCCCCCCCCCCCCATCCCCCCGAACATTCAGACCTCGTCGGAACCACAAGACAGACAGAGCCACACACGGTACAGTATTTGCGGCGCTGCAAAACATGTTGTGAAGAACGGAGTGTGCGGCTGGCTTTACGACGCGCTGTCGCTAAACGGCACAGTTTAATGCTTCATGTTCCACGCATACTGAAAACGCCATAAACCCTTACCTTTATTGGCGGCGGGTTGTGCAAATGGGCCCTCCACTCTATGAAGCAGGCAGGGAAGACGGAGAGGGGAGTTAAGGGAACAGAGAAAGGCGAGACCGCAACAAGTGCCGAGCCGAGTCGAACAAGGGGTAAAAAAAAACCCACACGGGCTTTGAATGGTAAAGCAGACAAATAACAAAAGAAAGCCAGGTGAAAAGGGGAGGGAGAGAAAAAAAAAAAAAAGGCCTGGATAAGTAACTCGTTTGGGGGAGAAGGATCAGGGCTGGTGTTAGCCAAGGCTGACGAAAGCAGTCTGTCGTAGGCCAAAATCGATACGGGGAGGAGGAGGGGGGGGGGGGGGGGGGGGGTGAGACGGTGGGGCGCGATGGGGTGGGGGGCGGTGGTGTTAAAACTCGTATTTTACAGACCTGAATCTGTGGACTTCTCGTGTGTATGTGTGTGTGTTTTTTTTTTTACGAAGGTACCTTGAAGTATACATAAAATCACGTTCGCGAGGGATCAGTTTTTTAAGTTTATAGGATAAAAGGTGTCCTTAATCAAAAGAAACAACTTCAATGTGTCTACTACTATGAATTCTATCTTTCGGACTCGAAACCCAGCTCATCGAAAAGCAAGTGGTTTAGTTAGTATCAGTGTTCTTAATACCATGAATTCTATCTTTTGGACCTGAAACCAACTCATTGGAAAGCAAGCGGCTTCGCATCGGTATGTATAATTCCATGAATTCTATCTTTTGGGATCTGAAACCAGTCGTCAAAAACGAGAGATTTAACAAGAGTATACTATCATAAATTCTATCTTTTGGATTCAAAACCAGCCAATCAGAAGGTATGTATGAAACCATGAAGGTTTGAGCTCCAAAGCCGTGCCATCGAATGCAGGAATTTTAGCATCAAAGGTTGGCAATATTCCCGGAATTAAGGATTCTACCCTCAAGTCATGTTGTTTGTAGCCCAGCAAACCACGTAGATCACATCAGGGCTGAATTACACGATCAACAAGGACACAAAGTGTTTAGGACTGTCAAAGATAGGCCTCAGTGGAACGATGCATTGTATCATCGACACGGACACAAGTCAATACTGCTGGTAAACAGCTCTCGGAATTTAGGACTCAAACATTGAATTTTATCAGCAGGACACAAGACAATATGGCATGTTTCTGGGATGTAGGACTGACTGCAATGTGAGTCTTTGGCGTACCATAAACAAGTACACGATATTGCCGTTATGTATTTCGTAGAACTTATGATAGGAACATTGCATTATGCTGCTAACAAGTGCGGTATTGCTGTTAAATAGCGGAATTTTGAATTGGAACATTGACGTTTATCATCATCAATGACATAAGATGATATTGCGTTAAACAGTTACCGGAAATCAGGATTAAAACATTGGACTTTATTACCAACAATGACCTAAAATTGTGTTGCAGTTAAAATGGTTTCTGGTCTTTAAGATTGGAATATTGGATTTTGCCATAAACAAGGGCACAAGATGGTGGTGTCTATGTACAGTACCCGAAATTTCGGATCAAAACACTGGACTTTACCATCAAGCGCACAGAACGACAATGCTGGTGAATAGCTTCTGAAAGTTACAACTGAAATGTTTGATTTTACGGTCAAAGCCCGTATTGCTGTTAATGTTCCCCGGAATTAGGGAATGGAATATTAGATTTACTATCAACAAGAAGACTGGACACTATTGCCGTCAACTGAAGAGTTTCCGAAATTTAGAATTGGAGCATCGGATTTTACAGTCAACGAGCACGCAGCAAGGTAATACAGTTTGATAGTTCCCAGAACTCAGGATCAATACACAGGATATTAACATCAACAAGAATACAAGACTGTATAACAGTTAACTATACATCAGAAATTGGGAATAGTACAATCGGTGATAACCATCAAGGTCACAAGACAAATTTCCCATAAATGGTTCCCAGAATTCAGCGTTCGAATATTGTTTTATCGTCAACAAGAACACTGTTCTCACTAGACTGTATTAGAGTTAAACGATCCAAGAATGAAGCATTATAACAATGGGCTTTACCGCTGACCAGGACGTTAGACGCCGTTTTCGTTATTCCCGGAACCTAGAGATAGTGCAGTAGATTTTCCTTCAATAAAGACACAAGACGGTGTTCTCATGAAATGTTTCCCGGAATTTAGGAACGGAGTGTTGGATGTTGTTATCAACAAGGACACGAGGCTGGTAATGGAGACAAATAAAGGCAAAGGCTAATGGTTCCGTTCTCCCCAGACCCACAGACTATCTCAAAGCGCTGTTTTTCAAGCGGTGTCATGATGACCACACCTATCAATACGTTGCCTACATCGGACTCGCATGACTCCACGCAAACATCGGTCAGATAACAACGGATCTTTTACAGCCACATGTCAACAAGACGTAAAACTCCTCGTTCATCTAGTTGTGCTGGTGTTCCTGTTGATAGATCCTAGCTCCCATTTCGCCCCACCATCCACCCCATTAGCTTCAAGTTCACCATCCACCCCATTAGCTTCAAGTTCACCATCCACCCCATTAGCTTCAAGTTCACCATCCACCCCATTAGCTTCAAGTTCACCATCCACCCCATTAGCTTCAAGTTCACCAGTCTTCAACGCCTGCCCCTTGCTACTCCATCCACCCATTTCCCTTCCCGTGTTTCAGATTCATCTCAAAGCTGGGAGTATTCATACCTTCACTGCAAAATTGGGGGGAGGGGGGGGGGGGGGTACTCATACCTTCACTACAAAACTGGGGGGTAATCATACCATCAGCAAGACTGTTCAGCGGTGCGCATCCTAGAAGTTTCGCTTCCTTCGTCATCACGATCATCCATTCTCAGACGAGCGTGATTTTGCGACAAGTTGGAAGCTTTCAAAGGGAGCGTATCCTCATGGTACTGGCTACAAACATTGAGTGCACAGGTGTCGAGTGAGTGTTAACGGTGTTCATTAATGACTTGCAGACTGAAGACTGTGTGGTTTGTGGAAAAAAAAAATCGAGTCTGATAAGGTTGATTATTTTTGTTGTTTTTGTTCAAACCACCTTTTTACAGCGAATCATCTGTTCGTGATAAGACAGACTTCTGAGACATAATATCTTATGCTCACATGCCGTTAGTTTAAGACATTATATCATACGTACCTTTGAGAATTAATATCGTACGTACCTCCGAAAATAAGATTATACGTACCTCCGAAAATAATGTTAAACGTACATTCGAAAAATAATGCAATACGTACGTCTGAGAAATAATATACGTACCTCTGAGAAATAATATCATACGTACCTCTGAGAAATAAAGTCATGCGTACTTCTGACAAATAATATCATTTGTACCTCTGAGAACAATCACGTAATGTTACCCCTTTCATGATTTTCTTGTACGTGCTTTTCAGCTTCAAAGGGTATTTTAGCCCCATCTCTACGTGATCTTAGAAACTGGTCCAGACCTACCTATCGGCCTGACGTGTCCTCGTAAACTCGGAGTCTCGTTCAATGCATTAACAGACAAAAGCATTGACGCTACATCTTGAATTAAAACGACGAAAGCGAAGAAAAGAACGTCCAACAACTACTACAGAAACAAGAAGAAGAGGAGGAGGAGGAGGAAAAAGAAGGAGAATAAAAGGAAAGAAAGAAAGAACAACAACAACAACGACGACATCAAGGGCAAAAGCAAAAACAAATACAAAAACCAGGTAAAAGAGAGAGAAAAAAAAAAAACGAAAAAGAGAGAATTAAAATGTGGGGGAGAGGGGAGGGAAAGGTGTGGAGAAAAAAAAATAGAAAAAGAACAAACTTGAAGGAACTTTATACATGTATTTGTGTCTTCGTCAAACCATGATTTCAACGCCTTACAGCAGGATTGTTGCCAAGCCTTTGCCATAATCATCAAACATGACAGCGTACTATTTTTGCTTTTAGAGCCGCGAAAGTTTCACCAGGAGACGGGGTAAGAGCAACCTTTTGATTGACCGTGTTATTTACTTTGGTTTTGTTTCTTATTCTCCGTTTTCAGTCGTTCATTATGTGTCCATAATCCTTCATTTTCTTGTGATGATTTTGCCTTTTATGTGTGTTGAGTGCTAGTTGTTGTTGTTTATTCGTAAAGTTAGAATGAGTTTCTTTGACAACGCAGTTCCAGTAGGAGGCTTAATCATGCAGTTTTCACGCTTTATTATTTTATCGGTTGGTAAATAAATGCTTGTTTTTAGATATAATGCAAGAATACGTAAACTATAGGTCTGGCAGATTTGTCTCTGATCCTTGTTCAAACAGGTGGGTCGGTATGGAGGCCGCTGAGAAAGAAAAAAAAAAGCAAGAAAAAAAAAAAGAAAGAAAGCAGAAAAAAAATCAGCTGGAAAGGACATGACAGAAGGGAAATGCAAAGAAGAATAAACAATACATATACCAGAACAGAAGGGAGCAGAGACACAACAGGGATAAGGACACAGAAGAAGAAAAATAACACAGTAAAAAAAGAGAAATTTTCATGGTAAGGTAGGACTAACAGAAAGAAAAGTAAGATCGAAAAAGACTGAAAGGTAAAAGTACAAAGGTTGGACAGAAAACAAAGATACACAAAGACAAAACAAACAGAAAGAAGTGTATGACAGAAGAAAGTTAAAACGGTAAGATCGGAAAAAGGGTAAGTTACAAAAGAAAGGAAAGATGGGAAAACGCAAGACAGGAAAAAAGCAAAGGTAAACAAAAAAAAACAAAAAGGAATGAAAGAAGGATTCGATGGGGGGAATAAGGAAAAAAAAAAAAAGGGGGGGGGGAGAAAAAAAAGACAAGCAAAAGAAAAGGGGGGAGGGGGTGGAACGTAGAGAGAAAATGGAAGCGGAATGAACGGCAGAGAGAGAGAGGGAGAGAGAGAGGGAGAGAGAGGGAGAGACGGAGAGGGGAGAGGGATAAAGAAAGGCAAGGCAGAAAGAGAAAGAGGAGTATGAAAAAAAGGGAGAGTCAGGTGAAATAGAAAAACAAAGGAATAAAAGGTAAGATAGAAGAAAAACAAAATGAAAGAAAGCTTTAAACAGTAAAACAGGAAATAGAAAGAAAATTTAGACATAGGAAGTAAAAATATAGAAGAAAAGAAAGA
>CM065724.1:42040803-42063303 GCA_033310375.1 Conus canariensis
GTGCATTCACGATCACGTCATCACCGTTTCCAAGGTGGTGTCGTGTGCCGGTTTGATCAGAACAGGCACCACTGAACGCCACCGAATTGACTGTCGGCAGCAGAGCAGTGTCTCTTCTGGCGGGTTGCCCTCATATCAATCGCACCCCTGTGGACTGCCGCTACTGGGGCTGCGACAGGGTAACCTGGATGCATCTTGTACAGGGAGCCGGAATGAGCGTCGTAGGATTAATACCACTGGGGTGGGGCGGAAAAAAATGCCACCGACATGTCAGCTCAAAGTGAAATGGCTAGAGATTCGTAATATTCACAGAATTCTGGGAACAAACATTGTCATTAAAAGAAATCAGACTGACAGGAAGTATCTATCGAAGACTTTGGATTTCGTTACAAGGAGAACAGTGAAATGTTTTTATTGCCTTTTTTCTCATTATTTTTGGAACAAAAGACAGAATCGCACTAATGTGTATCTAGATAAAATACTTTTAATCTTTGGAGTTGAAAAAAAAGGACAACAAATTTCTTTGATAAACCTCACTTGTAAATTTTGATAAAAGCAGATCAGCAAATACACTCTGGGCATATAATAGCTTTCCAAAAATATGTTCAAAATACAAAGGGGCCTAGCCTTGAGTAAAGTGAAAATACTACAAATCAGTTGTGGTGTACCCGAATTTGTCAGAAAATTGTGATCACACTACCACGACACCCTAATGATTACTAATCACAATGACGTAATTACTTATCATGCAAAACACGTTGTTGGAAAGACGATGTTGCAATGTATGAATCAATTTTGTTCATTTGTTTGTTTGAATAGGAGGGGGTGGCGGTGGTGTTAGTGGTGGAGGAATGGTTTGTCTCGCATATCTCGAAAGATCCATACGAGATGCAGCAAGTGAGTACAGAGAGATAGATAGAGAGAGGTGAGGTATAGTGGGAAGATGTTGATATAGAGGGCTGCGGGTGGGAGGTGGGAGGGAGGGCGCGGGAAAGGGGAGGGGGGAGAGAGAGAAAATTAGGCCATTTCTACCTTGAAACGATTTTTTTTTTCCACTAGGATTTATATTCTCGTGTACATCAGTTTGGATTAAGAAGTAATTAGGCAATTTCGGTAAGAAACTCCTTTAACGATATGCTCGTGTATGTGTGCGTGCGTACGTGTGTGCGTGGTGTGTGTGTGTGTGTGTGTGTGTGTGTGTGTGTGTGTGTGTGTGTGTGTGTGTGAACAAAGGTCATTAATTTTTAGGTGGCAGCTTAAACTGTCACGTTAATTGAATTAATTAGGAAATCGTTCTACTGTCCATCCTGCGCTGATCGCCTGCTCGTATTTCATTGTTTGTAATTAACAAAACCTCGTCTCTTGATACCTTTAATTAATACGGCAACATAAATGACAATTTTTCTAGGTCATGATGATTATTTCCATCAGCCTGAGAAGAGTGAGAATGATTATGTGGTTCAAGTCTCCATATTTGACTCACACGTGTAAACAAAGCGAGTCTATGTGATCACCCAGTTTCAGTTGTGTGTGTGTGTGAGTAGAGGGGAAGGGGGGGGGGGGGGGGAGAACAACCAAAACTGGCAGAACGATGATCAGTTGAGATCTTTCCAGCCATCCTCTTTACGAAGATGTCACTGGATGGTTTCGGCGTAAATCCTTGATAAGCAGTTTCAGCAATGTTTCCGAAGTTACAAAGTTGTCTTTTTCTTAGAAACTCTGATTACATCCGGGTTTTATTTCAGACTGTGATTAAAGTTATGTTAACTGAATTCGATTGCACATATTGAAACACATATAAAATCATATTCAGGCAGATCCGTCATTTAATGCAATTACTACCTTAATGAGGACAAATATAAAAGTGAAATTGAATATAGAACTGAGATAGGCCGAGATATATATTTGCCAAATATAGCGAAGCTACAATAATTTATCATCTAGGTGAATCCAAGCAAATGAATCTGCTTTAAGATCAGTCTTCCTTTTTTTCAACAATAAAAGATCTTTGAGGGGGAAAAAAATGCAGGGACGTGTTGTAAATATTAAACTGCTGCAAAAAGAAAAAAAAAAAAATCAAGAATAGGCGTAAAGCGTCGTGTAGGGTAATGATGATGACAACTGCGGTACGCACGCGAATAGTCAGGGGTGGGGGGTAGGTGAAGGGGAATAGGGGGAAGGAACTAGGACTATTATTATTGAAATAATGCACAGACCATGATATATAACACTTTCGGACTGATCTCACCTCGAGGGCGTGGAAGGGACGGACCAGTAAAGAAGTGTTGTGAGGGGAAATGGGAATGGAAGGGGTGAGGGGGGGAGGGGGGGGGGGGGGGGGGGCAGTAGAGAGGAAAGGTAGGGTATGGTACCCCAAGAGCAATGAAGAAGCGTGAACCTGCGATGTCGTCTGCTGCTGCTTGCGCCGACTGCCGTGGTCACGTTCTCTGTGCTTGTCATGTGCACCTTACCAGGAATAGCTACAATAACGAGATTGGGTCGGAGTGGAAATGATAAACATGGTCAGTGGGACGCTGTCAACTTTCGTTTTCTTTTCTGATCCCTTTTTAACCACCCCTGAAGTATGAGGTACTTCACCTGCAGCTGGATGATGAACGTTCTACCGATAAAGTTGTTGAAACTGTATGATCACGCTCCTCTTTTTCCACAACCACGCAGAGAAGCTCATCCTGTTGCATGTATTCATCACACAGGAGCAAAAGACCTGTCGTTTGTGTGTGTGCGTGTGCGTGCGTGCGTGCGTGCGTGCCTCTGTGTGTGTGTGTGTGTGTGTGTGTGTGTGTGTGTGTGTGTGTGTGTGTGTGTGTGCTTTTTTTTTTTTTCGGATCTCCTCATAGTTACTCACTCTCTTTCCTTTTCTTTTTCCACACTCCTTATTCCTCTTAATTTCGTAACAATAGCAACAACCGGAATATTCGAACGCCGGCGACGTTTGTTTTTTGCGAATATTTGTTTTTGTGTTCCATTTAATTACATATCAACAGAACGCACACTTTTCCTGTAATACAGCGCGAGAGAAAGGTTGGAGCTTGTAGGAGGGAAAAATGAAGAGAGAGAGAGAGAGAGAGAGAGAGAGAGAGAGAGAGAGGAGAGAGAGAGAGAGGCCTCCAGAGCCTGTAACTATCTTGTTAGCAGGACCCCCTGGTTGCTGAAGAATCCAGCGGGCTCGAGCATCTCAAGTGGCAAGATGATCGCCGAGAACGATAACCGCATGGACACTCCTCTGGCTTAATTGGAGTAGTTAGCTCTTCGGCAACTGTCGAAGATGGCCATCGAAAATTTGTTTGCATGCACCCCCATCCCTTTCCCTTCCATTCCCCCGTCTCTCCCCCCCCCCCTCCCCCCCTCATGCCAACCGACATAGATCTCCCTCTCCCCCTCTGCGATGCGACCGATATTGTCTCCTCCCTCCTCATCTTCTCCAATCCTCTGAATTAAGAAAAAAAAAGTTTCCTGAAGAGAGGTGGGATGTTGTGGTTCTTGCGCGCGCGCGCGCATGTGTGTGTGTGTGTGTGTGAGAGAGAGAGAGAGAGAGAGAGAGAGAGAGAGAGAGAGAGAGGAGTTCTCTCACCGAGTTTTTAATTGGCGGGCATGTTGCATTTATACCTTGTTTTCCTTTTCTTCCACCACGTTCATTTCGTTGGTACCAACTTGTTCCACGTATGCCTTCGTCTCTCCTGATGTTGAACAAGTCCACGCAAGCGCACTGTTCCATAAGTTAAGCACACATTCACCAACACATCACGACTCCCCTCCCCATCCCATCCTTCCACCTACGCCATTCTCTCTTCCCTGCCCAAACCAGCCCGTATTCCGTGAAAACTCAGCAGGCTTTGGCCAATCTGTCCCCTTCACTCTCATCTTTACACGATTTCCCACGCAGTGCTGGTTTATTTCACATCCCGTGAAATATTTCTCACACATATCCGGTCACATGACGTATCCTGCCACACAAGAATGTCATCATCAAAATGAAATCTGCGTAGTACTAGTCTCTTGTTTGTCTTATTGACTCGTTCATTCATTTTGTGTTGGTCGACCCTGATATTTTCCCTCGTGAATATTTTGCCAATGTGTGTGTGTGTGTGTGTGGTGTGTGGTGGTGTGTGTGTGTGTGATGTGTGGCGTGTGCGCGCGCGCGCGCGTACGTGCGTGCGCGCGCATGTGTGTGTGTGTGTTTCCGATGCTCAGGGTCAAGCTGCTGTATGATTACGTCGCGAAGGGCCGCTAGATCTCCCCTATCCCTGGTCGCCCGCATGAGAGGGAACTAAATATTCTGCATGATTACACGCAGATCCGTTGTCAGATCAGGGTCTCTTTGTACCCCGTTCTTCCTACCGCGCCTTCTCTGCCCCAACACGCGTATGCTGTTTGCTTTAAGATAAACCAAACACAATTGATTATGAGACATGATAACCAAAATAGATCTGCTATGTTACATGATACCGCTTTGTTTTTCGGTCTTTTGGACAGGACTGAAACATTACAGTACAACAGTCTCTTCTTTCACTTTAATGACACTACGGTACAGTAACACAAAACACCGAGCATTTGATAACCTTTCTCGGCAGCTCTAAACAAAGGGAGGCAAGGCCTATTCGCAAGGGGGAAAAACTGCATTTTCTGTATGTTAGTTACGTGTTTTTAAAGGAATCAATGTCCGCATGTAAGCATATTGCAAGGCAATCACACACCGAGATGTTTCGCTCTCTCTCCTTCTCCCTAAAAAAAGTGATATTCTATGAATGGCAGGAAATATATATATATATATATATATTTTGTGTGTGTGTGTGTGTGTGTGTGTGTGTGTGTGTGTGTGTGTGTGTGGGTAGAGAGAGAGAGAGAAGAGAGAGAGAGAGAGAGAGAGAGAGCTGCAAAAGGACTTGTTTTAGGACTGCGAACATCCTTCTCTGTGGGGCACAGTTATCAAACTATTTGGAGCGTAAAAATGCTTATGCTGCCGGGTGCACCATCGATGTTCACAAGTATTTTAACTGTCCTGCGATATACCTCCAAAACGTGTGAAAGAACGTGTAATAATATCGGAGTCAAAATTACAAATGAACGATGTTTTACGGTGCTGATCCAGTCTAAAGGGCTGGAACAGGCTGGTTCGGCTTTGGTGGACACTGCTGTTCGGCTGAGTTTGGGTCAAGGTCAGGGCTGGATGACGCCGGAGTCAGGAAGAGGGCAACAGTAGAGATACAATGAGGCTTAGGTTGGGGAACACACAGAGCATAGTTGTTGGACGGACATACAATAGAAGAGGCATAGCTGCTGAAGGAACACAAAACTGAGGGAACATTATGGTGGTTTAAGGAGCAAATCATGTATGGATCATAGTAGATGAAGAAACAGAACGAGGGAGCTTTATAGAAACTAAAGGAACACAGGATTTAGTTGATAAAACAAAACCAACGAGCGTCATGGTAGTTGAAGGAATTCAGAATTTAGGGACTTGAGTTGCTGGATAAACAGGACCAGGGAATATCATAGTATCATAGTAGTTGAATGAACACAAATTGAAGGAACGGGACCACAGCAGTTGAAGAAACAGAATCAGGCAGAATCGTGTAGCTGAAAGAACACAGAATTTAGGGACCAAGAGAGCTGACGTATCGCTGAGAAAATACCAACAGAAGAAGTACGAAGGGGACGTATTATGAGTTGAAGACAACAAAGAGCGACAAACATTTATCAGTCAACGTAATGTAGAGCTCAGGGCGTTATGTTATAAATCTTGCAAATATGCTCAGCTATGAACATTTATAAGCTTCAAGTTTTAAAACGAGCTGAGGAAACATAAACCTGGTGGGAATCTAGAACACTCAACAAACAAAAACAATCAAACAAAACAATGGAAGAAATAAATGACAAGACAAAACTCAACTGAACTGATTTTGATACTGTGGGAACTCTAAACTGGAGAATCATAGTTACGCTGGTCCTCTCTCTCTCTCTCTCTCTCTCTCTCACACACACACACACACACACACACACACACACACACACACACACACACACTCGAGCTCCGTTGTAAGCGGCAGCTGGAGAACACACCAGGTTGTGAATCCTCCAGTATTCAGGCAAGCCAGAGGGGTACTCTCTCCACCTAATCCACCTCCAAACACAGCTCAAGGCTTGTATGGCGCTTTTTGTCTGGAATTAATCTGCTGTAAAATTGGCCCGCACGTCACAATGGCGAGAGAAGGCAGTCTGCCGTGGTACACACTGACACAAACTGATTTTTTTACGGCGATTTTTTTAACAACGATTTTTGTCTCCCCCACGATACCACACTCCACGCCTGGGCGCCAGCAATTTGAGTGTTGGCAGCTGCAAGTCATCCTATGGAAACTGTTCTGAGTCAAAAAGACATCATTCCTATTTCTTAGGGATACATGCACGGCATGAATTGAACAAATCTAATTTGCTCTTTAACCAGTTTTATAACGCATTGTTTATTAAGAGCATTTTCTAAATGGTCGTCTCATCTGCCACCCTAAGCCAATCATCTGAGTATTTTGTGTGTGCCAACGGGGTTTGCAAATAAATTGAAGAGCGAGTCTGGGAGAGGAATGTAACCTTCCGACTTTGAAGTTCTTCATAAATATCACGCGTAGCTAATTGCCAGTGCCATGAAGTTTCAACCTCATATGGTCTGAATCGTGGAAAAAAAAGTGTTTTTGAATGAAGCGTCGTTCTCATTAAGCTAAAAGCTAAAGCCTTTGTCCCTGCATGGCCGCTTATAACCTAATACAGAGAGAGTTGCCTTTCAAATTTTCATGAATGGGAAAACGCATAAACTGTTCTTAAAAAAAAAAAACTGGAATAGTATGACCACTGTCTTGATCTTATTATATCATTTGAAGGCAGTGCCTTTCGATATTACGGCGTATGGAAGTAAGAAGAGAAGTAAACTTACTAAATATTTTTTGAAAGTTGTATATCATTAATTAGTAATTAACATTTGCTTTCTCCTACTAACAAAATCTTGGCTATATTTTCTAAAAACAAACAAACAAACAAAAAAAGCCAGATCATTATTGGCCATACCGTTTATCATCGAGTAAATCACGAGGACCGTTGGGCAGACAATTCTAATCATCCTTCCATAATCAGTAAAGAGGACAATCTACAAACAAACAAAAAAAAAACACCATAATCATTCCAAGCCACGTAGATTAACATTCCTGCGAATTCCTAAAATTCCAAACACCTCGAATGTGTTCAAAATTTCTTTACACGCTTGACATGAGTGGTGCACCATCCTTGAATCACATGGTGACGTCGACTCCAGCGATCATTTGAGAGATGGCCTCCTTTTTATTACAGAGTAGTGAAACCGAAGGTCAGGATTTGATGAAAAAAACGCCAAACATTTAGGTCGCCTCAATGGGTACACTTCAGACCTGTAGCCTACTTCAAGAAACGACTGCTGTTTCGAATGGGCGCAGTGACCCGTGGTTCCACCGTAACGTTCTGTGTTGACTAGATGTGTCACAATCTTGTAAAACAGGTACCCCCCCCTTTTCTCTCTCTCCTCTCTCTCTAGATATGTCACAATCTTGTAAAACAGGTACCTGTTCTTTCTCTCTCTCTCTCTCTCTCTCTCTCTCTCTCTCTCTCTGTGGTGCGGATCATGTTGTTGGTGTGAAGCAATGTTGAAATCTTAAGAAATGAACGGAGAGATGTTTAAAATACAATTCGAAAACCTGGCTATACAGAGAGAGAGAGAGAGAGAGAGAGAGAGAGAGAGAGAGAGAGAGAGCAGCCGCTGTTCTATTTCGGCGGTTGTGACAGTGTGGGCTGCATGTTCCCAGCCGCTTATCGCGGCCTTCGATCAACAAGCAGCGAGCCTGTCGTATCTCCCTTCCGCCAGCCAGTCGAGCGGGGAGACCAGCTCCGCCTGGTGGATCACACCTACGCTCCACTGATCAAAACACACCTGATAATCGCGGGGCGATTTGTCCTGAGCGTGTAACGGTTATAGCGGATCAAAGGCGTTGACCCCAAAACGTTCATAGCGCGTGCACAGACTGACAAGAAGACGGGCAGATGAATATGGCGTTGCGCTGTTGACTCTAATTTTAGCTATGTGTATGTAGCCCACTTCTCAACATGACACTGGCGCAGGAAAAGGCAAACGGAACGCGACAATCTCCAAACAGGTAGCTAGCTTTCTATGAGCTGAAGACTGGACGTAAATCTCACCATTCACATAAAGGGTATACGTTAGAATGGCAGGAACTCTGTGTTCTGCATTGTACGTAACCATGGAGTCATGAAGGGGGGAAGAATTATTGTATGAGAATTCAGCCTAAATCAGAAATGTAAAATTATCGTGTTGCACTGCCACTAATCATGACACGGAAAATAAAACTGCTGAAAGAAAGAATGAGAGAAATGGAAGACGGTAAACAAGCTGCGTTCTGATCACTTAGATCGAGTCGGAAAGAAAACAGATGGGTTTTATTGAACTCTAAAATGATGGGCTGAGAGAGAGAGAGAGAGAGAGAGAGAGAGAGAGAGAGAGAGAGAGAGAGAGAGAGAGATAAAATACATTGATCCAATTTTACTTAAAAGCGCAATGTGTGTGTGTGTGTGTGTGTGTGTGTGTGTGTGTGTGTGTGTGTGTGTGTGTGTGTGAGATAGAGACAGAGAGAGAGAAGAGAGAGAGAGAGAAGAGAGAGAGAGAGAGGCCACAACACAAACTCAATGAACCAATGTGACACAAGGCAGTGCCTTCAACCGCGAGTACAGAACGAACAAACTCGAAGAACAAAAGAATTTAAACCAACTGCAACAAAAGGAACAAGCATATAGACAAAACCCAACAAGAACAATGAAAGGGAATTAAAATCTGCTTTAATTAACAAAACATCACTGGTAAGGTTAAAAAAAAAAGGGAATACAAACCTAATATAATGAACCCTACGTCACAAAAACAACAAAATATAAGGTTGAAACTACATTTATGAATCTAACAATACTGATGAAAAGTACAAAGACATATATATCAAACTAATTTGATTAACAAAACAAGATTAACAAAGATGGAATTGAAATGCAACAAGGCAGACGAGAACAATAAAGAACTCGTACCTACTTTTTAATGAACCCGACTTTACTGACAAGAAGAACAGAAGGAATTAAAAAATTCAAATCTACTTAAATATGCGCAACAAGACGGACAAGCTGAATACTGAAGGAATTCATACCAATTGAATGGGTGCAACAAGCAAGAGAAAGAGCAACCGAATGGAACAAAGAAGGTAATTCAAACCTACTTGAATGAGCCCAACAAGACAGACATTGAGAATAATGAATTCAAACCTACTTTCATGTGCACAACAGGGCAAACAAGAAGAAAATATGAAGGAAATGAAACCAGTTTTGATGAACCCGAGAAGGCAGACTATAGAAGGAATTAAATCATGTTAATGAACCCGACTGACATGGAAAACAAAGGAAGAATTCTAGACTAATTCAACAAGCCCGACAAGACAGGAAGTAAGTAGTTCAAATCTACTTAATGAATGTCACAAGGAGGTAAGAAGAACAAAGAAAGAACTGAAATTTGCTTTTACGAATCCTACAAGATAAACAATGAAAACAAAGAAGGAATTGTAACCTTAATGAAGGCGATAAGACTGAAAAGAAAAAAATCTAAACTTCAAAAAGAAGGAATTGTAACCTTTATGAAGGTGACAAGACAGACAAGATTTTCAAACTTCCTTTACTGAAGGCGAAAAAAAAAAAAACCCAAACAAACAAAAAACGCACGTACCCCGTAACAAATAAATACCAGTTAGCTGACAATAATAACAACTGAAACGTTTAGGTAGAAAATAAAAGTTGGGTTACTAGACCGCCAGTCGAATGACACGAACAAATCACAAGATTAAGAGTAACGTGTTTTGACCTCTCGATCTTCTGAAAACAAGACAAACACACGAAACAGAAGAGCGAACACACACACACACACACACACACACACACACACACACACACACACCACACACACACACACACACACACACACACACAGGCTGAGATGAAGGGTCTGTTTGCACTAAGCAGGAAGTGTTATGAGAATCAAGGTCTCTTTACAAGGTGATAAGAAGTTGGGTAATGGGACACAGGGTGGATGGGAGGCAGGATTTGTTTTCAATGAGCAGGGTCTGTGATGAGAGTCATGGCCTCTTTGGCTGTCGCTTAGAAGTTGTGTAACTGACCACTTAATTGACTTATTGCTGTGGATTCCTATATAATTAAAATGTCCTATCTTTCTTTCCGTTTTAAAATGACTTTTTTTTTCTTCTCGTACTTTGTATTCTTCTTGAAATCTTTATTACCTTTTCCTCTTTATCTACTTCACACATCTTCTGTTTGTCTTGCTTGAAGAAGATTAAGAGGTCGAAACGCATCGTGTCTGTTTTGTCACTAATTCGTTCCATTTATTTGGCTGTCTATCAGATCAACTTTTATTATATTGCTTCAGCTCCCGTAAGCAGTCTCTCTGGTTTAGTTTCAAACTCATTCGAACTTTTGGTCCAAACTGCATGGGATGTGAGAGAACTGGAAGACGGACTGGATTCGGCTTGGTTCAAGTAAGACAGTGTTGGCATGCAGAAAGCGCCTTGTCCAGCAGCCGACTGAAAGCCGTTCATTCTCATTCTTCCAGAGTCTGTGTACACCTCTGTCTCTCCATTCCCTCTAGTATGTCCGTGTAGACTGCCATCATCTGCAAGCCCATTACAATGGTATGGAAACACACAGACCCAGGCACACACACACACACACACACACACACACACACACACAACACAACACACACACACAACACACACACACACACACACACACGCCCGCGCACACACGCGTGCGCGCGCACATACACACACAAACACACACGCTTACGACATTAAATCTATTTCAATTTTGTAACATTAAACTCACGGACCAGTTTTTAAACCTATTTTTTGTGTATATTACAAAACGATGTAATTTCAAACGAGCAGTGCAAAATATACTGAAGTACGCACACTGGTCATTTCACACAATATACGGTTTAAAATGAAAATTTAAAAAGTCTCAAAGCCCAATGGCCAACGCTGGAGTGAAGTGTCACGGGTTCACCATGACCGAGGCATGCCATTATGGAAGGCGGAGCTGCTCCCCTCTCTTTCCACCGCCTTAACCTGACTTGAATCAAGTATCCACTGCTGGATGGGCAAAAAAAAAAAAAAGGGTTTTCAGACTGTGACCTCTGATCCTGCAGTTGGTTCGAACTCAAGACCGTCAAGGCCGCAGGCAAACCATCTAACCGTTTGACTGTGGGTCCCTCTGCTGACAACACAATAGTATGGTACTAACCACCTCTCACAAGCGTTGGGAAAAAAACACTGTAGTAGGGCTAATGACTAATTTTCACAAGCGCTGCCCAATAAACGATAGTATGGTAATGACTAATCCTCACGAGCTTTGCGAAATACAGATAGTCGGGTGATGACTAACTCTCAATAGCACAGCAAAATACACGATAGCACGGTAACGATATGAGGAAATGAGGATTATTTGAACCCGTCCACGATTAAACTTGCATGTCGGCAACTGTGGCCGAATACGATAAGATGCGTTTGAAACGTTAAATGCCATGAACTTCACACTCCAAAGAAATACATTCTCTTAACATTACCAGATTTTGTATAATCACTGCAAATGAAATTTTTATGAAAGATCCAATTTAAAAGACCGTGAGTGTAAACTGAATGTACACACTGGGGTAAATTGAACCCGATGTGCACAGATGCAAACGGACTATTCAAAATGGTTTAGCAAACGAAAACCAGAATGCAAAATTTTCAGCATTAAGAAATAACAACCTTATGTACATTCATTTTACACAACTCCTACACGCACCAAGAATGTATAAAACTGCAGTTACATTTCGTGATATTCGGCAGTGGAATAAACACTTCAAGCCATAAACTGCCAATGTTTTGGCTTTTAACAGATATAAATTAAAATGTTTATTTTAGATGAATTTACTTTTTGGCGACTCGCTGGTGTGTGTGTGTGTGTGTGTGTGTGTGTGTGTGTGTGTGTGTGTGTGTGTGTGTGTGTGTGTGCCCGGGTGTGCGTATGTGTATCACGAAAGTAAAGGAAAGGAAGACTAGACATCAAATTCTTTTACGTTAGCTTATTTTGCATGTTGCATTTTATGGCAACACCAAGCGTGGAAAAGGAACGCAACAATACCAAGTGCATCGGGGAAAAAAAAGGAAACAAACTGCATTGGTTGAAATACTTGTAAGCCGCCTGGTTCATTGCCGCTGTTCTGGCGAAGTTCATACGTTAAAATTTCACTAGGCTAACCTGGCACAAGCAACATACATCCATCTTTGACACCCGAGATTCTGACGTGAATCATGTTTTCTTCCGATTCGCAACAAACTGGGCACTAGTAAGTGCGAACACGGGCGTGTGTGTATATGCGTGTTTTAAGATAACTGATAAAATAGCATGATACAAACCGATACGTTGATACGGTGTTTAGCTTTATTTGTTTAACAAAAAAAAAAAAAAGCAGTTTTCTACTGCCTAAGCAAGCGTCGGCAAAATTAAACCTAGTCTGATAAACAGTACCAGTAGTCCAATATATTCCGAAAATGGGGAGTTAATTCTAGCTGATTTCGCCATTCCCGTTTGAATGATTCTGTCTAATGCACATCCTTGACTTTAATGTTTCACTAATGACACCAAATTCATTAAGCATCACAGTTGCTAATATGACTGGTAGTTTTTTTTTAAGTTCTGTTTTGTTTTCGCTATTTAACTCGTTTTAATACCATAAAAGGATTTAATTAACAAAATTTCAGAATCATGAACGGAAACAACATTGCGTCCCGTCATCTTTTTTTCCTTTGTCTGCAGGCGGTCTATGTGCAAAGTAAGTGATATACTGCGATGCAGCGGACCACGTAACTCGAGAAATTAAATTTTCTTGCTGAATACTATATATATATATATATATATATATATATATATATATATATATATACATACATATATATATATATATATATATATACATATATATATATATATATATATATATATGGCATCAGTTCATTTAATCTTTAAGTTCAAATCACTCCCCTTTCCCACTATGTCTGCCATGCATTTCGAAATAGCCTACATATCAGTAGGCGTACGAACAGATGATTTCAGGGGAAAAAACAAACAAACAGGAAATGATTAGATTGCCATATTTTTTTACCCTGCGTGACGTTTTGTGCAGGAGTGGACGAATCAATGAAAACGCTGGGCTCGAGAACTCACTGAGGAGACTGAACGGTGTGTACCCTTTTCTGTTTCACCAGGGAGCGGACTCGTTTCCACACCTGCTGAGGTGTCGAAACATCTTTTGAAGATGACGGTCATACAATACTCAAGGACCATCTCCATGGACATTGAGGAATGAAAGTAACATCCTTGTAGCTTACTCAGGAAATTGGTTTCCTTTTGTTAAGCGGCTTACTCCGTTTTCCGCTGCTGTGCTTTAAACACACACACACACACACACACACACACACACACACGTATGTGCGCTCGCATACACACTCATGCACGCACACACATATGCACGTGCTCGCGCTTACACAAACACATGTATGTTTTTAATCTTTCCAACATATGTAGGCGGACTATTGTGCCAAGCGTGTCGGGCTGACTGTTTTTTTTTTTTGTTTTGGTTTTTTTTTGTCTCTGCTTACTCTTTTCTTTTAATCTGGTGCCGATACCTTTGTAATGCAAACAAGCAGTGACAACAACAAATGTTACCAATGTAAATCAGTTCACAGGTGTGCACACGTGAATAGTCGCGCGCGCACACACACACACACACACACACACACACACCACGCACGCACGCACGCACGCACGCACGCACGCACACACACACACACACACACACACACACACACACACACACACACACACACAATCTTGGGCTAGATTTGATAGTTTGAATCTGGAAGCAACAGAAACAAATAGGATCGGTTGTGGAAATTAAATTCCCCTATAGCATATTCTTCTTGTAAAATTTCTTGCAGATCCATCCCACCGTCTTGCTATCTCCCACTCTTTCCTCTCCTCCCCTTCTTTTTCCGTCCCTCCATCTCCGTCAGGATGGGCTGTGATGTCCAATTTCCTTTTAGAGGTGTACATGGGGGTTGAAGTTGTGGATGATTTTTTTTTCCCCTCACCAAATCAATAACAATGGCAAAAAAAAAAAAAGAAAAAAAAAAGAAAAAAAAAAAGCATAGTGGCGGAGGAGGGAGTGGAGAGGGGGTGGATGGGAGAGAAAGTGGAGATGGCGTGCGTGCGCGCACGTGTGTGTTGTAATTGTTGTTGTTGAGTTTGTTGTGCCTGTTCCCTGCATGTTCTCTACCAGTTTTGCTGTTGACTTTTGTTCTGACGATGCTTATGTTTAAAACCAGAATGCGCTCTTTAAAAGCTGCTTGCAGATGTGTGTCAATCCTTTGTCTTTGATCTTATTTGTCTTGTTATATAAATAGGATTGATGTTTTTGGTGTTTCTCCATTAATATGTAATTGTGTGCAGGGATTTTTAAATCTTATATTTAGATACCTCGAGCACATGCTCATCCTAATAATTTCAAAACAACGTTCAACTATTTTGATCGCCTGTCACGCTTTTGGGGTTTTGGCTTTGGGGTATAATCAATATTTACTTAGCATTCAAAACGATCATTACATCCTGTTGCTAAGAAATGGAAACCCAATCTACTTGGGCGGCAGATTCCTTTTTTTCTTTGATTCATGTATTCATTTATTTATTTGTTTCTAGATGTGGAGAGGTGTAGTTGTGGTGGTGCGCGGGTGTGCACGCGTGTGTATAACTGTTTACGCACGCACACGGATAAACTTGCTTTGGCGAGGCAACATTTGTTGTTGTCACTACAGACGTTCACCTTTATTTTGTTTGCATTAGAGAGTGGGTATCGGCACCAAATATAAAGAAACAGTAGTAAATAATCAGACATGCAGGATACAAAACGATAGTCTTCCCCAAACCACTGCACATGTTCGAAAGATTACGTAGATCAACACTGAAACCCGAAGACATAGTGAGTTTCGAGGCTCGACGAATCGTGACGCTCGGCTTCGTGCACTGATCGGATCTGTCCGGTGACTTGAAAGCGACAAGTTGGCGGATCAGAAATGTACTCAGTTACAGTTATCTTTCCTATCAACGTTGCTTACCATGTCCAGTCTAAATCGTTTTCCCAAATCAGGAGTACATAAACCAAGTGTGGTTTACTTCTCTTCCGAAATGGCGACTATTTTCGCTGACGCCAATTCAATTATATAAATTCATTCACATACCCTAATTCATAGATCAAAAACGCAAAGTAATGGAAACAATAAACTGCACGTGCAACGCAGAAGCGTCTCCAACGACATGAAAGCAGCTGAGTGTGGAAAATGTGGACAAATCGGTTTCGTTCAGTGTCACGGAACGTATGTGAGGGGACCAAGCAGTACGATCAATAATGGTACACGTGTATCAGCGGGTTCAGTATCAAAGATTATGGGCAGGTATCATTGTAATTATATGTTCTTGTCTTACTGCTTACGTTTAACCTCTGTCAAAGTTTTGATCTTGCAGTGACTTCAGTTACTTTGTTCAAGCGGTAGGCATTTGTGCCTTCAACGAGTGCCTTCAACGAGTGCACACACATAAGTGTATATCCTATGGACGAGGTTTTCTTACAGCTGAGTTTCTTATATCCAAAGTGTTTAAGAGATAAAAAAAATAAAATTAAAAAAAGCCCGTGGCTGGGGAACATTTTTGCTTCTGATAGGCGAGTTTTGCTTACATCCAAGTTTCTTATAAGCGGAGTACACTGTATTTTAAAATTGCATGGAGCAGAGTACAGTGCTGGTTTCTCAGAAAACGAATAAAGAAGAAGAAGAGAGAGAGAGAGAGAGAGAGAGAGAGAGAGAGAGAGAGAGAGAGAGAGAGAGAGAGAGAGAGACAGACAGACAGACAGACAGACAGACAGACAGAGACAGAGAGAAAGAGAGAGATGGTGGTGGTGGTGGAGGGGAGGGGGTGTGAAGAAGGACGTGGTGGAGGAGGAAGTGAAGGAAGGGGTGGTGGTTGGAGATTGTCAACACAAAGGTAACAGAATTATGAGCCATGCAATCACACAAATTGGCCGGGCGTGTAATAAGCTGGCCTTACGTGACGAGGCAAGCGGGCCGATACAGGATCAAACGGGCAGACAATTAACGGCGATGATAGAGATCGCAACAGGTTGTTGCTCCGACTCATCGTAAATTTGCGCATCGCAGCACGATGATAATGGGCGGGCTTGCAAGGTGCCTCCGTTACAAGTCATTCGACGCTGACGCATTAAAAGTGACAGGAGTTCAAAGACAGGAGGTTTGTGGTGGTGTTTAGAGCTTGGGTACTTTTATGTCGCCATCGTAAGGAAAACCTACCACGCATCATGGGTAGAGAGATGGGCGATAGGTAGAGGGGGAGGGGGGGAGGATGGGATAGAGATGGGGGTGCGGGGATGAAAGCGATTTCGAAGTTTCTATTTGGTGGTGGTTTTGCATGTGTGTGTGTGTGTGTGTGTGTGTGTGTGTGTGTGTGTGTGTGTGTGTAACGTTCGTGCACGTGTGAAAAATGTATGTATGTGTCTGATAAGCATATATGTTGTGAGTATGCGTGTT
Organism: Conus canariensis; assembly: GCA_033310375.1. Lineage (NCBI taxonomy): Eukaryota > Metazoa > Mollusca > Gastropoda > Neogastropoda > Conidae > Conus > Conus canariensis. The sequence continues at coordinate 42,057,600 of CM065724.1, forward strand.
TCTGTGTACACCTCTGCGTATGTGCACTGTATGCATGCATGGATGAGACATGTACATGCAGATGTATGTTTAGTGTACACTGGCCCTTTGTGTCCGAATGTATGCGACTCGGTGTGTATGGTCTGTGAATGCATGCTACAGTGAGTATGCAGTGTGTGTGTGTGTGTGTGTGTGTGTGTGTGTGTGTGTGTAAGTGACCCAACATTGTGATTTGACATACGCCTACTTGCATATGTTTTACACACGAGCTCGTTCGCATGCGTGCACGCATGCACGCACACACATACTTTGCACACAAAACACATGCTGATTCGTGTGTGTGCTAACATAGATACATGTATAGATATTCATTTGCACGTACATACAGATGGATGAACACACACACATACACACACACGTGTGTGTGTGTGTGTGTGTGTGTGTGTGTGTGTGTGTGTGCGTGTGTGTATGTGTATGTGTGTCCATGTGTATGTACGGGCGAGTAACTATCTATGCATGTATTTATGTTAGCATACACATGAATCAGCATGCGTATGTGCAAATATGTGAGTGCGTGCATGTATGCGAACGAGCTCGTGTGTAGATATATGCAAGTAGGCGCATGTCAAATCATAATGCTGGGTCTCTTATCATTCTATTCATGTTGCTGGTAATTCCATAAAGTCTTAAATGTCATAGCAAAGTTATGGTTTTGTCTTCCTTCGTTGCTAATGTGAGCTGAACAACTCTTAGACATTTGTCTGTGAACTACCGATCAAACAATTGAGATGGTTTATAATGTAAGCAAGCCGACAGCGAGAAACATTCTTAGAGTTATACATAGGCTTAGCTTTACAATGACGGCGCCTTCGTAATCCTGAAAAAGGTCAAGCAATAAAGCGATTCATTCAGTATCACCCACCTCCTATTTTTTGTGTCACTGACGCTGTATACAAAGGAAACAATGTGAGACTTGAAACAGACGTACACAATAAAATAAAACATAAAAAAAAAACCAATGCCGTTTTACTGCTCTGAAACTGAAGCGAAAAACGAAAACTGAATTGTAATACAGGACACATAGCGATTATTTATTTCTGAATGCTGTGGGTATGTACACATCAATACTTATTTTCTTAAAGAAAATTTGGTGATGTATTTATTTTTGTATACTGTAGGTTTGCACACATTCATTCTTCTTCATTGGATTGCTTCGAACAAACTACACCCACATACAAAGACAATTATTTTGTTCGTTTATTTCTGTATTTGTTTAAATAAAAAAAAAATTTTTGGACAGGACATGGGCGTTTGGATAATGATAAAATCAAGAATTTCCGCCAGGAGGAACAATAACTGTTAAGTTCTTGGAATGCATATCTGAGTGCACAATCATACACGGCATTCAGAAAATGTTTTTAAGAAACGCCAGTCTGATCAACAATGGAACTCACAAGAACCTGTGTAGAAAAGAGAAATGGAAAGAGAACACCACTAAATCAAAACAAAACACACACAAACCAGAAAGGGAGAGAGAGAGAGAGAGAGAGAGAGAGAGAGAGAGAGAGAGAGAGAGAGAGAGAGTGAGAGAGAATATACCATGGTATACTTTCAAGGCTAAGCCCAAAGATAGAGCCCTTAATGTCCGCTGGACTTAAACTAGAAATGACCCTGTAAAAGTACTTTAGTTTTTATCTAGCATGGATTATGGGTATTTCAACTGTCTAATAAAGACCAAGGAATTTTTCACATATAATGAACGTGTTTAAATTTTCCGCATGTTTTCAGTCACACTAACAGGTCGATTCAAGCAATTTTATTGACTTCTGACGTGGGCAATTTTATTGACTTCTGACGTGGAAAACCCGAATCTCCATGCTCTACTTGAATTGGTGCTGCCAATAAGCGGACGAAAATCGTCAGCACCAGCCAGCTTGGGATATGGACTTTTAGGGTGAGTGTTATGGTCACTTGGTCAGGTCATTTCAACTGTAATCCACTGCTGCACATAGCTCACCGCGTTACACACTAAATATGAAGCCCCACACAAGAAACCAAACGCTCAGATAGGTGTGTGTGTGTGTGTGCGTGTGTGTGTGTGTGTGTGTGTGTGTGTGTGTGTGTGTGTGTGTGTGTGTGGTTTCACATTCTGATGATCGCTCAACCTCAATTAGCCATCCTTAATTTACATTTTGATAACTAGGCGATAAAAAATCAAATCTATGAATTAAGCAATGTAATTTTCTAAATGCAAATTGACTGAAATTGAAAAGTCAAGTGAGAGATAAGATAATGACGAAGCCAACGAGAATTACCACAACTGAGTTATAATTTTCCCCTCGTCCTCATAAATTTGTACGATTTAATTACCCTGATTGGTAGTCAGTCTGCTGTTCAACAGAACGAGGAAATGTAAATGATCTGGGAACCCACGAGAGACAATGCTGCATGTATATCTATTAAAAAAAATCCCAGCTGGACAGATTAATCAGCTCGAACCAACATATGTCCAGAATTCTGGGAAAGCATTCCATGTTTGACTTCTTCCACCGGTAAAGTGTTTACGCACTTCCTCAGGCAATCCGCCACGTCAGACCAAGCCACTGTGATCCCTATGTAAGGAGTAGTGGATGGATGAGGATATAAGGAGGGTAGAAGGGGAGCAGGAGATGGGGAAGAGAGCGAGTTGACACATCATCTTCCACACCCAACACCAGCTTGTTGGTTTCCTCTCTATTTTTATTTCAAATCATGGTTGGATCGAACCAACCATAACCAAACCACGGACCTAGTAAGACATAAACAATAACAATCATAAACATGAGGTATTATATAACAATATATACAGAAAAACATAATCAATCAAATTAAGCCAAGATTAAGGTACAGGATTTATAACAAAAAGCACAAAAGGCCTCCCCGTTGCGAACGGTAGGAGGTAAGACATATCTTTGCAATCAATAACATAATCATATCATAAACATAACATTAACCATAGGCGATCCCGTTGCGAACGGCAGGATCAACAACATAATAATTTCATTATTATAACATTAAGAAATGGGATCCCCGTTGCGAACGGCAGGATCAACAACATAATAATTTCATTATTATAACATTAAGAAATGGGATCCCCGTTGCGAACGGCAGGATCAACAACATAATAATTTCATTATTACAACATTAACAATGGGACTCCCCGTTGCGAACGGCAGGAGTTACATACAGTCAAAAGCATGTATCATAATTTCATAGTGAAGAACAGTATTATGAATGAACATATATAAGCACACACACAAAAAAGGGAACTCCCCGTTGCGAACGGCAGGAGCTATGAACAATAAAATAAATCTAGTCAACATCTAATTTTCAACAGCAGTTACACATTGTATGGAAAAAATCATATGTGTAGTGTCCACACATATGATGAAACTCAGAAAGGACACATCTTGCACATGAACCAGCCAACTAAAGCTATCTTCCTTTCTCAGCACACACCCACCTCAGGACAGTGCGTGCTACACGCTATGGCTCCACGTTTCACTTGTTAGGCCTACGCCCCGGCCCAACAGTGGCAGTTGCTTTTCTGCCCTGCAATGGACCCACGGGTGTAAATATATTGAACAAGTGAACACTCACAGACTAACAGATGCAGCGACCGAATATACAAACTGACTGACCAGTGGCTACTCGCGTACAAAATAGGCACAAGAACGCACAAGCAACCGAGCAGCATTCAAGTAAGTAACTGCCTAATTACTCAGCCAAGTAACCACGTAACCATTCAGTCGCTCAAATAATGAAACAATCGAACAAACAGGTAAAACATTTGTTTGTAACAGGTAGCAACCCAGACACACAGAGGAATAATCAAACTACCTTCACTGGCTGTATCTTAATCATTTGCTCAGGCCGCCGTGCGGTTTCATCACTGTGACTTAACCCTATCCGTCACGCCAGCAAACAAGGGCGACATTTACAAGCCAGTTTGTCTAGTGTTCGAACACAAGGAACCTGCAGGACGCGCGTTAAACTTTATCCACTAATCACAATAAAAGACAGCAACGTCTGTAATCTATGTTTTTCTGGCATCGATTTGTTGATTACTCACCATGAAATCTGTGACAATACTGAATAACTGTTTCTGATTTCATTGTTATTAAGCGCCTGCACCTGCTTTAGTTACAAAGTTACCTGAATAATTGACTGTGGAAATTTGGTATATCACATTTCCAGTTGATAAGAAATTGGAGTTTGTACAATAAAAATGTAAGAACATAGAACTTTTAACTTCCATTTACTAAAGTTGTTTCACGAAGATAGTATTCTATCTGCCCTCACTCTAGGTAAAACATAGCCAAATCAAAGGCAAAAACCATCAACATACCTTTACATTCACAAACACCTGAGCCAGCGTCACAGCCTTCACCACACTCTGCTCAGTGAAGAAATGATCTCAGAGCCAGAACGCTGGGAGTATATAGGCCTTCCACCCCCTTTGAACCAGATCTTTCGAGAAAGTCTTTTGTGGCCTGAGTCACAATAGAACGACTACAAGCGGTTAAAGTGCCTAAGATCTGGCCTCGCGGGGCTGCTCTTAAACAAACATTCTATTCCCCAGGACCCGACAACCAACGGGGCCGACCGCCATGTAAGTGGCTGGGTCTGGAGAAGTGCAGAAGAAACAGACCCTTCAGACTCTGTACCTAGGGCAAAAATCCAGCATCCCATCTGAAGATGTTTACATATTCCAAAATCTCAGTCCACCTCAGCAAACACAACACCAACCACGGCTCCACGGTCTCCCAGGGCTGTTCCCCCGGCCTATACTCAGTCTCCCAGACCAAACCATCCAGACCAGCCATGGTCAAAGGGAGGCTCTCAAGATCTCCTCAGCAAAGGCGACACCAATTACGATGTGGCTGAAGTCCAATGGCCGTCTCTCCAAAACCAGTCTGCCCAGACCAGCCGTGGGCAAATTGTCTGCTGAGTGACCAGCCTCTTAACTGGCATTCCAGCCTACCAGCTAGGTTGCCCCTCACTGCGATTCTATCCCGCGTTTGAGGGGTTAACCACTACAACTCTCTGTTCTCAAAGGCTGGGCAGAATCGTACCCTTTACATCTACATGCCCCCCCACACTCACGAGATTGATTAAGTAATCCGATATCCTATTATGTTAACATGTTGATTCGACCTGCGTCTGTTCTTTGCCTGCTAAAGACCAAAACAAAACACGTGATGAAAACAAACTATACTCATGTATCCCTCTCATTGAAAGAACTAGTCTAAAAAAAAAATTGCGCCACATCCAACATACTCACATTCGTCAGTCCACCAACAAATGAAGAAAACACACACGCGCGCGGGCCTGTGTGCCTTGAGATCAGTACCAGAAGGTAACAGAAAATGTTTTCTTTGAAAATTGTGTTTGGTCAAAAAGACTGCAGTTGTGGAATTGCTTTCTAAGGCAACCCGCAGACGAAGGAGATATCTACCGTGTTGAGAGTTTTCAGATATACCACACTCCCAGACGTATCCAGTCACACGCAAGACACATTTTTGGGCCATTCGCCTGCTTGACCTTTCACCTTGGGTTGTGTGCACACACCCTGCACAAATGCTACCGTTCAAGCGAAAAAATTGGAATCATTTTAAGATCAACGCAGAGTAAAATTTTGGCAGAGGTCAGACATTAGCCTAAAGACAAGAATGTTTAGATACCA
>CM065724.1:42070803-42100803 GCA_033310375.1 Conus canariensis
GCGATGTCTATCTGTGTACTAACCGTGAATTACTTCTTTTAATAGAATGTGTGTGTGCGCGCGCGCGCGCGCGCGCGCGCGTGTGTGTGTGTGTGTGTGAGTGTGTTCGTTCGTGCGTGCGTGCGTGCGTGCGCGCCCTCGTGTGTGTGTGTGTGTGTGTGTGTGTGTGTGTGTGTGTGTGTGTGTGTGTGTGTGTGTGTGCGTGCACGCGCGCGTGTGAGCTGCTATCTGAGATTTTGAAGAGATAAAAAAAAGAACAGAAGACAGAAGGAGATAAGAACGCAAGGGATTCCCCGTCCCTTAGGATGCCACAACAACATACCTGCACTTGAGGAAGTCGGGCTCCTCACTCTGCAAGTGGGTATGGATGGCCACCTTCAGGGCTCGCATGCTCAGTCGGGACTGTCGGGCCGGTGAATCCACTGCCAAGGCTGAAACAGGCAGCTGCAGGTCTTCATCAATGACGCGTAGATGATGATGATAATGATAATGATGATGATGATGATGATGATGATGATGATGATGATGATGATGATGATGAAGATGACGACGACGACGACGATAATGATGATGATGATAATGATGGTGAAGATGATGATGGTAATGATGATGATGATGATCATGACGATGATGATGATCATGACGATGATGACAATGATGTTGATGATGATGATGTGATGATGATGATGATGATGATGATGATGATGATGATGATGAAGACTGGCTGATATGCAGATTGTGGACTACCAGGCCGGTGAATCCACTGCTACAGCTAGTAAACACAGACCGCCAAGCAAATCTTTATCAATGACACTGATGAAGAGTCATATTTTGAGAAATCTACACGTGAAAAATTACTTTTTTTTAAAGTTAGCTCTCTCGAATGTCATTTTTCACAAAAAAAAAGAAAAAAAGAAAAAATTCAGACATTAAAAAAATATTTTAAAAAAAGATGATGTTCTCATCATCTTAATGGGAATGGACAAAAAAAATTACAATTTGTTGTTCGTTTGTTTTGGTGTATATTTTTAACCTCCACTCCCTTCTCTCCCACACAGGTACAAACACACACACAGATACACTCACACACGCACGCATGCGGGCACACATACACACACACACACACACACACGCACACACACACACACACACACACACACACGTACGCACGCACGCACGCACACATACAACCTGCAAACTGACCAGCGATCGACTCGAACAGTTTGGGCTCTGGGTTTGGAAGGACCAGAGCTTTCTCCAGAACGGACTCAGCTCCCGGGTCCCCGAGTTTGGTCAGTGCTTCGAACTCGTACAGCAGCATCAGGATCTGTGTGGGTCTCCTCTTATCCGCTGTAGGTCACACACACACACACACACACACACACACACACACACACACAGAGTTAAACACACGCACACACAGAGTTACACACACACACACACACTTACAAGAAACAAGTAAAGCTGCCAGTTGTTGTGGTGTGTGGTTACCGTCGCGGACATGCAAGCTGGGAGGTCGTGAGTTCGATTCTCAACAGACGCATTGATTTAGAGATGTTTCGACCAACACTGCAGGTGTATGTATCTCTCGGATGTGGCTGACATCAGTTCATGTTGTGAAAGGAGGCGTGTAATATCTGACAAGACTAGAATCCCACAGCATCATCTTCATCATCAACATCCTGGTTGATCATCATTCAAAAAAAAAAAAAGTCTTACCCGTCGTGCTCTGCTCTTCTGGTGATCTAATAAGCTTGGATCTCTGATGGCTGTGGGGAATTCGTTTGAAAGTGGTCGGTATCGGTGGTTCATGAAGACTGTTAATGGACAGACGCAGCAACGCCTGTCGGTGTGGACAGCTCACTCATCCTGGCTTATCGATTTAGCAATTATTACCGTTAAGTGTGGGACTAAAATTGGAGTCCTACGTGTGTTGGATCGGAAAAGGCACTCCTGACGCCACCAAAGTAACTCTGCAGCAGTGCAGTGCCTCCTCTAGCGGGTAGCGTTACGACGTCTTCACTTTCGATTGTACCCTGCGGACTCTTGTCACAGTGGTTGTGTCAAAATAAATCTGTGTGTGACTGTGTGAAAGGAGTAGGAATTAATGGCGTACGAGTTACGCCACAGAGGGGTCGCGGAGGATGAAACAAAAAAACAAAAAAAACAAAAAAAAAGAAACACGAAAAATGTGCCCAGTAAAGCTTTAAGTCAAATACGTGTTTTAATGAAATATGGTATTATCCTAAATAAATGAACCAGAGCAATAAGTCAACAAATAAACACGCAACTCAAAACAATTAGCCCCCAGATACTCCACGCACTGCCTACTGATGACGAGTTTTCCAGGCCCGTAGACTAGCCTTCTTCCTGATTTTGATCTTCAAAGCGCTTTCAGACTGAAAAAAAAAACCGTCTGAATTAAGCCAGGTGAGGAAAGATCAGGGAAAGGCTTAGTAAGAAATGGTGTGAGGTGTGGAAGGGAATGGTACCGGGTAGGGAGGCGGTGGGGAAGCAGGAGGGTTTGATAGTGTGGAACCACCGGATAGTGTAGTTAAGATCAATTTCTGGGGGGAAATTTCAACAACAGGAGCAAGGCTCTGGAAATCGTATGGGAGGAAATGATACATATAGAAAAAAGAACCTAATTTATATTAACAGTTTTCATCAACTTTTTTTCTATGAAAACTTACTGTCTGTCATATCGCCATCCGTAAGTCTGCTGTCCAATGATTTGTATTCAGAAATAAAGCGAAGTGCTTCCTCGAGTAACGCTTTCTGAAATGCAAAAATAAACATCAGTAAAATCATTCTGATGAGTGAACGATCAAACAGCAAATCAAAATAAAAAATACATCAACTAAAACAGGCGTTATGACACAATTTCTTCAAAGCCAAAAACAAACAAAAATTAAGAAAGACACCTGTGCAAGATTTCCGTCTTTCAGCCCATAAAAACATGGTTGTCAAGTATCACTGAAGCAAACAGATTAACAGATAAATAGATATGGATGAAACCAGACCTGTTTACCCTAAAATTGCTGTAAGTGGACTTTTCAACAAAAAATAGGTGTATTTTCTACAAAGAATATACAAATCTGTCAAATTTTCGTAAACGTGGAGATGAGAGGGAGGGAGGGGAGTTCGTTTTCACCTACCATCATGCAGGAGAAGGCAAAGGGATGCCTGATCTTGTGCAGCAACTACGGTTTAATAATAATTTTAAAAAAATATAGAAATCATAAATTAAATAAAATATTACTTTCAAACCTAATTCATCAGCATACTAAGGCACAAATTTACGCCCTCTCGCCGGTTTTTCTTCACCTTTCTTTTTTTTCTTTCTTTTTTTCCCTCAATGTTTTAAGGTCTGTAATCGCCGGTAGTGTTCCTGCATATTGCATGTTGTTGAAGAAGCTGATACTAGATGCGATTTTGCGAGCGAGAGTTAGCAGGAGTTGTCGCTCTTTGGTTAAAGAACACCATGGTTGATTTCCATAAACGAAATTATCGCTCAAGAACTTCGTCTCAAGACTTTTTTTTTTTTTTTTTTTAATTTCATTTATCTTTTTTTCAAGTTCGCCAGTCTTGCCGTATTTTTGCCAAACATGAGTTAAAAGTACAGCGAAATCGTGTGGGCAAACTGGTCTGTTACACGTTCTACAAGCTTCATTTCTTTCACTTTGTTGTTTGCTTGCCTCTTGGTTTGTATGGCTGATTATCGTTTCTATTTAGCTGTTTGCTTTCCGTTCTTTGGCTAATTTACTAACCCGCAGCGAGGTACGAAAGAGAGAGAGAGAGAGAGAGAGAGAGAGAGAGAGAGAGAGAGAGAGAGAGAGAGAGAGAGAGAAGACAGACAGACAGACAGATAGACAGACAGACAGACAGAAGAGATGATGATGATGATGATGATGATGAAGACGAAAGCGAAAATGATGATTATAGCGTTGATGATGATGATGATGATGATGATGATGATGATGATGATGATGATGTGATGGTGATGATGATGATGATGATGATGATGATGATGATGATGATGACTTCATCAAAGCGATTGCCCTTCATGAAAGAGGAACAATGTTGACAAGATTAGAGATCACGAAGAAAAACAAGAGAGAGAGAGAGAGAGAGAGAGAGAGAGAGAGAGAGAGAGAGAGAGAGAGAGAGAGAGAGAGCAAACAGACAGAGACAGGCAAGAGAGACAGTGCCAGAGAGAGACGACACAGCGAAGAAGGGGGAGGGGAGGGGTGTTGCGGCACAAAGTGTCGCAACTGCACAAAGTGTCGCAATGCGACACTGTGTTCTATTTTACTCCCCTCCCCAGCACGAAGTGTCGCACAGCACAAATTTTTACCTGCGACAGTTTGATCAGCCTTACCAGCACAAAGTATCGCAAGCACAAAGTGTCGCAATGGCGCTATTCTGTACAGGTATTGAGTGAGCAAGTGAGTGATGGTAGGTGAAGAGAGATACAGTGGAGGTAAGACAGACAGACAGACAGAACAGACAGATCGAGAGGCAGAGGCAGGACAGAGACTGAGGTTCATTCATTCATTCATTCGTTCGTTCATTCGAAATCTATGATTGATAGGAAATAACTCTGTCAATCTGTTCCAAAATGCATATGCACGTGCAAGAACGACTGTATGGCTATGACCTGTGCTAATCCACCTGGCTACATAAGCTGCTGGTCCAATGAAATTCATCACTGTTTGACCATGCCCCCCGAGAAGAAAACTATACTGATTTTCTGACTGGTCCTTAACTTTTTGTGAAGTCTGTATATTACATGTATTGTATACGAGTGTGAGTATGCGTTAATGAAACAACAGGAACTGCAATTAACACAATTGTAGTACCTGTGCGAGAAGTATCTGGTACATTGATGCCCCTCTTAAAGCGCTAGAGTTCCAGTGACCTATGTTTTTGGCATGGCTCACTAGGGACTCTGGATCTTTAAAGCTGAACACATTCGTAGCATAAGGACAGAGGAGGAGAGTGTGTGTGTGTGGGAAGAGGGGGTGGGGGGGTGGGGGGGTATGTTACTTGTAATTGGAGAATATTTTAATCGCAACCACATGTATCTCATGGGTGACAAAATTTGTGGGTCGTGCACATTATGTCCCTAGAACAATAAGGGGCTTTCCCGGCACAAACTGTCGCATATTCGAAAGTGCGACACTATGTGCAAGCCTTCTCAGCACAAAGTGTTGCACTTTTGCACAAAGTGTCGCATGCGACACTTTGTGCAGGTGCGACACTTTGGGGGCAAAGAATGAGTGGAAGTGAAGAATGGACAGAGAACGAGAGGGACGGGGGAGGTGAGGCGGAGGGGGAGAGGTGTGAGGAAGAGAGATGGGAATTGTGGACGGGTGGGGTCGGGTTTGGAGCGGTGGGAGTGGAAAAATGTGCAGACAACAATTAGATTTATAAAGAACAGTCATCACACATACCCTCCCACCTTTCTTTCCCCCTCCCCCTCTGCACACACACACACACACACACACACACACACACACACACACACACACACACACACACACGCAGGCCCACACACACATGTGCACGCGCATGCACACACACATAGCATCTCGACCCAACGAACAGACGGATAACTTAATCATCATCACAAAATTACGACCTTCTCGTGGGTCTGGGAAGCTGCCCTGGCCATTTGGATACAGGCGGCAGTGGCCATCAACACACAGGTCCTCCTATGACCCACAACTCTGCCCTCCTGGGCACACAGTGACACCAGCTGCACACAAAAGAATCGACCGTTTTACTGTCCCCACAGAGTCTGACAGATCGCCACATTCACCAATGGGTTTTTTTTCAGACACTGATTCAGATTTCAACTATTACAATTGCAGGATGTAAAAACCCTGAACATATATTCCATTTATTAATTTTAAAAAAAGTTTCTAACTTGAAATCGTAAATACAAACAAGCGAGATACATATGCACTCTGTGATAAAAAAATTGTGTTTAATGTTCATTAAATAGTCTCTACATGTTCAACTTTTAAGAAGACTGAGCAAAATTGCTGCCATCTTCTTCAGATAAAAACCGCAAACACACTGAAACTTCATGCTTCATTTAATATTACGGACACACGAATGATTGTAGAGACTGTTCGCTTTTCAGATTTGAAAACAAATAATCAGAAAGTTCAATGTTTTAATTTGCTCTGTTCATGTATGTTAGTAACGTGATCAGATGTTTCACCCCACCCACCCCCTTTTTTTTTTTCCGAATCCGCACTTCCTCTGATCTCCCACCCCCTCTCCCGCTCCTTTACTTAATTACTTGTTGCAGTTCATTTTCGTGTACCCTGACAAAATACTTGAAATTATGAATTTCTTGCGCTGTACCAGCCTCCGTGGTGCAGTGGTTAGAATCATGGATTCCTGGCAAGGAGATCGTAAGTTCGATTCCCATAAGAGCCATTTATATTTGTGGGACTTTTCAGCCCTTGACCAACTTCTACCCAGGAACCACACAGTCGAGTTTCTTCGGCATAGTGGATGCGCCCTTGACAGTGTTGCTCAAATTGCCTGATCAATACAGCAAGTATCTGTAGCTCCCGGGCTTGGCTGACGCCAGGATATGTAACAGTAAGCGTAAAGTACAACCCTGTCAGTGCAGTCTCAGTCCAGAATAGAACTCCAAAGCATTATCTTCATCACTGTCACTGCTCAGCATTCAAAAATATGTCTGAAACTCTGTGGCCCTTCATGCCCTGCTCTCATGGTGACCCCGGTTTTAATTTCCTTTCCACATCTGTGCCCTTGGCGAGTTCAGGCTGAGGTCGCCGGTACTGGCGAGTTCATGGGGACTGTCGTTGCACGGACGTGGTGGACCCCTTCGGATGAGGACGCTCACTCAAACTGGCTCAGTAACTGAACAATTACTGTCCTCAGTATAGGGGGCTTAGCAGATAGTGTACTGCGTATGTTGGATCAGAACTGACACCACTGAACCCAACCAAAGTGACTTAGGCAGTTGCCCAGTGTCTCCTTTGGTGGGTTGTGTCACGAGACTTGACACACTGAATCTCCTTGTGGACTGCTGGTGCCGGGGCTGGGACGGAACAAGCCATAGCGTGATTGTGGGCGCAGGTCGGAATGACAGAAAAAAGAAACCATTTTTACATTAGTATTCTCAGACCCCTACAAGCCTATAGGAAGCTTTTCGAAAACATCATAGTCCACGAGATTATAAGAGAAAAGTGACGATGTTACATAACAACAAAATTAACGATGTGTGATGTTGTTATTCACTGTGGGGATCTCAAACGACAGCGTAACTTTTCGTGCATACTGGAAATCGTCTCTAACGTCTCCACTGAACGGATTAAAAAGTTAATTGCGACTTGCGATTCCTAATCTTCAATTGAAATAATGTTTTTTGTTTTTTCTTTCCTTTTCCTTCGTGCGTGAGTGCATGTGTGCTTACGTGCGTGTGTGTGCGCGCGCCCGCGCGTGTGTGTATGTGTGTACTCGCACGCGCGCGCGCGTATGTGTGTCTGTGTGCCTGTCTGCATGTCTGTTTGTGTGTCCTTGTGTCTCCGTTTCTTAATGTCTGTCTCTGTCTGTCTGTCGGTCACGGTGTTTGTGTGTGTGCGTGCGTGTGCTGCATTTGCTTTTTGTTTACCATTAACAAATGTGAGTTCGAAAATCCAAAATGTTCGAGAAAAAAAAAATCACGAAACAACTTGCAGTCACACACACACACACACACACACACACACACACACACACACACACACCACACACCTTTCTCTCTCTCTCTCTCTCTCTCTCTCTCTCTCTCTCTCTCTCTCTCTCTCTCTGAATATCACCTACCCGGTAGCACAGCATGAAGAATTCTTTCATGTTCGCTGGGTCCTCCTCGCACTTCAAGGCAACGTTCCATGCTGTCAAACGACGGTCAATTACTCACATACTTCACATGTACCATTTTTGCCGTTTCTTTTGTTAACAAGCTTTTCTTCGTTATCTTAACACATATCGAAGGCTGAAACAGACTTTGAGCGCTACTCAAAACCAGCCAAAATTCAAACAAACAAACAAACAAAAAACAGAGTATAAAGTAACAAACATAGGAGTGCACATATGACTGTCAGCAGAACCTGACTTGTGACGTCAAAAGACAAATTTGTCACAAATTTATCTGTCTGTTTGTATACTTCTATTCATAGAGTCAAATGATTTTTAAAGTGTATGAAAGCGACGTAAATTTTCTGTCGTATGAGAATTGTTTCTGTACAAGCGCTAACAAAGTGAACATGTGGTCCGAAGTTGAAAAGCCGTTTTTAAAAACCATCTTGCTGATCACCTGTAATGTTGTCCTCCTCTACCAATTTTTGTAATCTCTCATTTGCAATAACCCCAGTTTATTACACACATTGCTTAAAGAAATTCCCCCTTTTACTGTTGGGATTGTTGACGTCACCTTTCTTTAAAAAAAAGGAGCAAGATTATGAATTCAGTCCAGCTTTCGGATCATCATCAAAAAGTTTATTAAACAATAGAAGAAAGTGCATAGCATGTATAGTAGAGCTTTTTTTTTTTCAAATCGCCGATAATTCCGTATGGACTAGCTGTTTTCATTTTTCTAAATGCTAAAGATTTTTTCTTCTTTACTGATAGGTTTATTCATATAACAATCATTATTATCACGAATAATGTCACTAATCTGCTCTTTTTCAGCACTAGACTTTAATAAAGCACGAAAATGTTTAAACCACTCATTAACTTTAATATTACTTTTTTTTTTTCGTTTGAATGGTATCTCATGAAAAGTTTTTCAAAAAAACTCCTTTTGACTTCCAAGAGACGAAACAAGTTTATCCACTACAATTTGTTTCATTCATTTTCTTCTCTTTAATAAATGTTTACATTCACGTCTAGCAATTGAATATGAATTCTTGTCTGCTTTGTCACGGGTACGACGACTACTTCGTAACAATCTACTTGCTTTCCTTTTATTGAGCACACACTTGTGATTGAACCAGTCCTGAACATTTTACTATTACTATACTCACATGTACATTTCTTTCATACAGTCAGCACTTTCTTGTACGTTTGTACGTTTCATTCATTTTAACATCTAATAAACTTATTGCAATATCGATTTTTGCGTAAATATCTTCACTGCATATTTTAGTGACATTTTCATCATTCCATACAAATCTATCCAGCACAAAATTAGGCTATTGTATGCTGGCATCGACAATATTTTCATGTGGAGAGAGAGAGAGAGAGAGAGAGAGAGAGAGAGAGAGAGAGAGAGAGAGAGAGAGAGAGAATATTATTACCGACCTATTTTCATGAACCACGCAGCCTCTGTCTGAACCTTTTCCTGATCTACGCCTTCAGTCTCTGACAACACAAGGAGCTTGCTACTGGCTGCAAACCAACACACACACACACACACACACACACACACACACACACATACGCACACACACATGCACGCGCGCGCGCGCGCACACGCACACACACACACACACACACACACACACACACACACACATTAACGTAAACACACACATGCGCACATAAGTAGAAAGAAACTCGTGGAGAGCGTGGCAGCAGAGAGTCCTCAGAAGAGAAGCCCCCTTCAAGCAAGTGTTTCGGCCCTTATCTCCTGACACTCTAGGGGGGTTGGGCCACACCCGGTTCATGACTCCGGATGTCCCTCTGCTGCCCCTTTTTTTTCCCATCTTGGGACGAGCCATGGCTGGGATTCGAACCCATGACCCTCTGGGCATGCTCATTTTCCACTTAATACTTGCACACATTCAGTTACAAATCAGAAGCAAGCAGTTACACACTCCTAAAGAAAAGCGTGCGATCACAAAAATGTACACAAACAAATGTACAAAACAAATCACAAACATGTGCCACCATACGGGCTAAAGCACGCATATCTACATGCACACACGCTCGAGCAGCCACACACGTATACACATCGGCCTACTCACAGGCGTACGCATTTGCACATGCTTTGGCGAGTGCGTGTATAGCGGTCACGAACACACGAACATGTGAATACCAACAGATCGTACACACACTAAACATCTGACAGATATTAAAGAAAAACACTGTAAACGTATTATAGCATTTATGAACAAGAACAAGGAGCGTTCTTATTTTGGTTCAAAACGACCTTGTATCTGTTGTCTCTATTACTTGAATATGCTGCTGACAGCGACCTGATTAAGTTTCTTGAATGGTGACAATACTCAGCGACAACATCACTCTGTAGTTTTTCTGTCTTTGAGAATACCACCTGTGCTAACTTGGATTTTCTTACCAAGAAACAAAAAAACGAACAAACAAACAAATCGACGGCTTAAGCAGTCTCTTGTTTTCACAACTGGACTACCGTCTGTCTCGAGAAAATAATTCACGATTAATGTTAGCTTACACGTTTCATTACTCTCACAAAATATGAATAATTCATCCTTGTGGCTTTACTGTGTTTTTTTTCTTCTTACTTAAAAAACACGTGCTTAATTTAAAAGTGAACAACCCACACACCTGTCCTAAGGTGAGAAAGAAGTTCCTCGACCACGTTTCTGCACACAATAAAAAGTACCGATGCCAATGGTGATAATGATAATGCTGAAACAAATACTTCATGCTAATGTCTGCAGTATTTCATTATCCGCTTAAAAAGGGATCTATACTGGAGCAATATACCATACAGGTATCCAAGATTCCTAAACCACGCGCCAACGTGTGTGTGTGTGTGTGTGTGTGTGTGTGTGTGTGTGTGTGTGTGTGTGTGTGTGTGTGTGCGTGTGAGTGCGCGTGTGCACGCGTGCGACTGACAGCATACGCACATTTATGTGTGCAATATTATGAGTGCGCGAACATGTGGCGTGTGTAAGACTTGCACATACACGCACAGAGAGAGAGAGAGAGAGAGAGAGAGAGAGAGAGAGAGAGAGAGAGACACACACACACACACACATCCGCACGACAGACCTTCCACCGAGACACAGTCCCTGACAACACGGATGTTTTACCGAGTCCACATTTCTGCGACAAGCACCTGCTCAGAGTGTGTTGTGGAGTAGCCATAGAAGCGGTATGCAGTCTGATCAGACAGCGGAGTGCTTTCAGCACCTGGAAACTGTCGTTCATGTGCTTCACCACGCTGGAAAGCGCCACGGCCGCCAGAGTCTCGCGTTTTTGCTGATGAAACGATATCATTGGGCACTGTCGTAAAAGTATCGCCTCCCTGACTTTTAAAACACTTCACAAAGTAAAAACAACAAACAAACAAACAAAAAACAGAGATAAGTAACTAACTAGCTAGCTGTTACTAAGTAACTGACTGACTTATTAATTAAATGACTACTTAGCTGAATCAACTGCATAATCGTCAGACCAAGTATGCGAGCGATGCAACCATTAAATTCGACGCGACAGACACGTGCAACCAATAGCCTACAAGGGTGAAAATATGTAAGTAAGCTACAGTGGGTAATCAGGACTTGGACAAATGACTCACAGTTTAGTGGTTGACTGGTGAAGTTGTAGAAATTTAATTAAATCTACTCACGATTGATTTGGTGAAGCTGAAGAAATTAACAATATCTACTCGCGATTGACCGACTCGGCGAGTAACCAGAAATCTAATTAAATCTACTCGTAAACAATTGATTCGATGAGATAGCAGAAATTCATTGAAATCCACACACGAACAACTGACTCGCGATTGCAGAAATTTACTCACAACACAGGTGGAGGTGTGTCAGCAGAAATTTCATGAAGTCTTCTCATTAACAACTGGTTTGGTGAGGCAGCAGAAAATGAAAAAATATACTCATGAACAACTGACTCAGTGAAGTATCAGAAATTTTATGAAATCTACATACGAATGACTCGAAATATACGGAAATCAACACCAGTACATACCGACAACCGATTCACTGAGGTAGCAGAAATGTTACAAAAATTTGCACAAAAACAGCTTCTTGGTGAGGTAATAGAAACAGAACGAAACGTAACTATGAACATTTAACACGGTGACGTAACAGAAAGCTGACGAAAATCTACACACAAACAACGGACTTGGTGACCGAAGAAAAAAGACGTTTTACCATCTGTACACATTAGCAACTGATACGGAAAGGGGACAGAAATTTCATGAAATCTACACACAGACAAACGATTTTGTGATGTAGCATGTCCCACTGACCTCCATGGCCATCTGAGCAGCCAGACAAATCAAGCTGTTGTTGTCTTCCACGTTTTGGCCACGTTGGTTGTCCACCATGGCTTCCAGGCTGCTGGTCGCTGTAAAAGCCACACACGAACCTGCCGAACCTTTTAACTACACGAAAGTTAAGGCAGAATGGTGTTTTGTCCGTCCTGTCTGTCTGTGTACTTGTGTGTGTCTCTCTGTCGGCAAGGAGACTGGAAAAATTAACCGAATCATCGGCAAACTTTACAGGGTTGTTTGCAAAATCGTTGTCTACGAGTGAATACAAATTCTCTGGCGCCACTGGTTTCAGAAGAGCACATCGCAGTTCGTCCTAAAAAGAAAGCGAGATCTCGTTACATCTTCACCGACTGCCTGTGAGACCTTCATGCTAACATAAGTTAGCTTTGCTAACTCTGAATAGCTTCGCTATTCTCTGTACCAGTGTGTGTGTGTGTGTGTGTGTGTGTGTGTGTGTGTGTGTGTGTGTGTGTGTGTGTGTGTGTGTGACAGAGAGAGAGAGAGAATGTGTTTGCGAGCGTGTGTGTATGTATGTGTGTGTGTGTGTGTGTGTGTGTGTGTGTGTGTGTGTGTGTGTGTGTGTGTGTGTGTGAGAGGAGAGAGAGAGAGACAGAGACAGAGAGAGAATGTGTGTGTGTGTGTGTGTGTGTGTGTGTGTGTGTGTGTGTGTGTGTGTGTGTGTGTGTTTGTGTGTGTGTGTGTGTGTGTGAGAGAGAGAGAGAGAGAGAGAGAGAGAGAGAGAGAGAGACAGAGACAGAGAGAGAATGTGTGTGCGAGTGTGTGTGAGCGAGAGAGAGAGAGAGAAGAAAGAGAGACAGAGACAGAGAGAGAATGTGTGTGCGAGTGTGTGTGTGTGTGTGTGTGTGTGTGTGTGTGTGTGTGTGTGTGTGTGTGTGTGTGTGTGTGTGAGTGAGAGAGAGAGATAGAGAGAGATAGAGACAGAGACAGCGAGACAGAGAGAGAATGTGTGTGCGAGTGTGTGCGTGCTTGCGTGTGTGTGTGTGTGTGTGTGTGTGTGTGTGTGTGTGTGTGTGTGTGTGTGTGTGTGTGTGTTCCCTCCATGTGTGTGACTTCCTCCGTCTCAGCTGTCATCGACCGAATGCGAAACCACAGACAGACTGACCTGTGTCTGTGTCAGACTCCATGAGAGCCAGTTTGTAAAACAGAAAATGGGTATGCACGGAACCAGGGTCTGCTTCCTTAGCTTCGCATAAAGCCTCGCGGGCCTGCAACAGAGAGAGAGAGAGAGAGAGAGAGAGAGAGAGAGAGAGAGAGAGAGAGAGAGAGAGAGAGAGAGAGAGGATTTATGTGTAGAACAACACTAAATAGATATCTGAAATAGACTAAAAACGCGTATCTTGTTGGCTATTATTGTCAGTTTTATATCATACGCCTTGATTGTGAGTTCCAGAAATATCATACAATACACTATCATTGATAGGCACAGACTGGGCATAACGGATCAAATATTCCTTCTCTGTCTCTCCCCTTCTATTGCTGTATGTATGCACACACTTTCCTTGGTTTTATTGAATAACGTTTAATAAACAGAAAATTTTAACTGCCACTACCTGGGTGTTGGCTGCTTTTTCATCCTACTGTGTGCGTGCGTGCGTGCGTGCGTGTGTGTGAACTGTCTAAAAGTAGGTCATTTAGAATGCGAAATAGAACGGTTTCTGTGTTGTACCCTGCTCGATAGACTGACTGGTGAACATGAAGGAGACTTGAGTCGTCAGAGGAGAGAAAGTTGAACAAAAATCAGTCGTTCAAGCAGCTTGAACAGAAATGAAAAGTTTGACATAGATCTGTAGTTAAAAATTAAAAAACCCAACACATACCATGACTGCAAATATGTAAACCTGAGCCCAGTGAATGGTCAGCCTTACGCCATACCACTAAGTACAAACAACAAGACCTGTGAGTGTTGCTGGAGCCCAATGTAGCAGTTTGCTCTGTTCCTGTGAAGTTTGGGCAAGTTGGCTTCGTCAATGATACCCCCGCCAGTAGAGCGAAATAGGCTGAGTGAATAATTGTACCACTCCAACGCGTCAGAAAATTCTTTGTCCTGGTAAGACACAAAACAAACCACAATGTTTCACTTAAAAATACCTCCAAAGCACCGGAGATCCATTTAGGCAAAATACATATACTTGATGCAGAAAATGAAACCATAGCCACAAGCAAGTTTTCAAGCATACATATGCAGACTCGCTGAACGACTATTGATATGATTTCTTTGTTTCTCTGTTAAGTGGGGTACCATCCCTCTCCAACCGTCAACTGAAATTTCCTCTGGGTTATTGTTTGAACTTTTTCACCGAACCCCCAAACCTGCTTATGATGGTGTGTTTTTCAACCACATTTCCACTAAAAATTTGAGAAGAATCCAAGTTCAGTTTCCTCCTTAAGAGCACATATTCTTCTCCAGCTGAAATATACAGAAATTGACCTTGGAGTCATGTATGGTTCACCCAAATTTCCAGACGCTCCATTGTGGACTTTCCATACACTGGAGATCCGCTTTGATGTGACATCTTAATGCACAGACTCCACCATCTCACTGGCACACAATATGTTTTTTGCTGAAATGTGTTCTAAATTTCTGTCCTTTCAAAATATATTACTGATGGTTCCAACTCTGAGAAGTGGTTTCTGTTGCTTACTTCTCAGCAGCGCTCTCTAACAAAATGCTCAACGTAGATTCCCTCAGACAGCTCGATTTACAGTGCTGAGATGACGGCGCTGGGCTGGACACATTAAATGGCCTTTAAACTGAAGCATAAGGACTTTCCCATCCCACCTAATTCCCTTTCTGCATTGGAAGCAATTGCTGGTCGTGATCTTAAATATCCTCAACTGCTGACTTTTGTTTTTACTGTACAACTGTCTGAGGTATGATGGTGACAACATTGTTCCTGCTCTGGTTCCTGATCATGTCAACAATCGAGGCAATGGGGTGGCTGATCCAACTCGGCAAGAATGCCACGAAGGAAGTATTGTGCAGATTCCCTGTTCTTCACACCCAACAGAAATCCGTAGCTCAGACTTTTGTGTCAAAAACCTCTGACGAGAAGGAACGGAACACGCAGATGGATTACAAGCTTTTCAAATCAGTCCAAACCTTAAAGAGTTTTTACTATCTGGCACTGGCGGCCGTCAATAAGAAAGAAAGTTTTGTAGCGATTGTACACAGACCTCTTCTTTTACAGCCACTCGCATCTTTTGAAAGTTGAAGTAGCTCCGTGCTACATTTCACGTGATGTACTACTCACCACAAAACAAGTTCTTATAAGCTGTCGGGATTTACATATCGTCAGACACTACAGCAATTCATTCAGATATATTTCACCTGATGTGATTTTCCAGTTCCTGAAAGAGAGAAACATTTTTCATGTGACCTATTTTTTCATCTACTCTTTCATTTTAATCTTAAATTTTATGAAAGAAACATTTCAAAGTCATCTTTGCATGTTGGAAAAAAAAATCTGTTTTAACTGGTTGCGAATTTTCGAGAACACCGGAGTTGTGAATTGACATAACAAAACGAAAGCCCTGATAGGGCCCTTCCGGTCGGCTGGTCTATATACAACATGAACGGAATTGAAGATGAATCTCTCTCTTCAACCAGGTAGACTACATTATACAGTTAAAGATACGAACTAAGTTATTAAAATCAGGTTATTCTCTCCTTGTCACAGGTGATTGCCGCACTGCATGTGTATGCGCGCCGCGCGTGTGTGTGTGTGTGTGTGTGTGCGTGTGTGTGTGTGTGTGTGTGTGTGTGTATATGTACATGCGCGCGTATGTATCTGTGTGCGTGCGCGCGTATATGTCTGTGTGCGCGCGCGTACTCACACAACACAAACGTATACACACACGGTGTTCATTTTCCTGTATAACACACACACACACACACACACACACACACACACACACACACACACACACACACACACACACACACACGCTCCATCTCTTTCTCTCTGTCTCTGTCTCTGTGCCTATCATTACCTCACATAAACACATACTCAGAATACAGCAGCTTGCCTGCTGAAGAAGACATACACGTTTTTTAGTTTAAAAAAAATTGTTTAAGTCACACAGGTATAGTTTTGCACCAATGATTTCAACGGCCATTCCCATGCTGATTCGAGTTCAAAATTAAGCGAATACAAAGAGTTAACTGCGCATTTCTATTCTTTCTGAATACTTTTTAGTAATATATTTTTCATATTAAGCTTAACGATTTATATAATTTGCTTTTTGTCCTTTCGCTATTGTTTTGCCCCATAGTTCTGGCGGGCTAGTTCAGCTCGCTACGATAAAAGTCAGACTGTACCATCCGTATCAAATCACCTCAAAATGCCGGGCGGCCTGTTCCCAGAACAGAACGTGGAACTGTTTCTTAGTGTTCACATCCAAGGGACTGTCAGTGTTGTGGGCTGAAGACAATATAGCCAACACACACACACACACACACACACACACACACACACCACACACACTCACACACACACACACACACACACACACACACACACACACACAAAAGCACGCACGCGCGTGCGCGTGCGCACTCGCATACACATATGTACAATACACGCACAACACACGCACGCGTGCGCTCACACACACACACACACACACACACACACACACACACACACACACACACGCGCGCGCGCTTTTCAACTGCTTTTCCGGCATTGTCGACTTATTCATTTTAGGCTGACTTTGAAACAACTCTTACCCACATAGTGTAGAATGGCTATGGATGTCAGCTTCAGCATATTATTTTGTAATACTTGGCTATGATAAAAATCGTAGAAGTAACGGGGTTACTGATTTGTTGATTCTATCATGGGAGTCGAAACACACACATACAAGGTAGGTTAAGAAAGGTCTGTTTGCGGAGTATTTATTTCCACGCTAAGACTCAGGTATTCAAGGGAAAAAAAATTATTGCTACAATCCAAATTAATTACAAGGTATACTGTTCAGGCTTGTAACTGATTTTGAACGATTTTTCCCACAGACCATGCTTTATTACCGTAACAGTTACATAATTAGCATGCTTACTGCTAAAAGAAAAGTCGGAATATGCACTGTCTGCTATGAAGCTGCCGTGAATGTTTTTACTATTGACAACTCTGATGCCTTTCTCTTCTCTTTCCTCTCATTCTCACTCCCCCTCCCTTCCAACTTTTTCACCTTCCACGTCCTCTCTCCTCATCTCTCTGTACCTCTTTCTGTCTCTCTCTTAGAAAAAAAAAAAACAACTTGATTAAAGTAACAAAAAAAAGGATGTGTGCATGATGTTCGTAAATCATACAAATATGTCTCATCTTACTACTGAACATTGTCAGACTTTTTTTTTTTGTTGTTGAAAAGTTGTTAACAACCTGGCACATTTGCAAAATAAGCAAAAATGTTTGAAAACAAAGATAAAGAATGGAGGAACGAGAAAAAAAAAGAAACAAAAAACGAAAAGACACAAAAGGCAAAAAAAAAAAAAAAGGAAAGAAAGAAAAGACGAAAACACATAGAAGGAAAGAAGGAAAGGAAGGACCATGGGGGAAATACATGAAAAAGGAGGAGAGAAAGAAAGAAAGGAAGATGAAGAAAAAAGAGAAAGGAAAAAAGAAGAAAGGGGTGAAAAGAGGACTGAAAAAGAAAAAAAAAAACACAGGAAAGAAAGAAATAAGAAAGAAATAAAAAATCTAATGAAAGCACGAAAGAAAGGGAACAAAAGGAGGAAAGAAGGAATAAGGGAGGAAGAAGGGGGGGGGGGGGGGAGGAGGAAATAATGAGAGAAGGAAATGAAGAAAAGAGAACAGAGAGAGAAAGGAGAAAAAAAAAGAGAAGAGCAGGGGAAAAAAGGATGGAGGAAAAAATCATGAAAAAAAGAAGGCAAAAGGATAAAAAGAAGAAAAAAAGGGAAAAAAAAGGTAGAAAAGGCAGGAAAGGAGGGAAGAAAGAAAGAGAAGAGGAAAAAAAAGGCAAAAAGACAAAAAGGAAATGCAACTTACGAACAACGTTGAAAACAAGAAAGAACATAAAGAAGGAGGAGAGCAAAAATGAAAGAAAAGCACTAGTCGTTTGTACGACAGTCGAATTGCTTCCTTCTAATCATTATTATAGTCCCTATCATCAACAATAGTACTGAATGAATAAAAGAATGTAATGAATGAAGAAAGGGAGGAATGTTGTGTGTGAATGTGTATTATACATTATTATTCCAGAGTTAAAACACAGCATGTAATTTACCGGTGCTATTTCCCAAAATGTGCTGTGTGATATATATATATATATATATATATATATATATATATATATATATCCTATAAGATAAGCTTGTCGCTCATGGGTTTATGTACCATCGTGTATGTGCTTATCACTGAAATTATGTTTACAACAAATGATGAAAGAAGAAAACCAAACAACTGAGCAGACACAACAGCATGTTACCAATAATGCACTCCCTTGCGAAGCTCTTGGCTTCGTGCACATTCGCACGCAGCAAAAGGTCCAGGTAGGCGGTCAGCAGTCGGCCGTGGTCTGGGGAGCCCCGGAATCTGTTCAGACAGCTGCTGGCCAGAGGGCAGCCCTCGTAAGCCCTGAAACGAAACGACTGGGCAGGTTCGTATTAAAGTGTCTGTTATCAACAGAGCAGTTGGAAGAACGTTGGTGGTGGTCCTCGCTTTACCGAAGGGAAGCGAACACAGTCAGCCTCCAAAGTTAAGTCATTTTTGCAGTCTGTATGGGTCTTTGTGCGTAGTGTTGTGGGTACATTGGATAAGCTCAGGCACCACTGAACAACATCGAAATTCCTTTCGACCGAAGTGCTGTGTCTCTTATGATGGCTTGCCCCGAGAAAACTTGATGTTCTTCTTGTGGATTGCTGGCGCTGGAGCAAGAGAGAGAGAGAGAGAGAGAGAGGAGAGAGAGAGAGAGAGAGAGAGAGAGAGCAGACAGACAGACAGACAGACTGACAGACAGACAGACAGACAGACAGGCACACACACACACACACACACACACACACACACACAAAGAGCGGGAGAGGCAATCTCAGTTTCTGACAGACGGAGAACAAAGGATACATGAGGGAAGGACAGACGTGTGGATTTTCAGATAGACAAAACGGTACAAAAAATGGTACATGGGCAAAGAGACAGGCAGAAACAGACCCAGGCCTGGTATCTCAGCCTGCCTCGCTGCCAGTAGCCTACCCGCTGTGCTGCTGTAGAAGCAGGATGACGCTATGGCACAGTTCCACTCCCGTGTCTGCATGCTTCATGACATCTTCCACACCTGACACACATATAGTGGCGCGCATGCACACACACACACACACACACACACACACACACACACACACACACACACACACACACACACACAAAAAGGGAGAGGTTATACGCACAAAATATAGTTTAAACATATAACTTTGAATATATACATCTTTTGATCCGTAAGTTCAAATCACGGGATACCCACTCCCCTAGCCAGTTGGGTTGAATGAGGATGCAGGACAGACAAAATAGAGATGTTAAATCCATGGCCCTGATGCCTTCAGTTTCCACACAAAAAGTAGAACAAGTATACAAAAATCCATCCTGGTATAAAGATTTTCTTTTAAATCATCAGTTTGCATGTAAGCATAGTATATTTTTCTTCAAACAGCGCTCTCTTAATGTATCATTCTTCCAAAGGGACGATCGGCAGATGAGCACGCGACAGCCGTTTCGCTCCGTACAACGAAACAGTCATCAGGCTTTCGACTGGCACCTGTTAGCCCGCTTGTGAGAAGCACTTACACATAGGATATACACTTCCACACAAGCAATAAAGATTCACAAAATCGAATATATCGCCTTGCTCATCAGAGACGTGTGTCTTAAAAAGATGAATATTAGCAGGCAATCATCAGCGGGTAAAACGAATGATTATGAATAAAACTGCACAATGAAAATTTGCCTTGAGAAGACAGACTGAAATTCGTATTAAAACCTGAAGACGAAAGTGTAGAACGCTTGGTCAGTTTTACACACACACACACACACACACACACACACACACACACACACACACACACACACACAGATAATTAGACAGATAGATCGATAGATAAGTAGCTAGTCAGATAGATAGGTAGATAGATAGACAGAAAGACAGATAGATAGGTAGATGGATACATAGATAGAGAGACAGACAGATAGATCGTTAGATAGATAGACAAACAGACAGATAGATAGACAGATGGATAGATAGGCAGATAGACAGACAAACTGATAGATAGACAGACAGACAGACAAGAAGACAGACTGAAAAACCAGCCAAACAACAAGATAGATAAGACAAACAGACAGACAGAGACAGACAGACAGATGTATAGATGACAGATAGATAGATAAAGAGACAGATAGATAGATAGACAGATAGGTAGATGGGCAGAAACGAGTATAAACTGAGTTATAAACATAAAGCTGCCCGGCAGTACTCTTGTTCATATACATTTGTCTGCAGGCAAGTGAAAATGAAAATATAAAAACCCCTTAGCATGTAAAAGTACTTTGACCTGAATTGAAAACATAAACTTGCTTCCTGTACGCTTATATCTGCGTCAGCACGTTCATCCCCAACCGATACATGCCAAACACACCCACAACTCTTCCTCAACTGGGATTTTTCAATTCAAATAGGTCCATCATAATGTTAATTTATCCAGCCGACCGCGAAGGCCATACCGGTGCTGAAACTGCGTTGAAAAACAAACTCACTGAATGTCTTTGGTGAGCTTCTAACACTCTGAAAGGGCCAGGGCATATCCAGGTCATGACTTCTAGCTGCTCTATTTCTGCTGTTGATGGTATTTTGGGCGCTACCGAGATTCGAACCCACACCTCCTGAATGGCTGGACGTCTCAAAGCGTTGCCTTTTTGACGGATTCTTTATCCACATGGCTCTCGGATACTTGTTCCAAGTTTGGAAATTTAGGTCTTAAGGAATTCACTTTTGTTCCTCATTGACCAGATCCAGCTGGAATTTTTTCAGATGCCTCTACCATCACCTGGTTCAGGTCCTCTTGTCCAGCCTCATCAGGCATCTTCCCTCCCTGTCCGACAGCAGGGCTGACCTCCTGCCGTCAGCCACACCACCAGTCTGGAACCACAGCAATGGAGGCTGGAGCCACAATAAGACTCCCGAGTTCAAGATGGACCGAGTTGTTTACCCACAGCCAAGGCCGTCAGCCGCACCACCCATGCCAGCATCGGACACCTCTGGTGGTGTGAGACTTTTTCAAGATATCAATAACTGATAAGAGATTTGCATATTTTACAGTCCATTTTTTTCATTTTCATGCTCAGGGTGTCTACAAAAACACTCCCTGATTTCAAACAGGTACAACACATAACAACTGCCTTTATTGTAATAATCTTGCACGGTTAGTAGCTTCAGATGCAGGATTTCATGCAGTTTCATGTGGTATATGGTAGCATTAAAGACACTCAAAGTGCGCCCCTCTGGTTGCTCGGCAAACATCGATGCGATAGTACAGTTCGGTCCAGACTTTCTGCAGCATTTCTGGAGTTATCATGCGAACTGCTTCAGTGATCGAATTTTTTCAGCTCCTCCAGAGTTGGAGGTAGTGGTTGTACGTAAACTGTGCTTTTCACGTACCCCCAAAGAAAGAAGTCACAATTAGGTCCGGTGACCTCGCAGGCCACTTGCGGAACACCTGATCATCTCGTCCAGCACGACCAATCCATCTGTTTGGCAGGTGCTCATTGAGAAATCTCCTGACAGTGCAGATATCTGAATGGATGACTTTTAATTGTCATGTTAAATGGATATTTGTTCTTGCATGTCACATTCAGCATTTTAGTCATTCTTTTGTGCTTCTTTTTTTTTTTAACCGAAGGACATATATTTTTCCAGTATTGGATTTTGTTTTGGTTTTTTATTTAGTCCTCTGACCTTAAGGTAATGCAATTTTTTTTTAACATATACATGTGCGTGCGTGCTTGCGTCCGTGCGTGCCAGCGTGCGTGCGTGTGTGCGTGCGCGCATGTGTGTGTGTGTGTGTGTGTGTGTGTGTGTATGTGTCTTCCCAGCAAACTGGAAACACTCACTGAAGAAGACTACTACAGAAATATGGACTGTCGGTGGCGCAGAAAATGAAAAAAAAAAGATCTATAAGGACACAAGCGTTTAAAACATAACATGATACCTGATCTGATTGCAGACAGGTTTTCTTGGCTTTTCAACATAATCCGCAGTTTCAGAAATATATCCGGCTGGATGCAAGTGTTCCTGAAAACAAAACAAATGTATGATACTGCTGAAGTCCCTTCGAAACATGCGGAAACACACACACGCACATGCACACGCGCGCGCGCGCGCACACACAAATCATTTATATTTTTACGTTTAAGTGCTTGCGCGCACGCGTGTGTTTGTTTGTGTGTGTGTGTGTGTGTGTGTGTGTGTGTGTGTGTGTGTGTGTGTGTGTGTGTGTGTGTGTGTGTATGATGCAATATGTACGACACATCTAAAATTAATTCTGTTTCATACACTAAGTATAATAGTTAGGCCTGTGCACTATATGTAACACATTACAATAAACTATGCATGATATATCATTTTGCACAGCGCCTACATCATAAACTATGTATAATGCACTACCCATAATAGACTACGAATGAAGCACTATAATAAACGATGAACAATACACTATTAATGTATGATACACTGTCATAATACACCATACATGATCTGCTATGTATTTACCGCGTATTATACAATCAGAGATGTGACCAAGTGTATAACGCATTCACCCAGGACGCAAGATAATCACAGGTTTGTGCTTAGAATCTCGTATGGGATGGTGTGAGTACTAACCTTTTATACGAGAGAATAAATGCTTTTCCTCTATCATACATATAGCGCTTACACAAAGAACCCAAACTACAAGGGAACTCTCCATGGCACAATTCTGAAGGAAAGTCATGACAGTTGATCAACAATACTCGCAAGTAGAAAAAAAAATATGATGATAATAATAACAATGATAACAATATTAACAACAACAATAACAATAATAATGATGATGATGATTATGATCATAGTGACAATAATGATGATAGTAGAGTGCGAGGCCTGGGTTCCAAGCCGCAAAATTTGTCGTAATGATAAAGGTATACAATATAATGCTTGACATACTACATGTGGCATAATGTGTAAAGTGTAGAACGCATGAGATACTTCATTTGATACAGCTGTTTATGGCAGAGAAAGACATGTGTGGCAATGTTCAACGCCAATATGCTATCGCCACTATATTCAATATATAAGGCATGTCACACCATGCATAATAGACCGTGATGTGTATTACAAAGTCAAAATGATACCAATAAATATTAGATAATAATGGTACTGCTACTACTAATGATGCTAATGGTGATCATGAAAACATGATAACAATAAGGTAAGGTATATTCATACTGCGCCTACCTTGTAAATAGGCTGTGAAGCTTTTAACGGGACACTGGATAACGAGAAGCCCCAAAGGACGCATCAGATTAAAAACAAAACAGTAACACAAACACTCGCACGCAAACACACATAAAATTTTCATACACATCACGTTTATACATATTCGCACATCATTACAAACTCATGCATGGACTCATGATCTCATAAATTCATTTGTTAAAAAAAATGCTCTAATGTTGGATTTCACAGAAAGACTGAGAAGACTGTGTCTAAGATTCAAAAGAAAGGAAATTCAAAATTTGCCAGAAGAGTGAAAGACTTTTCTCGGGCTGTGTTGACGACGACGAAAACGAGGGACTACGAAGATGCGATTCAAAGATCTACACACGGTGCTCACAGTGTTGGCCAAGCTGACAGCGTTGAGAGCCTTCTCCACACTGCCCGATTCATTCCACTCCAGGTAAGAGCTGGCAAGCAGTCGTAGAGTCCGTGCCTGTCATGGGAAATTAATCGATACACGCGTCTACATACAAAGTGGTCGCAGCAGTTTACACACACACAGAGACATGCGCGCGCGTGCGCGCGCATCTGCAATTAAACTGATTGATTGGCTTATTAGATGGTTAAATCATTTATTCAAATTGCAACAATGACGAGAATGGTGATGCTGATAACAACAACAATGACGATAACAAGCATAATGGCGATGATCATCTAACAGACTGTGAAAAGGTGGGCGTGGTGGTGGTAGTGGTAATGACTATGATTATTATGATAGTAGAAGTGCTTTTATAGGAGCCGATAATTGCAGTGAAATATCACTAATAATATTGTGTAAAACATATTCACCAATATTTTTATATTAACACAGATGTTTTGCCATGTCTGCTGGTTGGTCGACTGCGCGAAGGAATGACTGGTTGTGCAGGAACATTTATTCGAGAGAAAAAGGAAAGTGCAGAGCTAATATGTCATGGAAATATTCACGAATGTTCCTTTTTTCACAAACATTAAGTACAAGTTTCTTCCTTTCACATACGCAGTTTCAGGTCAGACAGCAAAGCGAAGTAGGCCTTAGCGAGTTTTCTTTGACTGCACATGGCAGAAAATATTGACATGCTTCGCCAAGGTCATTCTCATTTTGATGCACATGCTCGTTTGCGTAAGCATTTAACACAAATAAACAATCACATTCGTAATGTCGTATACATCCATTCTCTTCCCTTCATGTCCCCTCCAAACATACACATAAACATACTTATCCCCAACACACAAAAACTAGATTCTGCGCGCGCGCACACACACACACGCACGCACGCACGCACACACAACACACACACACACACACACACACACACACACACACACACACACACACACACGCACACACACCGCACGCGCACACATTGTAAGGACTACCTGAGCCTTAGCGGTGACGGTAGCACAGCCTTGCTTTCCCAGATCGAAGCTTTCTCGGAGCCACATAGTACACAGTTGATAATGCTTGTTACGGTAGGCCGTCACTCCCAGGTTGTAGCATAACATGCTCATAAATCCCGACTGACACACAAAGAAGTGGAAACGTACATGACACAGAACTGATGTGGAAAAAAAGAGTAAGGACAAAGAAAGGAATGAAGAAAAAGAAAGAAGATAAAGGAAGGAAGATTGATGGGATTTATGGACGAAAACAGAATGAATGAAGGTTGCCTATAGTCCAGCCGGCTATGAAGGCCATGGAATGGCTGTAAAAAAGAAAAGAAAGAAAAAAAGAAAAGGGATCACAAATGAACTGATGAATAAAAGACAGAAATCAAGAAATAAATTACTTTGATAGTCTGAACGAAGGGAAAGAAGAAACAAACACAAGACACACGATAAGACAAAGACAGAAGGGCTTCATACATGAATAAACGAATTAACAAATAGATGGATGAATAGATAAGCGCTAGAAAGTTAACAGATCAGTGACGCTGAATGAAGGAAGGAAAGAAGAAATGAAGCAAAAGCCAAACAGAGATCAGCATTCGCATATGCATGTTACGTTTACATTCGTACGTGCACACAAATATTATGACCAACATTTTTGTTCAACAAAAACATGCGTTTACCTCTTTGGGGAACTTAGACAAATACTCTTTCGCCATCTGAAGACACTGCAACGCCTCATCGTGCCTGTCTTGTCCTGACAGCTGAAAAACAATCGTCGTGTGCAGAACATCAATGGGATCATATTCGTAACAAGTCATTCATAAGAAAAAAAAGTATCTCCCGCACGTTTCGAATCAGCGAACAGGGATTTTTCCCTCGGAGTTAACATTGGTTCTGACTCCATTCCCCATACAGTCCTTCGAATGAGACTATAAACCGAGGTTCCGTGCGTGAACGCATGCACAACACCTTGCACACACGTAAAATCCCATCGCCAACTTTCGGAAGAGAAAGCCAGTTTGGCCGTTGGTATGGATGACACGTTACACATAGCATGCACCCTGCGTGAGAAATGGAAAGAATGAAGGAAATAAGGAAATTGAGTGCACGATATTGACCAGATGACACGGGAAACGACTGAATGAGCAGGCAGGCAGGCAGCTCTTCAGTCGCACTACCCAGGCAGGCAGCCCGTTGTGTAAACTAGTGTTTATTATATTATATGTAAAGCGCTTAGAGCGTAATCTTTAGAGAATAGGCGCTATAAAAATTAACCTTATTATTATTACTATTATCTATTCTTGATAAATTTGTATCTGTCTGTCTCAGTCATTACAGAATTATACATTGGGATAAGAGTGACTACATCAGTTTAATGGTAAAACCATCCAATATGTCCCTTTCATATTTGCCACACTACAAGTTTACTGTTCCTTTATTATTCTGTTTGCCATGTTAATTCACAATGTTTTATTTTCCGTCCTTTCAGGCACTGTCTTCTTGCATAGTTTCCTTGGTAAATGAAACAAATTACATCTAACTGACTGGGCTCCGCCTGTATGTTCCTGGCCTGAGTGGGGTCCACTACATTCACCCTTTTTCAATACTCCTTTACTCTTACTCAGTCTCCACTCCAAACTCCATTTCCCCCTACCCTTACCTTACCCTTGCTACCTGGGGTCTGTTATACCTGGCGCAGCGAGCAGGACCACCGTTCCACCCCAGGTGTCCCATTCCTTTCCCCTCCGTTTCCACTTCGTCGCAATTTAACGGACCAGGCTTGTTTTCGTGGTGGTTGTCAAATTCATCTGTTATTTTTCATGTCAGTAAATCTTACCACCTCTGCTTTGCAGCACAGTATTTTGAGTTTGTCCTCTTCCACTGCCAGGCGATCCTCACTGCCGTTTCCCGATTGGCTACTTCTCTCCACCACCAGCATGTGCAGCGTTTGCGTCGTCTGGGACACATTGAAATCGTCGACAGAATATGCTTTCGGTTTAAGGTCTTCTTCGAGAGAGTGTTTGTCTCCTTTTCTCCCCGTACCCGTCCCTCACCCCCCACACGTGTGCTTGTGCATGTGCGTGTGTGTGTGTGTGTGTGTGTGTGTGCGTGTGTGAGTGCGCGTGTGTGTTCGTGGGGGGGGGGGGGGGGTTGCTTTTTTTTGTTTGCATTTAAATGTAGCGGTTGGCTGAGCTATAAACAACACAACACAACAACACAACAACAACAACAAAACTTGCGAGTATGTGTTGTTCGTGATCCTGCACCTCCCTGTTCTTGGTCAAGCACAACTGGGTAGAATACTTGTGTCAGGTTCAATCAGTACAATACTCGCAGAAAAGGTCCATTTCCACCAAAACCTGCTCTGTGCCTCCCCTTATTGTTTGTCTTTCTCTATTCACCCTCAACATGGTAATATGCAGACGAAGACATCCGTGACTTTCCCGGTCTGTCAGACCATTATACAGTGTTTGTGTAGCCTGTCTGTTGTCAGACCTTCATCGACCACCAGTTTGGTTACCTACGGTAGGTAATCTTAGGATCGTGGGCACGTCTGTCGTCAAGTTTTACTTCACAAACTTTGCTGAGGTCACAGAAGGACAGCGTTCCGAACTTGGCCTTCCGGACTTTGTTGTTGCCTGTTACAATGGGTTCCGGCGGATCCTTGATGACCACGTTCCTCTGGTGACCGGACACGTGCGAGATCGTCCTTCTGCTCCGAGGATGTCAGACGAGCTGAGGAAGGTGCGATGTCAAAGCAGGCCTGCTGAGGGGCAGTGGCGTAAAACACCTAACGGTCTGCAAGCAGAACTTTGCTAAGGAGAGGATAACTACAGGGAACTGTGTCGAGGCTGCAAGGAGACTGCACTATAGTGACGGACTGAACTCTATCACTTCACCAAAAGAACTTCTTTCTGTTCCAAATAATCTACTAGGCAAAAATAAGGTAACTCCTCTTCTCGTTCTGATCTTCCGTAGCTTTTCAACAACCTTTTCTCCGAGATTAGGCGCACCCGCAGTGCTTTAGACTTGTTCATGTCAGTCACCTACGTTTACCTCACACATGGGACCAGTTCTCGCTTGTTTTGAACCAGTTATCGAGAAAGTAATTCATGAAATTATTGTGTAAACTCTGCCGAAAGCTGTATTCCAGATCAGATTCTTACTTCACTCACAAATGTGTACTCTTTTTCCGAAGCGTAGTCCCCCCTTTCCCCCTCAAAAAGAAAGAAAGAAAGAAAGAAAACTCAAACAAGCTGTTACCATACTACCGTTGAAAAACCATTACCTTAACACTAATGAGCTAAAAAAAAAAAAAAAAAGAAAAAAAAAAAAGAAAAAAAGACCTGTGACAAATCTACCATTTATTCGAAAGTACGTGTGAACATCGTGCTAAAACGTTTGCAGAAACATTTATCAATTAACCGCCTTTTTGAAAAATAATGAACCTGCTGATAGGAAGATCACGGCCTTGAGAATGCGATACTATGTGTCTGGAAACTCTGCTGACGAACGGAGATGACAAGTTCAATGCAGCATTCGACATGGTAGATCATTCCATCCTTTCGACGAGGTTAACAGTCACTATGGCGTTCAGAACAAAGTTCTTCACTGGGTTTTTTCATATGTTATTAGTCCTTATCAGTCAGTTGTCATCGGTTGTTGCATGTCTGCCCAAAATCCCCTTGTATGTGGTGTTCCCTAAGACTCAACGCTGGGACCAGTGCTATTCACTCTTTATTCTCAACCTTTGTCCGAAATTATTTCACCACACGGTTGTGACTTTGATAACTATGTCAATGACTTGTCAAAAAGTGCACCATCTGATTAATTTCGTGACGTTCGGTCTAGTATTGACCTATGCATTGACAATACCCTCTCATGGATGAACTACAATAAGCTCAGGCTGAACACTGATACAACAGAAATGATACTTGTTCGCACTCTCTCACGAATCAAGTCGGCAGGCACTGGGTCAATAAACATAGTAGTGAGAATATTAGTTCAAAACCGACAGTGAAATGTCTAGGCGTCAAACTTGACCAGGCACGTTCCATGCGGGATCAGATCAGCAGTGTGTATTGTGCGTCTTTCTCCTTATCGCTTCGATTTGTAAATATCTTTTGACTGATGCCACACCAAGACTGGTCAATTCACTAATTGCAGGCAAAATGATTATAACTCACTACCGTATGGCTTGCCAGCAGAACAAATTTTCCGCCCCCAGCGAATTCAAAACTGCATAGCACGACTCATCCTTAATAAAAGAAAATGAGATCACATTACACCACTGCAGAGGAAGCTTCACTGGCTGCCTGTTGAATTCGTTAACAATACAAACAAGCTACTTTTGCCTTCCTTTCCTTTGATGGTTCTCTTCTACCATACCTATCCTCTACATTCTGCGCTTAATAATCGTCACGTACTCTACGCTCTTCAAGCCAGAAACTCCTGAAGATACCAAAGCGAAATTTAAAATCGTTTGGTGAGCGTTCGTCCAGCTTTGCTGCCCCAGCTGTTTGGAACTCACTACCGGCCACAATTATTAAAAAAAGCCCATCTTATCTCTTTTCAAAGCACACCTGAAAACCTATCTTTTCAGCCAAGCATTTTGAAAAATACCTTTCCAAATACCCAAGGTCTGACCTGCGCGTTGGGCTAATGCGTAGGTCTGACATCCGCAGAGTCGTAGCCTGGAGACCCTCGTCTGAATTCTCTCGTCTTTGTCATCAATTCATTTTCCATCAGCTTTGAAGCATGTACAGTGTGGTATCATAACTTGACGGATGTGGTGTAGCGTATGTAGACTTGACCGCACGCAG
>CM065724.1:42105803-42113795 GCA_033310375.1 Conus canariensis
CCGACCCATTTTCACTTCCTTTCTGACAAACGGTTGCCCCTGGTGTAAAAGTTTTCTATAAATGAAAGACTGAAAGGAGGGAGAGACAACGACTGACAGCAGACCGACTCACAGCGAAGGGGCAGAAAGACCGACAGACAGAAATTCATACATTTGGCAATGGTGACATTGCTGGGGCTCCTTTGGTTTTCATAACCACCGTTTTGTTCCAGAGCAGCACAGCAGCGTTCTCCAACTGTCAACAGTCAATCCAAGCACTGTTAATTAAACTGTTGGCACGTTGCGATGTAATCCCAACATCATGAGGTGCAGAAGCACAGAGAGAAACAAACTGCATAGGAGTGGCAAAAATTGCACCAAAATTAAAAAGAATATAGATGTGTGTGCGTGCGTGTGTGCGTGCGTGTGTGCGCGCGCGCGCGTTTGATTTTGTGTGTGTGTGTGTGTGTGTGTGTGTGTGTGTGTTGTGTGTGTGTTGTGTGTGTGTGTGTGTGTGTGTGTGTGTGTGTGTGTGTGTGTGTGTGTGTGTACGTACATGCTCGCACGCATGCGTGCATACGTGCGTGCCCGCGCTACCCTGGTTGCAATTATTTTTCTGTAGTCTTTAAGCGTGTGTCTGTGTGC
This sequence comes from Conus canariensis, assembly GCA_033310375.1. Classification (NCBI taxonomy): domain Eukaryota; kingdom Metazoa; phylum Mollusca; class Gastropoda; order Neogastropoda; family Conidae; genus Conus; species Conus canariensis. The sequence continues at coordinate 42,106,428 of CM065724.1, forward strand.
CTTTTATGGATCTCCTTATGCTCTGTAAATCTTTGTACTGGTAGTGGTGATGGAGAACGTGAGCATATGTGCATAATGTATATGCCAGTGTGTATACTAGCGTGCGTGCCTGTATAGTGTACTGGGAAAACACTGTGGGTTTCCCAACAGGTCAAATAAACAAAAAGATTTCTTTCATCACCCAGCGAAATCATTTATTTTATTCACCTAACTTTTAATTTTTATTTTTTTTTATACAGTTTCTTTCATTCTGTTCATGTACTTATTTATATATTATATATATATATATATAATTTTTTGTTCCCCAATTTCTCTTCCCCCCCCCCCCCCCCCCTTACCATTATGATCAATCCACCATTACCACAACCGTCACAAAGATATCACACCACCCCACTAAACTACACAACCCTATCGTATCACCCCCCCCCCTCCCCCCTCCCCCCATGCAACCCCCCCCCCCCCTCCTTTTCCTCTCCCATATTCCCCCTTGTCATTTCCGCCTGGCGGCTATTCTCCCTACCACATGGACAACAACAGATGAGTCATTTTTCGTTCTTTGTTTGTACTGTCCTAAATGTTAAATGTGATTTATTTTTTTGCCTGAAGAAGACCCAAGAGGTTGAAATGCATCGTGTCTTGTCATGTGCTTTGTTTGTCAATGTCATTGGCGGTAACTAACACCCTCTCTTTCTAAAAAAAAGATTTGTTTGTTTTCGTTTCCTATTTGTAAACCCGCTTTCTTTCTTTCTTTCCCCCTCTCTTTACTTCTTAATTTTTCAAACCCTTTTAATTGTAAACCAAGTTTGCGTTTGCACAGATGCCGGCATGATTTTTTCGATCCTAAATGCTTCAAAATACAGTAGATCTAAATAGTTCATGACAAAAATTAAAATAAACATTTTTAAAGAGTCGTGAATATTTCAAGATAAAACAGATCTTCTGAATGATTCACTTAGAAAATTCTAGTCAACATTTCACAAGTATACTCCGACAAAAAAAAAAAGATTTTTTTTAAAGTTGACTGAAGTTCAAAACGTCATCGCGTAAAGGAAGGATTTTACTGTCAGAAAGGGATATTTTCTGGAATTGAAGTTTTAAATCAATAAACGCAGTTTTGAAGACGCATTTGAAAATCTTTGCTTTGGAGATTGTGTACGTATGTGATGTGATGTGGTGTGATGTGATGTGATGTCATGTCATGCCATGCCATGCGATGCGGTGTGCGTATGTGTGTATGTGGTGTGTGTGTGTGTGTGTGTGTGTGTGTGTTGTGTGTGTGTGTGTGGTGTGTGCGCGCGCGCCGCGCCGCGCGCGCGCGCGCGCATTCATACACACGTGTATGTGCTACAGAGTAACAGAACTGCATGAAGTGCACGACTTTCCATATTCGCTTACCACCGAGCTTTTAATATGACTGTCCCCACAGAGCCCCCGTGACAGTTCAGCAGCGCATCGCATCGCCGAGTCCAACGAATCGTTAAAAGTCGGTAGCAGATGACTCCCATCTTTGCATAACTCTGCAACCAGCTCTGAAAACGGTAGAAAAAATCGCTAATTAAAAAAAAACCCACTAAACAAGACAAAAACATAAAAAGGGATCAAGCATTACGGTCACTAATGACATCTTCACACACACACACACACACACACACACACACACACACACACACACACACATAAATATATATACATATATATATATGTGTGTGTGTGTGTGTGTGTGTGTGTGTGTGTGTGTGTGTGTGTGTATGCGTGCGTACGTGCGTGTGTGTGTGTGTGTGTGCGTGTGTGTGTGTGTGTGTGTGTGTGTGTGTGTGTGTGTGTGTGTGTGTGTATTTTCGGTTTTTGTTTGTTTTCTTTAATTGTTCTTATCGTTCCTGAACGGTTTTTCCAATAGTACTTTGCTAGTGTTGCAAGCAGAAATCGTGACAACTGATAACATTTTCAGTTTTCATCGACATTGAATGGCCATCTGCCAAAGACAATAGATCTTGAAGATCAATCATCACAAGCTATACCAGACACATTGTCAATGGTTTTAGAATTTTAAGTTAATACACCATTCAATTAAATATTCAGAAATAAATAAGTCGATCTGAAACTCCATGTGTGCATACCAACGCTTACTAATTCAAGATATTAACCCCTTCACTGCTATCATATTTTGCCAAGTCCCATGCTGGACGAAACAGAAAGAGTGTTGAATCATGACGAACAGCATTCGTCAACTGAGCATTGCAGACGACACTTTTTATGACGAACGTCGTTCGTCAACAGCGCAGTGAAGAGGTTAAAAGCACTGAACACTCTACACTAAGTCAACATGGCACGTGAATCATGACGTGTGACTCATTTCTATTAATAGAGTGGTTTTGTGGCATAACTTTTCATTATAGATGCACTGCAACAGAAACCCCATCATCAGATAAAATGGCAAGGGTCTTAATGACGAGCATAAGACATGAAACCAACTTGTTGATCTCGTGTTTTCAGGATTACTTGGAAAGCTGCGTATCTGTCTGACAGAATCCTGCCCCAAAGAAAGTTACTGTCTTTGTTAGACACAAATATCAAGACAGGCAAAGCAACAGTGAGAAACATTCAACAGTTTTGTGACCGATACGAAAAATCTTTTCAAATACTCCAGGAACAGTCAGATGAGATAGTGCATGACAAAATCATCTCTAACATCCTTTCACGTGAATTCGTGGAAAGCCATCCACAGAAATGAATTAACCATGGGAAGAGCAATGCAAAAGGTAACACGCGACGCCGCAAAAGAATACCTACGATCCATGGAAAAACAAGCAATATCTACAGGTGCTGATGTTGTTACACAACATCCGACATCATGCCTAATCTTCACTTCACAAAATCAGTCACACTGGATCCAGAATAAGACTGCTCCGCAAGAACTGCGATGACAGGCAAGGTCGCAAAGAATGAACGGCTTTCGGTCAGACACACAAACACAAACGCTGGCTCACAGTCTGCATGGCAAAGAAAAAGCAACCCGCCCATGTGACAGCGAGGTGGAAAATTGGCTCGTGCATACATTCATTTAATGAAGTATTTCTAGTGCATCATATCACTTCCCGGAGAGTGGTTTGGGAACAGGGTGGGGAGTAATTCTCGCTCATGTTCAGAATCACTTCCCCTTCGAAAGTTCAGGTGCAGTATGCTTTGATTGAGATACTTTATCATTTGGGACACGTAAAGAATTTCGAAGGAGGGGACTAATGTTGAAACAACGGGGATTGTCGGTCTGGATTTATTTCCCTGGGGTTGAGTTTGGACATGTATCCTTTCTCAACCGCCGGGGAGCGATTACGGGCGTGAAGTTATTACAGAACGTGACACCGGTCCGTCGAAACTGAAGGCGAGTCAAGACAAGGCTATCGCGAGCGCGCATACACATACACAGACAGACGGACAGACAGAATAACAGTTCAGCCGTCAAAAGTTACCGCAAGAAAACAACAGCTTAAAAAAATCAAACAAATAAACATATCCTGCAGTTCTGAACAAAACTTGAATATTGGAGTTAACTGCCTCAATTTGTTGTGCATTTCCAATTAGTTCCAGTTTCAATCAATTTTAAACTACCATGATTTGCACCGATTCTTTATCGCCCTCATAATCAGTATTTTATTTTCTTTGTCGTCGTCGTTATCGTCATTGGCTTCTTTTTTCTTCTCATCATCTCTCCCAAACGCCACTGCTGCTGTGACTACCATCACCATTACCACTACTACTTCTACTATTACTTCTGCTGTTGCTGCTGCTGCTACTACTAGCACCAGCGCTACTGACCTCTAAAGTGAATATTTTCATGGATGGCAGTGAGAAATGTTTGTAATACTGAAAAGTTTGCGGCTGGGGGTCCAGGGGCCGCTTAAGGGCCCCGGTGGGTGCAGGGGCAACGCCGTTCTGGGGAGTCCGGGGGCGAAAAGGACAGTTTACTGCATTCTCCTTTGATACAAACCCTGAATTTTATACTTCTCAATACTATATAGTTAAAACTATTTCAGACGAAAAACAACAGAACAACTTCAAACGTATATTCAAGAGAAACAAGGGGGGGGGGGGGGGGGGGGGATCGTCCAAACGCCAATACGGAAATCCATATAATACGGAACTACTCCCACCCATGCATTTTCCCTTTTTTGTTTTAACCTGCAGCAGTTCATATCTGTTGTTCAAGAAAACTGTAATCTGATGGAAATCTGTATTCGGGGTTTTCATTATCTCCGCCAATGACAAGCTTTGACCAACGTCTGCTTGTTTCTCGATTAGTTTCTCTATTTGTCTACTTTTTAACAGAAGACTTTCGATCTACGGTCTGTGCTCTCTCGCATCTGTTGGTCGATTTGTCTGACATCAAGATATGGCTAAAAAGAATAAATAAATAAATAAAAAAGAAAGAAAAAGAAAATCCAACCGATTTTACTGAATCTTGGTGAAAAGATGGACTGTGGGACAAGGACGAAGCCATGTAAGTTTGGTGCAGGTCCGGATCGATTGGCAGATCCAATATTGGTTCAACCTTGGCAGGGGTCCGCGCTCTCCCTAGTGCCCTTCTCTTTTTTTCTGACATGGATTCTATGTGATGTACCATTCATTAGTTTAAAAAACATGTTCTTATGGACTGTTGGAAAATACTCGCTGTCAGACATAAACACTTTGCAACAAACTTCATGAAAATCTATTTCAATGATGTCCAAACTGATGTAACTTTTTTTAGTTTCTGAAAGTGATAAAACATTTTTCATCTGATGAAAGAGTTTATGGGAGAAAGATTTCAACCAAATTCCAGCATATCTTTTAGAAAATCTGTTTTAATGAGGTGTGTGTGTGCGCGCGCGCGTGTGTGTGTGTGTGTGTGTGTGTGTGTGTGTTTCTTCAAATTAACGTTTTTTCACTATTGGTGATATTTGAGGGTGGGGGGGGGGGGAGGGGGGGGGAGAGAGAGAGAGAGAGTGTGTGTGTGTGTGTGTACGTGTGTGTGTACGTGTGTTTGTATGCGCGCGCTGTATGTCAGTGCGTGCATGCGTGCGTGCGTGCGCGCGCGCGCGTGTGTGTGTGTGTTTCTCCTTATTTTGACAGTTGATTTTGCGGTCGGCCGGGCTATGAGCAGCATAAATTGAAAAGGCATAGATTTAGTGCTGCTCACCACAAGTTGGGTCCGAACAGCACTTGCCTCCTTTGTGAAAATTTACCGTCAATATTTTGTATCTTATTCTCTCTCCCGAGCGACCTGAAAACCCTAATACCAGGTGCATCTTGTGATTTCAGTTCCGCTTATGTTGACTTGGCCGGGATAAAGTCAGAAAAGAAAAAAAAAATCCTGTCACGGGTCGATTTATTTCCTTTCAGAAAACTTCCACATGCTGCTATCTCATTCCCACACTGCCTCCATCTGCCTCTCCTCCACTCCACTGACCACCCTCCATCTTCATCCCACCCCCTGAATAAAAGAAATGTATTCAAAACATTTTACTTGTATTCGGGGTCTCAAAAGGTACGCATGCATATGAACGTCTGACATCAGACTTGACCGATTACTCACGAAAATGACCTAGATGTTTTCAATCAAATCGGTATTTCGTCCCAACGATTTTTTGCCAAGTCGAACACGGCAGTTAGCGTTCATGACCAAGTTATGTCCACTTCAAGTATACGTTTTTATGGACTTACACCGCTCAAACGGTTTTAAGCTAGCATATATACGGCTTATTCATGCTCGTTCACATAGCCTGCTTGGCACTGTAAAATGATTTATCGTTCAATCGAACAAACTCTGACTGTCCACCACAAATGCAAGCCTAAAAACAAAACAAACACGCATAAGAAAACATAAAAAAAAGACCTGAAGCAGTCGACGAGGCAGAGTATGCTCAGTTTTTGGCACTTCTGAATTGATGAAAGTCAGGTAAATCAAGACTTCTCTTTAGTCACAAAAGAGACGAAGACAACATTATCACCGGTTGTGTACGACAGCCACAAAGTTCTGTGCATATCAACTGATCAAGTCAGTGAATAATTCGGTCTTTTAAGTGTCAAATATAACTCTCAATTTATACAATATCACATTGAATTTCTTTTTTTAATATTATTTTCATTTTATTTATGTACTTATCTTAATTTTGAGCAACTTGGCAGCAACAATCTGCAGAGACTTTTTTTTAAACAAGCAAAGGTACCTTAATAGTGATTTTCCCCTAAATATACTGACACTTTTGACACATTTCTAAATTGTTCTATTAATTTTGCTTAAGCTATGACATTTGTCCTAAGCTTTTGAATCTTCAGATGAAACAAGGATAAAGTTGGCCTACTTGTTTTCCAACTCCCAAGCTGTAATTGCCATCCAGATGCTCAGTAGCAGTGCAGAACTATCTGTGGTTGGTGACCACATGGTGACCACACAATGCAGGGTTCCTACTGGCTATGGTTTCAAGCAAGTCCATTGACCGCTATTATAGAAGTCCACAGCCATTCGTGTTATTTATGTTTGTCAGGACTGCGATTTATTTTAGTCGTTCAAGTCTTCCTTTGCCTCGTACATTCTATTTTCGCTGATCTCGTGTGAGATGTACCATGCACGGGACAGCTGGAACTTGTCAAGAAAGGACGATTCAAGAAACCGCCTTTTCCCCCTAGTTTTAAAAGGTCGACTGATCATTAAATCTACAGGATGAAATGCGTCACGAGGCGCAAAACGTGCGTTAACGGGAGCTCTGAAATGGCTGCTCGTTGTTGACCGCTGGTGCTGAACAGTTATGGACGGTAGAATAAGGATTATTGGCGTTAGTTGCCAAGCAGACCCTGGTCACCATGCACCCCCCCCCCCCCCCCTCCCCCGTAAAAATGACGGTTTCAGTAGATAGCGCATCCCTGATGCCAAGATATACTATATTGGACTACACAAAAGGCTTTTTTTAAGACGGCAAGTCATTGATTTAGTTACAATAGTAACAGAAACGTGGATTTCTGGTCATTCACATGAGCTACATTTGACTTAAATTGATGCTTGTGGTCAGCATACAAGGGGGGTAGGCCACCCTTAAATCAAGGGCCATAACTCATAGTCCAAATGAGTTATTTTTTGGGAGCAACAAGAAACATGTTCAGTGGTCCATAAGGTACATTGTGGATCCACTTAGGTTAAGTCCTGGGGGGGGGGGGGGGGGGGGGGGAAGGGGTGCATGGTGACCAGGATCTGCTTGGCAACTACGTAGGATGTTCCACAGAATGCACGAAAAATCGGTCTATTAGCAGGCACTAAGTAAAAAAAACCTTCTCTCTGAGTTAGAATTTCCTTTGTTTTTTCATATTCATTCTAAGTCCTTTACGCGTTTTCATTAA
>CM065724.1:42128895-42140053 GCA_033310375.1 Conus canariensis
GCAGTCTTTAGACAGAAGTATGATGCTTATAAGTTCTTGAAACGTTTTATTCTTTTAATGCTATTTTCTCAAGGTGTTTTTACTTTTTTTATTAAGTATTATTGTTTGTTATTTATTTTTTGCTTGCATGTTTTTTTTATTGTTTGTTTTTGTTTGTTCGTTTAACTAGGAAGTTAATAAAAGCTCAAGTATGTTCTCTCCATATTCCTCCAACCCCACCCCCACACTCAAGGATTCACAGCCCTCCCCTTCTCACAGCACCTCCACTCTCCCTCACCTCTTCCCCTTCCCCCCCCCCCCCCCCCCCCCCCCCACTTCCCACCTCTGTCTCTCTCTGTCTCTGTCATACCCACAAATGAAAAAAAAAAACAGTTTTAAGGCCCAAAGCACAAAATGATGCCTGCAGCTAAAATACATGCACTAGCTGATATCATAATCAAGCTAATGATGGCAGTTGAAGTAGGAAATTTATTTAAACTGGCATTCAGTCTTTGTGCGAAGAAGTGAAACTCATCAGATTGAGTTGTGAACAACATGCAGTCTCTAAATGAAAATTAGATCTGGTGTAAATGTGAACATGCTCATCAAAATTTACCTAAATCATGCGCAATGCAAAAAAAAAAAAAAAAAAAAAAAAAAAAAAAATTATGCACTTATAACTGAAGAGCAATGAATTTGCAATGGAAAAAGTGATCTAGGCCTTTGTAAGTCACAAACTGTGAAGGAAGTTTTGTTTGTGTGCATAATCTTATATTGCTATGTTACATAGAAAAGAAACGATGCAAAGCCATATAAAATTTCATGCTTAGAATAGATTCAAGTGATAGGGTCAAAGTTTAGTGTGAAGGGAATTTTCCAGAGTACTACTATGTGATTTCAAGTGTTGCAGTGTAATAGCCTCCCTTTTCAGTTTGCCTGCCTGCATTCTGTAAGCTTCACAATTTATGAAACTATGTGAGGTAAGAAAAACCCATTAACTTCAACACCCACTGTTATTGCCAATATAGCATTGGGTCATTAATAACAAATGTTTAGTCATTTGCAAACACTGAATTCTGTTGTTGTTTTTTTTCAAAAATGTATGTTTTAATAGCTTAAGACTGTCATATCAAGCATTTCAACTGGTATATCATACAATAAAACTTTTGATTAAAGTTCTTTTTTAGCTATCGCAAAGGTCTGCCTGGTCTTGCATGGGAGTGCACACATACTGAACGTATTAAACCTAAAAAAAAAAAAGTAAGAAAACAGCAAGTTTTTTTATTTTGTTTGTTACTTCATAAAAGTGCAAGATTATCTCATATATTTTAGGGATTTCTCCTGTCCAAAAGATTTCACTTAACAGTTTCATACTGCAGGATGGGAAGCTCCATGAAGCGGTTTTATTTTTTGTTGTGAGGTGAGTGTCACAGTGACATATATATTGTTTTTACCAAGTTCATAACAATAGACCATAGCTTCAAAAATTTGTGAAAATACCTGCATATTTTTTTTCTCTGGACTTCGTTGTAAAAATCAGTTAACATCTGATTTCAAAATTTGCTAGCCTGGCTGAGTTCTGAGTTGTACAGAGGAAGCATAAAAAATAGTTCCATCTGTTACTGAATTAATTGATGATTGATTTACTTCTGTTATTCAATTCTCTGATAATTCATTTTAAAACCTGACTTTCTTTTCATCATTAAAACTTGATTACTTTTTCCACACTACCAAAAACAAAAAAAAAGTCCCTTTTGTTGTTTTGTCAAAACACCTAAGATTATATTCAAAGGTTTCTGTGATAAGAAGTTAGGAGCTTAAAACACTCATCAAATTTGCAATTTCATGATGTTTTAGGTGTGCCTATGTGGCTACCTTTCACAAAATAATGACATGCGAATCCTTAAGACGAAGTAAAATCCATGCATTCTGAAATCCAATGTTTTGGCAACTTTTCCCAATCATCATAAAGCTTGATGATGCTGTTTGGCTGAAATGCAAACCAAATTCAAAAGTCTGTCAACTTCCTAAGAAAAACTTTGGTTTCATTTGATGGCTTGATGTTATGAAGTAATATATCATTCACTCATTTAATGAAATAAAACATAATACATTGCGCATTTTATAATGTTTATTCTTCACCGAAGTTGTATTCAAAATGGCACCTAAAAAGGGGACATAAGTCTTAACACAGAGGGGATTCCCATATATCTGAGTTATATTCATTGAGAGACTTTTTCTTTAAAATTTATGTGTATTAAATGAAAGTGCTTGCATGTTTAGCGAGAAGGATGATTTGCAAACAAAGAGCAACATGTTGTTTTTTTTATAATGACAGAGAGAACTTACATATTTGGATGAGGGGTAAGCCTGCTGAAAATAAAACCAAATGATCTATCATAGAATTTTGTTTTGTTTTGTTTTTGTTTGTTTATTGTTGTTTTGTTGCTGATTTTCTGGGAATTGCCTTTTAATATTCAAGAAATGTTGTGTATTGTAGTTACCCTTTCAAATGTAAGTGACATAAAATAGGCATTTTTGTACGATATCATATTATAAACTGAAAGAAACTATTGTGAGGTTATGAACTGTTGATATTATTATCCCTTTTTTTTTTAATGCTTTCTGCCGAAAGAAATAGTATTCACTGCCAGTGTAAAAGAGATAGTGTACTAATGACTGACACACTCAGGTAAACTAGTTACATGGTTTCGAACCATGGGTAAGTGCTCCTTTGCATAACTCAGGAAGTGTTGAGTCTTGGACTGTTTGCAGTGACAGAGTGGATCCGAAGGGTCACCAGTTTTCCCCCCATTTCACCAGGTTTGAATTTAAGGGTGGATGGTCATAAACAGATCTGAGAATGAAGCTGATTCTAAAAGGTGCCACAGTCATGACTGCTGAGACTCCTTTGGAATGTGTTTTTTCACCGAATAGTCTTCTGCCCCTGTAGGCCATGTTGGACTGTTTTCTGTATGTCTCTGGGCGTCCTGTGCTTTCTTCAACTTCTGGGTTACTCTGGCTATGTCTGTCTTTACTTTCCTTTTGATCACCTCTCTCTTTCTCGTGACCTGAGCCCCTGTCTGTTCGCTTGTGTGTATCCTGTGATTCCTCTGACCTTTAGGTTTTCCTTTGCCTCGTCCGATGCTTCCCGACATTATTAGCATGGGCTGGATTGATCTCCCAACCTTGTTTCTGGAAACCTTAAGCGTGGTCAGTAACCTTGCTTTACCCACTTTGCAGTACTGTGTTCTTTGGGGATAGATTATAGAGGAAGCTTCTTTGCAGTGTTGTATTCTTTGGGGCTGGATTTTAGAGGAAGCTCCAGCTTTGTTTGGTGGTAGTAGAGTTGGGGAGTCAATAAGACCAAGTGGTTCACCTCGACATTTTCTTGTGTATTCGTTGATTTTATTTGTTGATTGTGGCTTCCATTGATTTCACTGTGCTAGTGCTGATAGCTATCTACCTATACACTTGAGGGTAGAGTCCATGAGCTCTAGGGTTGGCATAAACGGCAGATGCCAGATCTTGTACAATTTCCCAGGAATCCCTCGTAGATCTATTGCCTGCAGGCTTTCTACTGCCATTTGCTTGGTTTCCTTCCCTCTCTTTGTGTCTTTCAAGGAGTCATCATCGTACCACCTCCGAAGCTCGTGACTGACTGGTTTTTCTGTAGCTGTTTGAATGGCTTGGTTAGCTACATGAATGTATACGCTACTACTTTTCCATAGGGAGAGGCTTCATGATTTCTTCGATTTAAAATTCATCCTGGGTGAAGCAGATAACTTGTCGAACTGCTGTAGTATTTTGGGCATGTCATCTTCCTTGGTTGAAACCAATGTTGCGTCATCCATGAAGGGTCTAGCTCCAGGAGGCATAAAATTTAGTGTCCATATAAGTTCTGCTGAACCAGTATGGTTAATGGTAGCTTATAAAAAAAACAAGATGATCTTCGTTTACAACACAAATAGCATTGGACAAATTGCACAACCCATTGGTATGCCATCTTAAGGATTGATTCAGTCTGTTGTGAATTCTTTTGTGGAGAACTTCATCAAAAAGCCATAGTTCTAAGTACTTTATCAGCATTTCTGGGATGTTCTTCTGCCAGTCTGTGCTCCATTGTGCTCTTTCCTATTAGCACATTCCTTTTTTGCACTTGTTAGTGGCAAGTTGAGTTTTTGGTATTTGGCATCGAGAGCCTGTGCAGATTCTTCAACAGAGCAATCAGAGTTGATGTCCTTGGCACTGTGGCTTGAATCCTGGACTTGGTTTTCTGACAGTCTATTTCTACCAGTATCTGACTCTTATGTAAACAGTTTTGGCACACAACTTATTAAAACAACAACAACAACATATATTGGGGGGTTGTGCTTTATAAGAACTTCGGAAGTTACTGAAGTATACTGTATAGCCTCGCAACGACATTCAGTACTTGATAGAAAAAAAAAAGAAAAAAAAAAATTGCCTTTTTTTTTGTAGAAGACCACAAACACAATGATAGCATGCAAAAAATAAAAAATATTTCATACTAGTCTTCAATTTTTTTTTTTTTTTTTTGGGGGGGGGGGGGGGGGGGGGGGGGGAATTTGAATGCTTACTTCATATAAATTTTGAAGTGTCTGTAAATCATAAATTTTGAAGTGTCTGTAAACAGTTCACTCAGCATTAATGCTACTAATCAATTTCATAAACATTGAATTGTATACTCTGTGTGTGTGTGTGTGTGTGTGTGTGTGTGTGTGTGTGTGTGTGTGCTGTGTGTGTTTACCTCATGCGTATGTCAATGTGCACGGGTTATGCAAGCATACTGTTGTAGTGAAACGAACGTATCACAGTGGATAGACTGAACTGTGATTACAAACATGACAAACAACTAAATTGACCACCCTAATCGAGGTCATCTGGTGCCACCACCATCCCTCCTCCCTTACCCATCACAGCCCCCACCCTTCCCCATTACCACCCAGCCAAACCATTGTCAGTATTGCCTAAGGTAGAGATGCCCATATCATCAGCCTTGCCATAACTGACCTGAAAGGACCACAACAAAGTGACCCAGCCAACCATTGGATGGGATGCCAGCCCCCTAACCCCTCCCCCTCCCCCCAGAGAGAGAATGGGAGGGGGGCAAGGGGAAAGAGAGAGAGAGAGAGAGAGAGATATCTGATAATGTGGTTAGGTGACAGCGGCAGCATAGTCAAGTCCCATGGCGGCAGGCCTGTTGAAAAGAGCCATAGTCAGTTTTTCAGGCCCTGTTGTTGCTGCTGCTGGCCAGGTGACATGATTAGTCAAAGGAGACCTCTGAGGTTTCGTAATCGGCTTTGGCTCTGGACTGCCTGTTTTGCCTTCAGTCTCTGGCACCATATGTCACTGCTGGAGTCAGATTGGGCACACGGGTTCATAGTGTGTGTGTGTGTGTGTGTGTGTGTGTGTGTGTGTGTGTGTGTGTGTGTGTGTGAATGTGTGAGTGAGTGAGTGAGAGAAAGGGATTGAGTGAGTGAGAGGAGAGGGAGGGAGGAGGATGGAGGGAGAGAGAGACAGTGTTTGCAAACTTGCATAATGGGTAAAGTGCATTCATGAATTGTCACTAAATCCATGGAGTCTTCCCCACCCCAAACACGCCCTTCCATTAACCAACAATTTTCAGGGACCCACTTTTTGTCTCATTGATCCTGTCATCTAGACCTAAAAGGGTAATTTATTGAAATAGAAAAAAACAGTGTTTTATTAAAAGTAGATTCACTCATAAAAAGAAAAAAAAAGAAAAAGAAAAAAACATATGTGCACAGTGGGGAAGGGGGGGGGGGGGGGGGGGATTGAGCTGAATAGAAAGTAACAAATTAGGAGGACTGATGTAAATTGTGCATCCGAAGCATTTTTTGTTTGTTTTCAGTGTACTAATAATTTGATAGTAGTAGTGGAGATTTTTTGTTTGTTTGTTTGTTTTCAGTGTACTAGTAATTTGATTTTTGTTTGTTTTCAGTGTACTAGTAATTTGATAGTAGTAGTGGAGATTTTTTTTTTTTCAGCATGGTGGTTCTTGTTGTTTGTGTAGGTTTTTTTTTTTTATTATTTGAATGTTTGTTTTGTTTGTTCTTGCTGACTTTTTGGTATAATTTGTAAGAATAATACTTGATGGTATTGGTGAAGTGGAGGCCATGCAGTGATCTGACACAGCTTGTCATGGTATGGTGTGCAGAACTCCATTCGACACAACCTGTCGCTTCACAGCCGCTTCATGCGCATTCAGAATGAGGGCACTGGGAAGAGCTCCTGGTGGGTCATCAACCCGGATGCCAAGCCAGGCAAAGCACCCCGCCGCAGGGCTGGCAGCATGGAGACCAAGAGCTACGAGAAGAAGCGTGGGCGTGTCAAGAAGAAGGTGGAGGCCCTTCGGGCAGCCATGGAGAACGGAGGGAGCCCTCTTGGCAGCGAAGATTACCTAGACCCTTTGGCCTTCGGAGATTTCAGGCCCCGCACGAGCTCCAACGCCAGCAGTTGTGGACGTTTGTCTCCCATCCATGCTGGCATCGAACCTGATCTCCATGACAACCAGGTGCCCCCTATGTCTCCAATCCCATGGGGAGCTGAAGTGGACGATTCCCAAAGGATGTACCAGGGTGCGGAGAAGTTTTCAGACCTGGTGGAGTCCCTGGTTGGGGGCATGAAGCTGTCTGGTCAGGAGAGCATCGACCTGGGTGGAGGCCTTGGGTCAGAGTCCTACGTCGCCAACGGAGTCGGTCAGGATTTCAACAGTAACCCACCCAATTTCTTGGAGGTGAATCAGTACCCCCACCTCCCGGCACCTCCTCCTTACCCCGACCACAGTCCTCCTCCCCCTGCAGCTGCACAGCCACCTTCTCAGCGGTCTCCCTTGGAGCGCTCCGCCTTCAACAGCAGCTATCCCAACCTGCACCACAGTTTGAACAACGGCTATGCCCAGCCCGCTGACATGTTTACAGAGCCCATCATGGAGCATATAAACAGCCCTTCTCAGATGTCAATGAGTACCCAACAGCAGCCTATCAGCTCTCCTGAACGATCTCAGCAGAACAGCCCTAATCCGCAGGCGTTCGCCTCCCACCTGAGTCCCCAGACCCATCGGGCCAGTCCTCAGCAGAGGATGAGTCCTCTGAGCCAGCAACTGTCCCCGCAGCAGACGCGGGCCTTGCTGGGCAGCCCCACCCAGCACAGCAGCCCTCCCATGACCAGCCTGCAGCAGGTGCCTGCCAGTGCCTCCATTCTCCGCGATGCCTTGACGCGCGGCCACCTACAGTACGGCCAGCCGGTCACCACTGACCAGTTCACTATGGGCATGACCATGAGTCCTGCTGCGGCCACCACTGCCACCTCCAACAGCATCAGCTCCAGCATGATGAACATGGGTCTGTCCCCCCACCATCAGATCCATCCACAGCAACAACTACAGCAGCAGCAGCAACAACAGCAGCAGCAGCAACTGCGCATGTCTCCTTTGGGCAACAGTTTCCTAGTGGAAAGTGGCAACGGTCTCATGAGCAACATCACCCCGGCCCCCAACCATGTTCAGTCCCATGGCAACAGCAGCAATGTGCCTCTAGACATAGACATGGACAACTTGATATCTGTGGACTATGATATGGATCAGGTCATCAAGCAGGAGCTCCGTCTAGAAGGGAACTTGGATTTCAACTTTGACAACATCACCACTGCACCGGCCTCTGCTGCTGGCCACAATATTGTACATTGATTATTGTGGTAGTAAACCTTTTCGTCATAGGTGTCCTGTGCCGTACAGTCAGTCTTCTGAATGCGTTGACAGAGTCGGTGTTCTTGTGAAGATCTATGGGTAAACTCGACCTTCCTCATTTCTCATGATTCATTTTTGATCCGTTTGGGAGCCTGGCCTAGCTGGTGTTAAAAAGTGTTCTCATGACTAGCAAGTGTTGAAGATAAGTTTGCCTGCGAGCTGTCAAGTTTCAGCTGTATTATGATGTTGCCCATGGTGTCACTTCATCGAGTCACTACACCGAAACACACAAACTGTGGGTATCCATGCAGGAGGTTCAGAGAGAAAGAAAGAACGAAGAAAGAGTTTGAAGTAGTTCGCATCAGTGTCTGACTAAAAATAAGCTCATCAGTTGCTTTGACAGTGTCTGACTGAAAAGTAAGCTTTTGAAAATGAGGGGGAAATCCCAGAAGACAGAAAGGATTGTGATGCTGCACATTTTTGTTACTTTTTATAGCTGGACTAATGGAGGCAGTTCCTGACGACTACCAGGCGTGGTGAAATTATTCTTAATTTTGACCTGTTTTGAGACATACACAGTTATTGTGAGCAACTTGTCTGTATAATTGAATCATTTTGTTCACAAAGTTCCAATGTCAGTAATTGGCAATGGTGAATCATTTGTTCGTACATAACCCTTCATAATATTGGTAGTGAAGATGGTGATAAACGTGTTAGCAGTGACGAGAAGTTTGGTGATGAAGACTTATTTATAGATGACAACATCCATGGGCAGTTGGGACAATTATTCACGACTGTAATAAAACGTGATGATGACGACATCTAAAGATTTGAACACTATGTGGGCATGGTCTGAGGAAAGACATTCGTGGTTCATGAATAATAAGCTATGGTAATGTGATTTAATGTGTTGATGGGTATTGAAGATTGTTATTCATGATTACATTGTGTGAGGCGATGAAGACATTTATTCACAAGTAACATTTTTGATTCATACATCGTATGAATGACTAAAAAGTTTGTTTCACAGATACATTATTCGCTGAGAGATATTTGTGTGCAGGAATTAAAGCTTCGATCACTGTCGACTTCAGACAAGGTAAAAAATAGGGCAGCGTCACTGACAGATTGGTGTCAGTGCAACTTTATGATTATGAACTATGAACATTGTTCAGTGTCTTGTGACCTATGTTTATGACTCTCTGAGGATTGTGTGAGAACAATTTAGATTTTTGCTTGCATTTGCTTTGCTAAAAAAGACATGGGAGAGGTTGGGGCATGAGGGCATCTGAATTTGTAATAATTTGAATTGACTTAAAAATGTGTAATTTCTCCTGCAGCTAAACATTATCTTACCATTTTGTCCTTTGTTTTAAAGTTTAACTAAACTCAACAAAAATGTATATCCAGCAATGTCTTCAGTTGTAAAGTAGACAGAATCCATAATAAGTTTTTGCTTTCAGCATTTTGTGATTTTTGTTTGTTTTTTTGTTTTTGGTTGGAATACATTTCTGCTGAAAACGTAGTTTTTCTCTTCTTTTTTTTTTCTCTTTTTCATCAGTTTTGTTTTCAGTTTAGATTAAAACCATACGATTAATTGTAGACAAAACATCATCTTTGTTGCCAAACATTCAGAATCAGTTTTTATCTCAAGTGGGAAAAAGAAGCAGATTTCGTATTTGTGTATTTGTTTGACCATTTTTTTGTGGTAAAGATCAATGGGGGCTAGATGGGCACTTTGAACAGTTATGGAGCGTAACTAGTGCAGAAAATCATGCCGAAAGTACTTGATTGAGCATGGCGTTGAGGGCAGAAAGTCAAGAATGATAGGGACAAGTATGAGTGGACCAGGTAAGCAACCAGTGTAAGGGACTGGAAATGACAGAATGGTGATATCAGTTTAATGGGTCATTTTTATCTGAGGGCTGAGAACAGTTGATGTCTATTCAGAAAACATTTTGGAGTCGGCATTGGAATTTCTTTGATGATATATTTTTTGTTTCTTCCCCGCATTCTTTAAAAGTGTTATCCTGTAATGTTTTCAAACACTGTTTCGAAATGATTATCTTATTATCATTATTATTATTGTTGTTATATTATTTTGTCAATAAGTTAAGTGTTGGAGTGCAGATTATGAGTTGGTATGAGAATGGTCTAGGCCCTGCCGAGGAATTTCTGTTTTTCTTTTCTTTTAAAATTAAGATTAATGTCACAATTTCTCAACCTTCAAGCAGTTTGTGTTGGATTCGTTGACAGTTATATTTTGTCTCTAAAGTGATAATATTTCATCCTGCAGACATGCATGTGCTCTGTGATCAGGAGTAGGACTACACTTTTACACTAAAAATGCTGTTCTGCACTTTATCGAGTTTACATATTGTGTGTACATTTCATGTCTTTTGTCGCTTTGATTTGCTTGATTCCTAATGCCTATGTTGAATGGAGTGAAGGTTTTTTTTTTTTGTTTTTTTTTTAATCATTTGTCCCATGTTGGAATCGCATCATTTTCTGCATACATAATATGTTACTTAATTTGATCTGTAGAGATATGCTTTATTGACAGAAATGTAGGCAGGGTTTGTACAGCCAGGAAAACTGACAGACAATTTGATTGCATCCCCACCTCACAGAAATTCTGTGCGAGTTATCTTCTCATTCCTGTCACTCTCACTGACTGCCTTTTTGTTTCATTTTCATCTCCCTGTACTATTGTCCACTGTTTTTCAGCTTATGCTCATCCCTCTGGTCTTCCGTAAAGTCTTGATAGTTTTTTTCAGTTTATACCAGTAACTTGCCAGCGCATTTTCAAACTGAATTTGTAATGTTACATAAACGGCGGATATGCACAACGCTCATGATGTGCTTCACAATCACACGCGCTCTGATACACACACACACAGATGTGAGCAGGTCACATTTTTTTTTTATTCTCTGGAGCATTTTCTCTCTAAGCCACAAAGGGGCGGGTAATTGTCTCCCCCCTCCCCCCCCTCCCCCCCCCCCCCCCAAGTTGTTCCTATTATCCTGGGTATCTGGTGGAAATACACTGTGCAACAGCACCCAGTCTCTGTAGTGTTGCATGTTGCAGAGTATACATCTCATGATTGTGTCGGATGTGAAAAAATTGTAATACTTGGTTCTGCTAAAGTGACAACTGACACTTGGAAGTGTTCTGGTTAATTGCTTAAAAAATGAAATGAGCTCAGGGATTTTGTTTGTTCAGTGTGAAAAGTTATGAGAGAATTGGTGAAATGTGTTACATCAAAGAGAGAATTGGTGAAATGTGTTATGTCAGAGAGAACGGCCATGATACATTTGTTGAAAAGGAAGATGGGAAGATGGAATTGAACTGAGCCAAGTTAAAAGAGAGAGAGAAAAAAAAGTCATGGACGCATTACAATGTAAACTTTTAAATTTATAAAGTTATGAGAGGGAGCAGATTTTAGG
>CM065724.1:42140153-42142653 GCA_033310375.1 Conus canariensis
TTACATGATTATCATCATCAGTAGGTTTTTTTTGTAACAGTTTGATTATGATTATAAAATCACTCATAAATGAAAATGTTTGAGGAAAGTTGTCAGTATACTTTTACATCCATGCTTAATATGTATGCCATGTTGTCATTGTCTCCGCTGTTGTCATCTTATACAAGTGATTGTTTGCATTTAAAGACAAAAGGGACAAGTCTAATGATCTACTTAAGGCATTTCATTGTGATATATGTTGCTGATGTCTTCTTAAGCTTGTGCTAAAGTTGATGTTCACTTTTTTATGTATGTGTTATGTACACTGTGTGAATGAAAATTGGCCAGTGATTTTGATGATCTGTAGGATAATTTGGGTCAGCATTACTTGAATGAGTATTTTAATTGCTTTTTTGTAAACATTTTGTCACAGGTGTAGGAATCAGCTGGATATGACCGCAATTGTTCATATGATTATTATTGGTCAGTTGATGTGTCCTGATGGACTAGAATTATTGTGGCTGACAGGTGTCAGTTCGTCGGGAGTTGAAGTTTCTTTTTTCTTTCCTTTAAGCCAATGAAATATACTTACTGCCGCCTCTTCATGATCATCTCTTATGCTTCATCTTCTTCCCCCTTCTTCCGCTTTTGCTCCAAATTCTTTTTGACGTGGACTCAAAACTTAGATTAGACATTCAACTGAATGTTTTCGCAGAGAAGAAGATTGTCTGATTTCAGAATTATTGAATTGTTGGATAGAAGAAGATTGTCTGATTTCAGAATTATTGAATTGTTGGATAGATACATGCATAATGATTTAAAGTACTTTGAAGGACAAAATGTTTTAAGTCATTCAAGGGATGGATGATAAGTTCTCAGCCTACTTGTGAAAGACTCGTGGCAGAATGGTTTTTTTTTTCCCCATGTTATTTCCCAATACATTCTTCACCTTCCAGTTCACGCAGTTATTCCAGTGATGTTGTATCGATTCAATCCATTTGCAAAAAAGGGTGGTGTTTTTAGCCCCCCCCCCCCCCCCCCCCCCCCCCCAAATGCTTCCTCATGAGCCATGATGTCAGTGTTCATCCAGAAATGCCTTCCAGCCAGCTCCTTTTTAAAGTTTGTGAAAGGATAAAAGTCAGGTGGTGCCAAGGCAGGGGAATACAGAGGATGAATGATGGCCTAGAAGGCACAGTTGTGCAAAAACGCTACGGCGACTGCTGATTTGTGAGCTGGTGCATTGTCTTGATGAAACCAGACGCCTTTGATAAGCTTTGCACGGCATTGAGCAACAAGATTGTCCGACAGATGCCTCAGCAGTGTTGCATGAGATTCTCATGATTTGGCCCTTTTCATGAAAGATCGGGAACAGAATTCCTTCGGTGTCACAGAAGATGGAAACCATCACCATAACAGCTGACTGGACAACATCAGGTCTTCTTTGGTGGGAGTGGGTCAAAGCACCTCCACTGCAAAAACTGTTCCATTGACTCTTGTCGAAAGCAATAGACCCATGTCTTCATCTGTGGTGACAAGTCTTGTGAAGAAGTCAGTGGGATCTGGTTTAAAAAGGCACAAGTTGCCACGGGACATGTCCACTCAGAGGTGTTTTTGTTCTTCAGTCAAAGAGTTTAAGGACCCACCTTGCTGTCACCTTCCTCACGGGCAAATTCATTGTTCAGAATTTCATGCCACTGTGGGTGGAAGCGGTGTGTCAGCCGTAAGTTTCTTGACGTGGGAGACATAACCTCAGTTCTGGTGCTTAATGGCCCTGCAGGATGAGGTTCCCTTCCAGGCTGCGTCTTCCTCTTCTAAATTAGTTGCCCATTTTTTTTCCCGTGAAATACGAAGGGGCATACTTCCTGTAAGTGTTCATCATATCCTCATGAATTCTCTTGGTGCTCAACCTTCGTCTTTTTTTTTTTTTTTTTTTTTTTTAAATCAAATAATGAATCACTCTGTGATACTGAATTTCGTAGTTGGTGCCGATCTTCTTAGAAGGCCAGTAACATCATAACTAATGTACCTACATGTACCTGATTTTACATGTAGTCTTTCAAAGAGCAGGAGCTATCATGCGCCAAATATTGTGAACGTAGCTCAATTCCTTCATAGATCGGCCATGAACTTATCATCCACCCTTTGTGAAGGGTAGACAGTATTGTATATGTGACACCAGACATAGTGTAAATGCTTTTAGTTTTACCCACGAAATCATCACTATGATAACGAGCGAATGGAATTATAGAGCTTTGCAAGGATCATTATACAAGTGTTCCACCTCCCTCTCCTTCAACCCACTCACCTCCTCTCCTTCCCCGTCCCCAATCCACCTCTCTCACTGTGGCTCTTTGTGTGACTGTGTGTTACTGGTAGCATGAGTACTAAGGAGCTGGTGGTTGAATAAAGGTATGTTTAACATACACTAAGAAAAAGAGAAGACTTAAGCAGAAGAATACAGTCTTCTGGTATGTTAACAACTTTATGCATTCGCTCTCATTTCATTTAAATCAGAAGATCA
>CM065724.1:42152653-42157653 GCA_033310375.1 Conus canariensis
TCTCCAGTAAAAGCAAAGAAACATAGCAAAACTTGAAACAACAACATCAATATGTACACTGTCATTTTAAACTTTAACATTTTCTCCTCCCCCCCCCCCCCCCCCCCCATTTTTTCCACCCCATACCCTCCCTTCAGCTTCTTCATCTACCTACCCCTTTCATTCACCCCCAAACCCTCCTTTACCCCCCCACCCCACCCCTTTAACCTTCCCCCTCTCTTCCTATCCCCGCCCCCCCCCCCCCCCCCCTCCAGCTGTGTCGCCACTACAGGCTGCACACCAGAAATTAATGCTTAAGGAGTCGAGTTTTTATAGACTGGCGCAATCAGATTGTTTTGAGAATTTTTATTTTGTCTGAAAGTTGGTTCTCCTCATTTTCTTTCATATGGCCACCAAGGCACAAGCCAGGTGGTTCCAAGCAGACAGATTAAAATCAAAGGAATGGGACTATTTGGGAGCTTCACGATGGCGCAAAGATAGAGTCATGGGTGAGTGCAAAGGCCTGAAATGTGACGTCAACTAAAGGGAATATCAGGCATTTAAAGATTGTGATTTCATCGGTGAAAATCCCCTTAAAACAAGGGAGTGGTGGGGGAGTTGTTCTTTTGGTCAATCATCAGTTTAAACATTAAATGCCGGCTCAAATTTATGGTAGGCCTCAAAACGCTTACAAGGATTATTAGTGTTTTGGTGCAAAATCCTAATTGTGGCGTGTGGCCACATGTAAGCCACAACCGATGCGGATGTGTCAGCTGTCGGTCTCAGTCAAAGTGAAAATGAGTCTGTTCAGTACGGGGACAATCACGGGAGAGTTCTCATTCTTTCTTTCTTCTATTTTTTCTGCCTCGGTCTCTTGTTTCCATTTGTCTCTTCCCTTCCCTTCACGCTGAGAGCGTCTATTTTCTTTCCTTCTTCGCTTTGCTGCTTCTGTCAGTATCTTCTCTGGGAGCAGTTTAGACTGACATTGCGTATGTCATCTAGGCATGAAAGAACTGTTAGGAACGTGTCAATGTATCTGTATCAAGCGTTTGAGTCGCGTTCTGTTGTGTCCTGAATGTAGTTTGGAAATGTGTTGTTCATAGCGTAATTTTGTATTTTTGTTAGATCTCATTATTTTTTTGTTTATATGCACTGTTTCATGAGGGGCACTGGCATAGACATGAATAAACTTTCCGTATCCGTTATCATTGGGGAGTCTTTCGTTTTGGTCTCTCCTGGTCTCTGTCTCTGTTTCTCTCTGTCTCTTATTTTTCACGGAGGTGACTTCTTTCCTTTATAGTTTCGCCTCTGATTCACTTTCTCTCTGTCACTTACCTCTAATAGGTAAGGTAAGGTAATATTGCTTATAGCCCAGCCGACCACAAAGGGCCATATCAGGGCTGTCGCCACGTTAAATGGTACCTCTAATAGGAAAGCACTTTTTTTTTTCTTTCTTTCTTCACATCTGCCTATTTCTAATCCATCACATCTCTGTATCTGGAGAGGCTCGTTTTTCTGTCTTCGTCTGTTTCACTGTTTTTTCTTCTGTCGTTCACCTGATAGCATTTTTTTTTCTTCTTCCTTCGACTTTTTCTGTTTCTCTCTGATTGAAGACGATTTTTCCTTTGTGTATTCCTATCGATCTCTGTTTCTCTCTAACTCTGATAGCATTTTTTTTTCTTCTCTCGCTTCTTTCTGTTTCTGTCTCATTGGAGACAATTGTTCTTCTGTGTGTATTCCCATCTGTCTCTGTTTCCTCTAATTCTTCTCTTTCTTATTCTCTTTCTTCAACTCTGTCTCTGTTCTGTTTTTCCCATTCTCTCTCATCAGGGACTTTTTTTTTAAATTTAATTTAATTTAATTTTTTTTTTTTTTTTTTTTTTTACTGTTATCTGTGTTCCTTGTCTGTCTCTTCGCTAGGACAGCATATCTGTTCTGTCTTCTTTTGCATCTTTCTTCTCTCTGTCTCATCTTCTTGCTCAATGAATAATAAAGAAAACCACACACACACCTGCTGTTTGCACAATTCACTTCGCTTTTTTTTTTTTTTTTCAAAACTTCTTCAAGTAAAACCATGGTCTGTCACTGGAAAGCATTCGTTTCAGTCATTCTTCGCATCTTTCTCCATTTCTTTCTCATTTCACCGGACAAGATTTCTTGTCTTTCTGTCTTGGCGTCTGTCTCTGTTTCTCTCTGTCTCTTCAGTCATACCAGAGGGGGTTTTTTCTGTCTTTTTCATGTCTGTCTCTCTTTGTCCCTGCTTCAGCCCTCTTTCTCTGTCCTTGGAAAGCATTTCTTTTTTGTTTTTCTTCACTTCTGTCCTCTAGTTCTCTTTGTCCCTGACTCCCGCCGAAAAGCGTTTTTTTTTTCCCTTTTGTCTCTTTTTCTCTTATTCTCACCAGAAGCTCTCTCTCTCTCTCTCTCTCTCTCTCTCTCTCTCTCTCTCTCTCTCTCTCTCTCTCTCTCTCTCTCTCTCTCTCTCTCTCTCTCTCTTCTATGTCAACAGATAGCTTTTCTTCTTCTTCTTCTTCTTCTTCTTCTTCTTCTCTTCTTCTTCTTCTTCTTCTTCTTCTTCTTTTTCTTCTAACTTCTGCACCGTCTCTGTTCCTCCCTATCTTTTCTTTCTCACCGGCTTGTGTGTATGTGTGGTTTTTTTTTCTCTCTCCATCATCTCTCTCCCATCGAAGAGTTCTTCTTTTCTTTCTTTCTTCGTCTCTGTCTCCCTTTCCCTTTGTCTCTCCCACTGGACAATTCCCCCCCCCCCCCCCTTCGCTCTCTCTCTCTCTCTCTCTCTCTCTCTCTCTCTTCACCTTTTTTTTTTTTTTTTTCCTTTTTTTCTGACTCTCTCACTGCGCAGCATTTTATTTTTACCTCTCTGTTCTTCGTCTAGCACCCCCACTCTCTCTATTTCTTAACATCTGTGCTCTCTTTTCGGAAAGCATTTTTTTTTTTTTTTTTTCTTTTTTCTTCGCCTCTGTCCATCCTTTCAAAAAAAAAAACTTTTCATTTTATGTTTATCTTTAAATTTGCTTTATTTCATTTCATTTAGTTAGTTAGTTATTCGTGTATTTATCTATTCATTTATTTATTTTTACTTTTCTTTTCTTACAACTATTATGAGCAAGGCCTTTTTCCTCCGATGTTATCAATCATCTGGGTCTTTGGATGTGTGGCCGTTCGCATTGATTTCCATCGTTCCGTCGTTCACACGTGTGCTGTGACCCACATTGCATTGGTCCATCAGCTGTGGCCATCTGATCGATAGGGTCGACGACTGAAGATCATGAACAGTGATTGAAACAGCTTTTCCCCCTCACTGACTTGTTATAATGTTGTCCTCTTCCTCTTTTTCTTTCTTTCTCTTTTTTTTCTGTCTCTCTTTCTTTCTTTCCTTCTTCTCTTCCTTCCTTCCTTCTTTCTTTCCTTTCTTCTGTCTTTTTTATTTGCTGTCTGTCTGTCTGTCTTTCTCTCCTTCCTTTCTGCTGTCTTTCTTTCTTTCTTTCCTTCTTCTCTTCCTTCCTTCCTTCTTTCTTTCCTTTCTTCTGTCTTTTTTTTATTTGCTGTCTGTCTGTCTGTCTTTCTCTCCTTCCTTTCTGCTGTCTTTCTTTCTTTCTTTCCTTCTTCTCTTCCTTCCTTCCTTCTTTCTTTCCTTTCTTCTGTCTTTTTTTATTTGCTGTCCGTCTGTCTGTCTTTCTCTCCTTCCTTTCTGCTGTCTTCTTTCTTTTCTTTCTTTCTTTCTTTCTTTCTTTCTTTCTTTCTTTCTTTCTTTCCTCCCTCTTTTTTTAACTGCAGTATAATCATTACTGTCATCAGCATTAGCAGAATCATCATCATCATCATCATCATCATCATCATCATCATTTGATTCTTCTTCTTCTTCTTCATTATTATTACCGTGAAATATGTTTATGAGAACCGTAACACACATCAGATGGCAATCATTTCTGGACGGTTTGACATCTATGGCACAATGAGATTTCATGGCTGGCATGGTAGTAGTCTACGACACTCAGAAGTGCATTGTTCGAGTTTGAGCACCGACTGCAACGTTCGCAAACAGCGACCTAAGCGGAACGAATTTTACCTTGAAGTCCATAAAAACCAGTTGAATAGAAGTACAATAAATAGTCGCGTTTAGGCGCAGGAATGGTTTCAAAACAATCGTGAAAGTGACAGTGAAAGGGAAAAGTCCAACAACTACTATGGCATGATTTCATGGGATGTCCAGATTGGCTTTTATTCCAAGTGATGATGGGCCTGTTCTTCGGTGTTATTTGGTATGCAGCTATTCCTGACACACCGTACAGGATTTTACTCTGGGCGAGAACAAATATTTGCACGCGCATGTTCAAAAGATGTGAACTACGATTACAGTTCGATAACAAAAAACAAAAACAAAACAAAAAATGTGTGCTATTTGTCATAGTCTTGAAAGGGTAGCTGATTTGAGAGGGGATGCACGTTTTGAGAAGAGCTGGCCACGGCGATACTTTGGGGTTCAGTAACCTTCTCTCTCTCTCTCTCTCTCTCTCTCTCTCTCTGCCAATAAAAACGCGTTCTATCCGTTTTGGGTCCTGAGTCCGCTATGGACGTGTGACAAACGTTGCGATCGGCGCTGGAAGCTGAGCGCGAGCCTGGCCTCAGTATTGTCTGGGGCCTGTTGTCTGGGTCCGAGCGATGTGATCAATGATTCATTTACAGCCGGCATCACTGACAGAGACGGATGAAGCACTTTTACCAATGTCATGACGACCTTACTCGCCTTCATTCCTTTTTCCGTCCTTCCTTTCTTTTCTTTGCTTATCTCGCCTTTCTTCTTTTTTTTTTTTCTTTTCTTCCGCCCTTCCTTTTCTTTGTTTATTTTCTTTCTTTGTTATTTTCTCATAGGATCTCAGGTCATCCACGATCACCATCTTCTTCTCCTTCGTATTCTTCTTTTTTAAAATAAGTGTTTTATATTCATTACATGCAAACTACATACAAAGTAATACTTAGACAGCCGCTACCTTGGGAAGGTGAAA
>CM065724.1:42165153-42167653 GCA_033310375.1 Conus canariensis
CCCTCCTCTTTCCCTCTCTTTCTGTCTTATGGATGTCACTCTTTTATCTTAAACTGTCTTTATGTATTTTTTTTTAAATCTTAAACTGTCTTTACTGTTTTCTTGTATTGAGGACTAATCTACATGCACGTTGCTATGTCCCAGTCTATTAAGAATGACTGTCGGTGAGTTTTCGTAATTTCTTTGCATTACCCTTCCCAGAGGACTGGACGTGAGCCATCTAGTGCTGATTCAGCTTTTCCTTCATGGGTAATCCCCGAACAAAACATTCGGTCGTTTGTTCGTACTCTAACTTACCTGTGACTGAAAGATACGCAGCGCAAGCCATTATTATACATGCCAGGTCGGAAGTCTTTCTCTTGATTCTGTAAGTAAACATTGACTTTTCTGTCTCCATGGAGTGTACTTTGCTGTCAGCTATCCAGTGTGTGTTCTCGCCATACTGGTTATGAAACTGTTCCACAGCCCATCAGTTTATAATATTCATCACCTGGTTTAAGTATTTAGTGAGCATTGTATCTGAAATACGCCATAATATTGACAATCATCCAGTGATTTTATCCAATGGGATGTTCTGATCTGTCTGCTAACGTAATTTCAACAACAGCTTCCAAACTAATCAAGAGGTCAAAATCAGTCACTTGTTCAATGATCGTATTTCTACATCACTTTCATTAGAATCTTTGGATCATTTCCTCCCTATTCTCACTCAAACTGTGAATCAGAGCCTTACATATGCTTCGTTTCCATCACTGTCCAAGACATGCAGCTTAAAACCCCTACTGAAGATACTGTCTTGATCATAATATACTCAAAATGTATACTCCAGTTTCTAATCTTCAATTCTTAGCCGTTTCTGTTATAGTTGTTGTTGAAAAATATGCGTTTGTAAACTTTATCTGCTTTGTTCTTCACAGTCTGTACATCATCCTGGTCATAGTACCTAAACAGTTCTGCCTTACATCACAGGTGATATCCTGCAAGCGCTAAGCAATGGTGATGCCTCTGTCCTCAATCTCTTTGACCTGTCTGCAGTGTTTGACATCCCTGATCACGCACTCGGTGAAATCATATTTCTACCTCTTGTTATGTCCTCGTTACTCTCAGTCTTTCTAAAATGATATGTTGTTTACAATGATCGAAGAATCCCCCCCCCCTCTCTCTCTCTCTCTCTCTCTCTCTCTCTCTCTCTCTCTCTCTCTCTCTCTCTCCCTCCCTCCCTCTCTCTCTCTCTCTTGGCAAACTGAAAGGTCCTGGTATTTGGTGAACAATTCTAAGCAGCCATAAATTCGCCCGAATACCTCTGTAAGAAAAAGACCTTGAAGCCCTCACAAGAATATCACACAGTTGATCACTGAAACAGCGACAGAGGTCCTAAGGATGAGCAGATGGAAATCAAAACCATGGACTTCAAGCAACATCCTGGGGATGTGTGACACTAGACAGAGGAAGAGAAATGTAATGGTATAAACAAGAGACTCAGTGAAGACACAAAGAACAGAAAGGAAAGCTGGCGCAGACAACAGAGTGAGGACACTGAAAAATCTAAACAACACCAACAACACAAAGACAGCTTTAAAGACTTTGAAGGACCTGACCAAACAAGCAAAGTAAAGTCAGCACCATTCAGGACAAAGACAGCAACTGTTTTACACACGAAGAAGACATTTTAAAAGCTGTACTAAATATTGTTCTGAATTCGACGACAAAACAGGGCACATGATATCCAAATGTGCTAAACTGCATAGGATTCACCAAATTTGGATGACTCTCCAATGCTCCATGAAGAAGTAATACCTGCGGTGAAATCGCTGAAATGTGGGAGGGCTGCAGGCACTGACAACGTCCCTGCACAACTGAAACATGGCGGAGATGCAGTAACTGATGGGAAGTAGACCACGCCATGGAGACAATCATTTTTCGTTATTTTTCGTGAGAAAGGAAATTCTCATTACTGCCATAACTACAACCTTATGAACTTGATCAGCCAGCAAAGTAATGTTCAAAATCATTCTGCATAGACTGTAATCACAAGCAGACACCATCATTACTGAAGAACAGGCTGGATTCCACGAAAGCAGACGTATCATTGAAGAGCTTTTAAAAGATGTACTCTTTGCAAAACAAGATTTCCAGCGTCAGAGGAAGTTCTATCATAGACTTGAAGAAAGCTTTTGCCAGGGGCTGGCTGGAGACCCTGTGGGCCACAATGAAGATATTTAACACGGAGCAGAAGCTTACCAACACCATCCAGCAACTGTACTCTAAGTCAGCTGATGCTGTGCTCATACAGGGTACTATTAAAGAATGGTTCCATTCTTCAGCTGCCTTCTGTCTCCCTCACTCTTTGAAATATTTCTGCAAGGCATCATAACAGACGAAGATTAGGTCAGCACAATCGGCATAGGAGGAGAGTCTTCACGAACCTTCAATCTGCAGGTGACATCAATGACCTGGCAGACAGTGAACAAGAACTCGCCAAGCTTGTTGAACAAATGGA
>CM065724.1:42170153-42172653 GCA_033310375.1 Conus canariensis
TGATTCAGTTGGGTCCATTCAGTAAGTCCATGAATATCATCTTGTAGTTTGTTTGCTAGTCTATGGGTGTCTGAATCACTGGAATGGAGCGATGTATCGTCGGCAAACATTTCGCACTTACATTTAACATAAAAAGGTAAATCATTGATATAGATAGAAAACAGAAGAGGACCTAATACAGAGCCTTGTGGTACTCCGTATTTGACAGGCAAAAAGTTTGACATTTTGTTGTTAACTGTTACTGCTTGTTTTCTGTTACATAGAAAAGAAGACAAGAGATTAATGAATTCTGGATTTAATTTATACAGTTCTAATTTGCGCAGTAGGAGAGGATGATTTATAACATCAAACGCTTTCTCAAAGTCTATAAAAAGAATACCAGTAAATTTATTTTCGTTTATACTGCATAGAAGGCTATCAACGAGCTGTATGAGGGCTGTATGACAGGAATGATTTTCACGGAAACCAGACTGATCTTCATTGAGTAAATTATTTTTAGCAAGGTAAGAATAGAGGGACTTTTGCATGTGCTTTTCAATAGGCTTAGATAAAGCAGATAAAATAGAAACAGGTCGATAATTTGATGGATTTGATGTATCACCAGATTTATGGAGAGGAATAACTTTAGCTTCCTTAAATTTTAAAGGAAAGGTTTGTTTATCTATACACAAATTGTATAAATAAGTTAGCGTGTCAGAGATAACTGGGCATGAAACTTTTAGTATTTTTACATCTAAACCGTCTAAATCGTGTGCACCAGATTGTTTTAAAGATGAGAAACTTTTACTGACATCCAATACCGTCATTGGTTGGAGAGTAAAAGGAAAGTAAATATTCTTTGAATCAAGGTAATGTTTTAAGTGGCTGAGATCATTTTCATTGGACCTGTCATGTAATATGATTTTATCTTTGATGTTTGCAAAGTGGTTGTTTAACTGATTTGCAGATACGTCTGTAAGAATTTGCTGACTTCTTGATACTTGTTTATTATTCAACATATTGATAGCTTTCCAGATCTGACGTGAATCCTTAGTAGAAATTAACATCTTTTGGAAGTAATTGCGTTTAGATTTTCGTTTCATTGAGTTTACCTTATTTCTTTGTTTTCGAAATTCTTTACTTGTTCCGAAATTGCTTAAATGATTTCTTTTATTAATTTCTATATCAATTTCTTTTGTTATCCACGGTGGTTTTGTTTCTTGTTTGACTCTTTTCTTTATGAATGGAGCATGCTTGTTATATACGGAAGTAAATGTACTGATCCAATATTCAGCTACTTCATCAGGATCTCTTATTTGATATATGTAGTCCATCTGTGCCGTGGCAAGGTCTGAAAGGAAATCTTCTTCTTTAAAGTTTCTAAAGCTTCTATAATATATGATCTTATGCCCTACCTTTGGAACTTTAACACGGGTTTTGTACCAAGTAAGACAAACGGGATTATGGTCACTACATCCACATGGTGGAGCACATACTTCAATAATAGGTTGTCTTGTGTTTGTGTAAATGTGATCAATTAAGGTGCTTGAATGTTCAGTTACACGGGTTGGTTTGTCAATAAGTTGTTCTAGGCCGTGTAAAGTGTAGTTTTGATGCCACTTGGGTTTGGGTTTCGTTAAATCTATATTAAAATCTCCCAAAATGATAGTTTCAAAACTTAGCATCGTTACTTCATCCATAAGGACACTAAATTTGTCTTGCCAGTCTGTAGTTTCTGATGGATTTCTGTATATAAATCCTATGATTAGTGGTTTACTGTTTTTCATGCTTATTTCAATCCATACAGATTCAATGTCATAATTTTCTAGATTATTCAGTTTTTTGTAGTTTAACGAAGATGCAACATACAATAGTATGCCTGTGGTTTTGGGTTTATGTGGATCTAGTCGAATTATCTGGTATCCTGGCATATTCATATCAGCATCAGTTATTTGTGAGGACAAACGGGATTCTGCGAAACAAAATACATGAAAATTGTTACCACTGTTGTGAAGAACAGTTGCAATATCGTCTTTCTTATTTGTTGCATTGTTAATGTTCAAGTAGCCTATTCGAAGTCCTTGTTTTATTGGCCACGTATCTAATGTTAAAGACATGTTGCAGATCGTTTGGGAATAATTTCAATAAGTCTAGAAAAGTTTTTTTTTCAGTTTTAGAATGTGTATATACAACAAGTAATGCAATGTATATCTGAGTTATAAAGCTCAAAGAGTAAAAAAGAAAGGACAAGTAGTTCGGGTAAGTGAACACCGCCTTCAGCGTTACTAGATACACACTGCACACACTGTATCTTCTATACTGCAACAGCAATTGAGTTCAATGACAAAAATGGAAAAAAAAAAAGATTCTTTACAAAATAATCTCTAACATTGATACACACATTCACTCAGATAGGACACACACACACACACACACACACACACACACACACACAATAATATATATATATATATATATATATTAATGTACCAACAGAATAACAGACAAATGCAACAATCTT